>BMAV01026634.1:60796-153557 GCA_019973955.1 Trichonephila inaurata madagascariensis | reverse complement strand
TGTGTGTGTGTGTGTGTGTGTGTGTGTGTGTGTGTGTGTGTGCATGGAATGTACTATACTCAATCGAAAATATTAAAAAATTTGAATTTTGGTAGACATTTGAAGAAAAAGTTTCGAATTTTTTTCATGGGAGGGGGGTTGTTATGTTTCTGTTATAATAAATAGAACCCCCCTCCCCTCCCATGAAATCCGGAATCTCCCGGAAATTTAACAGTAGCGCTCAAACACGTATTTGCCGCACATCAATATAAATTATCTATATTGTATTTAGTTCCTTACTGGAAGATTCTTCTGAATACAATGCATCAAAAGGCTTAAAGATTAATGAGGGACCCTGAGCTCTAGATAGATACGAAAAGATTTCCTGGATCCAACATTTCAGATTCACTTTAAGGTATCCGACTACGTTCGGAACCGTGATTTTAAAAAGGCGTATAAATGGATATTTTTCATGATATTTAGTGCCACTTAGATTAGAATACATGTATAAAATTTCTCCCCTCTGTTGTCGTAAAATATGGATAAACCCACTTCTAAGCTATATATTTCAAAAATTTTGTTGAGCCTCTGTACAGAGAGCTTAGCTATATACAGGCAAAATATTATTATAATAGAAGCATTTTTCACAAAAGGGGGATATTTTGAAAATGGGTCATCATATGTTCATTTTTGTCCAAATACTGTACTTAAATAATTTTTTATTGTAATACTATACTTAAAACAATTTTACATACATTTTCTAATCTAAGTGACACTTAATATCTTAAATATTATCCATTTATACGATTTGCAAAATCTTGGTTCCGAACGTAATCGGATAACTTAATTGGTGATGGGAGGGTACATAAAGGGATGGATACTTCTTGATAGAAAGATGCTGCTTAAGGTAATGGCAGTGACATCATGGTCTACGTATTGCGTTTTAGTGGAGTTAAATTATATTTAAACATTATTGATTATATTTATAATGCATTACGATGTCCCTCACAGGTTAACGTAACACCCATAACCTTGACGACCATTGTTTTGTCAGCGCATCTTTAGCATCCCTAGACCGACAAAACTTAATTAAATGAAAAAATTTGTGATAAGTCTAGGCGAGTGCGGCTGAAGAAGATCCAAGGTCACCGGGGACAGCATGCGGTTGCTGCCTTCAGACGCGACTGAGTTTTAGGTCATCTACATAGATTAACCCTCTCACCGCGCATCCGCGATTTCCATGGGCAACGTAGTTGTAGCAAAATTTGCGCAACCCTCGATTTCCACAGGTATGAAATTTTCCGACTATTTAGCTGCGAAACCTGTGCTGCTCTTGTTTATGTTTTTATGTTCATATTTTAATGATCTATTTCTAGATTTTAAAATAAACACTCTTTTACAAAATTTCTTTGTATGTCTTAACTCTAAAATGTAGAGTTAATACATAGATTTGAAATACGTAATAAGCCCATGCGCAATTTTTGAACCTATTGTGTTAAAATAACTATGCAGCGAGAGAAGGTCATTTTCCTCCGAACTGTGTTTTGTGCAAGGAGAATTCCCTAATGAGAATGCTGAGAACCTGTAGATTTGCCTTGCTGTTTCTATTAACATTTGCGATAGATAATGAAGAGCCAGATAGCAGTTACAAGCTCTGCAATCTAACTAATTTTTTGATAATGTTTATGCTTCTGTTCTTTAATTATTTTTTTATTCTTTGTTTTGTTGATTTTAATTTGTTGTTGCACCTTGTGTGTTTACGTGGAGTGTTTTCAATCCAGCAAATAATATATTCATCAAGTGTTGCTGATAGAAACAAGCAAAAAATCTGTATCATCCCATTGGAGACTTTCTCTTTCAACTGGACAATTCACCATGACGTAACTCGCGAATAATGTATGAATGGTTGATGATCAATCTGTGAGCCTAACCTTGTTTAACTGGATCTTCAGGGGTCAATTAATCTGAACACCATAGGACAAATCAGGAATGTTATCAAGGGAAATGTTTAATATTATCGGACTCAACTCCATCAAATCTTCAGGAGCCCTGGGAGTTAGCTGGGATGTAGAATATCTTCCCGACACTTCCACTGTCTTATAGAGTTCGTTCTGAGACGAATCATCGTCGTTATTAGTGAATGATTATGTTACATAATATTGGATAAGTATTTGAAATTCAATTACTCCTCAATTAATAGCATGATTACATGAGGGAATATATAATTAAAACTGTATTTGTTTGTCCACATGTTTTAAGAAATAGATAATGATTATATATTTCATTTTCTTGATTTTATTTCGATTTCAAAAGAAAAATAATTAATTTCTGCAATTTGTAATTGAATTTGAAAGGGTGTTTTTCTGTTGCTGTTTTCTAAATCAAAATTAGTTCACATGAGTATCAAAAGAATGGAGGTTTATAGATTTTAAATTATACAATATACTGTACATTGCATTTAATTTAAAAGCATCAATTCTTTTTGTAAAATCCACATGAAGTAATGTCTTTTATTAAAATTATAACATGCATTAAATTTAAAATGTTCTCTAATAAGTAAATTTTATTTTGGTTTCCCCATGTATTGCATGCGTAATTACATCAAGATGCAATTAATAAATGAAAATTTAATTATATAATAACAACGAATTCTTTGAAAATATCTGTTTCTATTTTCTTATAAATAAAGGTATTTCGTAAAATTTGGCCATATCTATCAGCGTTTAATTAATTATTTTTATTTATAAGTAACTATTTTAAAAAAAATTATTCTTTTTGTTGACCATTTTGAAAAGTTATTCTTAAACTAAACTTAATAATTAATAATAGTAAATACACTATATACTAAAATTAAAATATATAGAAGTATAGTACTTTATTTCACTTAGTTTAACGGGGGAAAAACAGGAAAAGCGTGTTCTTGTATCTTAACACTGTACAATATCATTCTTAAAATATATATGGGTTTCCGAATTTTGAAAAATGTATGGAAATTTAGGGACTGAGTGCAATTTATTAAGACATTTTTTTATAGAAATATGACTTCAAACCTAGGATAAAATAGGGTTCAACTTGTTCTATCACAATAAGTTAAACCTTATTTCTCAATTTTTAAAATTTGTATGGAAGTCTACTTTCGAACACTTTACAGTTATTGAATTAGTATAGTATATATTGTAATTCAAAATGTATTTTCAATTCAACAAAATTATGAAAGAAACACCCGTGATAGCATTAAAATGTATTTCGTTCTGAAAAATTTCACTGAGATATGAATCTTGTTTCACAGGATATCTGTATTTATATTAAAGCAGGACCTTTTATAGAATAGAAATTTATTTTATATTGATGAATCTCATATTCAGCATTCAATTGAAAAGGATAGATCTTTCTTTCTCCATACTGAAATAAAAAGTTGAATAGATTTATATCTATATTTGCTCAAGTATATTATATTTACTCCAGCACCACTATTGTGATAAAATTTCCCAGACTTGAAATATAAGTGTTTAATACCTCAAAACTTATGTACATATATTATACTTACACACACAAAAATGACTATAACATTATCAAATACTTTAAAACGTCGTAAATCAAATTTCCTAGAAAGAAAATTTTATAAGCACTATATATTTAACATTCAATTCTATTTCTTATCATATTTTTCATCGAATTGTGTTTTAAAAAAATAATTCTTTTAAATGGCAAGAGCAAATAGATTGATTTTAGTAAAATTGGAATTTATTCAAGAGAAACCTTGTTCAGTAAGCATAAAGAGATTATGCATACTTAAATATAAAGTAATATATATATATATATATGTTTTACTAAATACAAATTTATATATTAACGCGTTTCAAGCAACCATTGAACTGTACATTGTAACTATTTAATTTTACTAATTAGAAGTTAATATTAAGATAGAAAAATCAAAGTAATATAAGGCATTTTTATTAGATATGTATTCAGATTTGCTTACAAATACTTTGGGGGGGGGGGTGAAATATTAGTAGTATATGATGTTTTGTACAACCACAATGAAAAGCTTGACACATTACCTTTGTCTCTAGTTATTTTTTTCGTAAAGTATAAACATATTCAATGTTCGCTGAATTGTTCAATCGACAGATAAGACTTTAGAAGTTTTTAAATAAATATTACTTTTATTCTGGTCATCTGGCAGATCATTTTTATTTGCAAAGGGTTTGTAACAATGACAGTCCATAACAATTTAAAATAAATTTCGAAAAATAAATAGAAAATAAATTTTTGCCTTCAAAAAATATAAAAATATGCGTCTTGTAATTGAGTTTCTGTAATATTCTTTACTCGGTCCCTGTAGAATAAATCTTCAATTTCTTGAAAAAAAGCAGTCAATGATAATCTACTTTTATTTGTTTTACTTTAAACATAAATAATTAAGACCTAAATGATAAATTTGTGTAAGCATATATCGCATGATATAATTATTTTTAATAATTTAGTGAATATATATATATATATATATTAAAATATAATACGGTTATGTCATGATATTTTAACTAATGCATTACTTTTTGCTGAAAAATTTATAAATTTTTAGTTAGTTATTATATTGTGCCTGAAAAATTATATGGTTCCATATGAAAAAAAATTTAAATTGCAAAATTCGCTACAGGTCTTAAACTAAATTCAGAAATTAAGTTTAGAATCAGAAGCAGAAAAATATTAAGGAATCAACTTTTCTCTTTTTAAGAAAATTTGAAGAAATAAATAAATTTTAATTTGTGGATAAATAAATAAATTTCAGATTTATAAATTCGAGACAATTTTCAAGAAGTTTGATAAATTCTGTAAAAATATTTTGTACTACATGAATACTGTTTTTCATAGTAAATATAAAGCACGGTATTTTAAAAAATGTAAGGTATGTGGAAAAAGCCATTTTCAGCCAAAAAACACTTTTTATTTTAATGTAATAGATTATACTTTGCCCATTTAAATATGAAATAATCAGCCATTTTTGTTTTGGTTCTGTGATTATTACATAAAGTTGCCTGTGCTTAAAACACCAAAATATTTTCTGAAACAAATGGAGGGATTCTCAGGAATGATTTAGTATCATTATATATATAGCTATAGCGAATAAATAAAAACGCTATGAAACTGAATAATTTTTAATATGACTTTCCTCTTAGTATGTTGAAAATTTATAGAAAATTCCTATTTTGTTGCTTCGATTGGATATAACTTCGGATTCAATGGAAATGATTTGAATTTTCAAGGAACTATATTTAAGAAAGAGGGTTGTAGCAGTTCTCTTTTAAAATACAAAATAAGTTTTTGAAGAACATTTAAAGAAAACAAAACACCAAAACAATTTCTTTAATTTTTAAAAGTATCTACTTTTGTTTTGTTTCTAACTACAATTTTATTATTGAGCTTAAAATTAAAACAAATGGACAAAATCATTAAGGTTTTCTTATAAAATTTAGAAAAGTAAAACGCGAAATCTGTTCAGATAAGTAATAAGTGTCAGTAAAATTTTAACTTGAAATTTGTTAATTATTTAAAGAAACTTCTCCAGAAATTTATCTTGAATTCTTATAATTACAGGATTGAGACATGTGTGTCGTAAAATAAAAGGAAATATTCTTTCAAAATAATCAAAGAGGAGTATAAATAAGTTTTATAAACATTTATTTTTCATTTTTTTTCAAAATAATTCTCTGTTATTGTATTCTTTCTTCCACGTTTTCATAAAATAGCTGATTATCCTGATTGTATGGTTCACGTTTATTCTTAAGACATTTCTAGAATAAAACGTTTTGTACTCGCTTCTATATTTAAGTTCTCTTTGAAAAATTCTTTTAATCAGAAATGCACAAAAGGATGCCCTTATTTTGTTCAACAGCTCTTAACTTTTCAAATAAGCTCTGAAGTGATTTCTCTTTAAGTTGAGATATTTTTAGTATGAATTTTCCATTAAATGCTTCCTACAAAATCAATGCGGCTTTTCTCTTTTAAAATATTTCATTCCATTCGGAAAATAATCTTTTCCTTGAAAATGTATTTTCTTTTGACGACCAATAATTTAATGCCTTTTTTATCTAGTTGTAGAAATCAGTTAAATCCATGTTTACATCAAAAATTATGATTAATTCCTGATTTTTTGCTGAACACTCGTGTGAGAGTTTGCTTTGACTTGATCTAATCGTAGCATCATTTTAAAATGTGGAAACAGAAATGCCTGTCCCAATATTATCCTTATTAAAATGATGCTTTTTTTAAAAAATTGCATCACATTCAATTGCATATATATGTAATTATCTGTCTTCTCTATTTATACTTTAAAAAAGTTTTTATTTATAAATGTGGACCTATACTAGTGCTTCTCAAACTTTCAATATATGTGACCCAACATTCAGTCATTTTTTTCATCGCGCCCTCTCCATACAAAAACAATGTATTGAATTCAATAACACTATACTTTGAAGCTAAATCTGCAATACGACTTTAACGTCTTAAGTGCCAGTGGCGTATATAAACATCTCATTCAACCAAAGTGTTAATTACCCCTGATGTATATATACTTCTTACAGAAGTGCGATCTTTTCTCTGTACACTGCTATTCATAAAATTATTTCGAAGACTTTGTATTGCAAAATAAAAAAAAAAATACCTTGACAGTGTTTGCAAAGGATTTACCAATTTCAGAGGATTTGCTTATATATGCCTATTCTTGCCCCGCTCCCCAGAAAATACATCACATACGTACACCTACGTGGAAAACAGAGGCAATAGGGGAGTGAATCACGTATCTTTTAATCGGCACTTAAGGGATTAATTATAAACCATACAAATTATTAAGATAAGTGTTAATTTGTGTATATAATTATATAAATGAAATGCCTAATGGTCAATGGTAATTATTAAACTTATTCTTAACTTAGTATTGCTAAATTAATTATAAAATACATTCTGCAGTACTGATACATTTATAAGTGTATTATTATATCAGTGAAAATATGTATTTTTTTCTTATTATGTCAGAATGTATTTTGTTGGTTTTCTTTCAGCACAAATTAATAATATTTTTAAAATAATGTTTTGTTTTCGACTTTTTAATATGCTCGTGCCCCTCTCATAGAGTTATCACGGCCCCCAGTGGGTCGCGTCTCACTGTTTTGGAAAGGCTGACCTACACAGAAAATTTATATTCTAATTTTGTTATGTATTTATAAAATATATATATATTGTTTAAAAAGAAAAAGAAAATGTTAATTTAGAGAAAAGATGAGAAATTATTAAATTTTATTCATTTAAAATTAAATTTGATTTGTGTGACTGAGGGAGAAAAAAATGAATTAGCTTCTATTTATATATCAAACCAAATTTCGTTAATATAGAATTAAAACACCCAGGATATAACCGTTTTTATGCAGTCATCATTAAATTAAATTGGAAATATAATGTATTAGTTACAAGATAAATTTTAATTTTGAAGTAAATTAATACTTTCAGTAAAAAGTAAACTTCTTAAGAACTTTTCTAACATTAAAATACTTTTTTTCAAAAAATACTCTAGTAAAAATATTTTATTTTTACCCCTTAAATCGAAAAAAAAAATATTTTCAATGCATTTATTAACTATAAAAAATTAGATCAGTTCATTTATTTTGAATTCAGAACTAAAGTGTTCCCTATAAATACACATTTAGTCCAATCAAAAGCAGTTTAGGTGAAATAACTCTTATTGAATTACACTGCTCCTCTCCTTAGTTTTTACAATTTTCAGTTAAAGAGCTAATTCAAAGAGAAATGAATTATTCAAAATTACAGTCAAACAGCGATTATAACCTTTTGCTAAAATCTTAAAAATTACAAGATTTTTAATTTCTGAATATATAAATTGTTTGTTTTTTTCAAACTTTGATAAATTGCAAGCTTAAAATAAAAAATTTAACTTATTATAATAAAGTTATTTTAGAATGGCAACAGATTCATTGTTTAGTTGTATAAAATTTGAATTAAATTGAGATGGAGTCTTAAAGAATAATTTGATAAGTGTGTTTTTAGCAAAATATTCACATTTTTAATTAAAAACTATTATTTATAATACTTGTTGTTAGTATATAAATCATATAAATATCATTGCATATTTTACTCATCATACGCTCTGAACTAACTTTTATGAAATATATGTTTCTCTCACAACTTTTTAGCCTTCGAAATCTTAAATATTTTTGGAATATTAACATCAGGATAATTAATTTCTTTTTGAAGTCTGATATCAAAAGTCCTTGAGATTTTTTTTGGAAGATTAACATCAAAATATAATATATTGATTTTTATACAACTAACAGGCAGTAAAGTAAGTTTATTTTATTTTTAAGGTACTTCAAAATTGACGATTCGTTATTATTTAAGCTTATTTATTACATACACATTTTTCTTTTTTACAGCATAATATTAAAGCTGGCAGTTTTTTAATAATATAACTATAAAGGATTATAAAAATTTGTTAGCTAAGCAACAGTTAGTTAACTAATTAAAATGCTGACTGAATAAATTTAGTGATGTAGCTTCTTTACAATATTTACAAAGAGCCTCTTTCTTTGATAGATTACACATTTAAAAACAATATAAATGAACAAAAAAATCTTATATTATAGAAAGAATTATTTTAATTATCAGAATAATTTTAATTGGTTATTCAATACATTTTACAAAATTTAAAATGAAACTATAACACATTTTAATATTTAATATGAAGAAAACGAACAAAGCATCTGTGACTTTTCCTCGTACAAACACAAACATTTTAAAATAAGCAAACAGATTTAAATTCACCTTGAGAAAATAATCTAAGAATTCTAAACATAGACAGAAAATGAGAAATATAACATAAAAATGATATATACACATTTATCTAATATTTTTCCCTTCTTAAATCTAGTAATGCATATATAATTTTTGTATACACATAACTTCACATATACAACAATATGAAATGGTATATATTACAAACAACATTACACAAGTGCAAAGTATGATCGAGAAAGTGATTATAGAAACAATGAATAAAAATTTGCGATTTTCATTTTAAAGATATGAGATAAATCATTGAGACATATCAAAACACCTTTCATTGACGCGTCATTTTTTATTACATTCGGTTTTCTGGTGATGATTCTATTGTAAAATTCTCCTTGTAATTCAAATTTACAATTTTTTACATGTTTTTCTGCTATATAATAAATTATAAGGCATAGGTTTTATTTAAAGATATATTTTGTTTATTATTTTGAAAATATCACAACTATTTGAATATGTGAAGCATCTTCTCAAAACAAATCACAGTTTCAAGTTCATATTTCTTTACCAATAACTTATTTATAGTTAATCTCTAACATCAAGTGTCAAATTCTTTATTTTATATTTATACATTTTTACTCAAACAGAAGTTTAAATAAAAAATAATCTTAATCACAAAACTTAATTACCATTTATATACAGACACAGAAAAATTACAATTATAAAGGACACGTTATTTATATATTTAAGAGCAAATTTGTAGAAGGAATACATATTTCTTAAAATATTAAACTCGGTTGTTTAGAGATGGAATACAAATTTATTTTGCATTTTGTGCCTAGTCTCCTGTTTTTTAGACAAAAAATTAAAATTTCAATAAATTTTTTAGATAAATCTTATATTATTATTTAGTGAAAATAAGCCCAAAGTTATATTTACAGTCTCTATTTTTAGATCTGAAAAAATGAAAACTCTCAATTCTTAAAAGTTCTATAAAACTAACTAATATTTCAGTTCATTCTTTCAAGACATTGGAAATTTTATATAACTATTCCTCCACATAACTCTTTTTTTAAACAGTCGCTATTACTACACTATATGACACAATGGCCTCGGCAATAGTTAATAGCAAACTTCTGTCCAAACGAAATATACCCCATCCTGTAAATTCCAAATCCAACTTTGATTCTTCAAGAAACAGTAACAAATATGTGAGGTTCTTAGAGTTCTTAATTTTCATTCGAGCACAGTTTCTTACAATATCTTGTTGCAGAAGTTTCCACAAATCGCAAATATCGACAAGTTTGGAGCCAGTCAGCGTGAGCTTGACAAAATTGGATGTGGTCCAAATAAAAACGATCACACAGGCAAACACACGAAACTTCAATTGAGGACTGGTGAAATTCGTTACATTAACCGATACCAGATTCAGAAAGTTGACAAATACCAGGACGTAAACTAGGAAAATACTGAAAGAGAGAACGTTTTCTATTTCTTGATGCATCGCTTGGACTTTCAAAATTAATTCTGAAGCCTTTACCAAATTCTTAGAGGATATGTCTGTGCACAGTGAACGGTATGTTTCTACTAACATTTGCTTCAAAGCATCTTCAAATGTGTTGTATATAGTGGTAAACATAGTAATACATAGCATCGATGTTACGTAGAAGTGAAGCATGTACGCAAAAGTGAACAACAAAACTGCTATTTTTTCTTGGATGGAGTGCTTCTCAAAATATTGTAACAAATCAGGTTTGAATTCATTCCTTACTTCTTCGAAATTTTCCATGTAGTATAGCACGATAATAGATCCAAGGGTCAGAGGAACAAATACGTTCAGGAAACACAGAAAATCAATTTCCTTTTTCTTGCTCACGTATGGTTTCATTTGGTATTTGCTTATGAAAGTTTCTAGTTGGGATATCAAATAAATAATCTGCCTTCTTTTGAAAGAAATGGACAACCTGAGAGCCATGATTAAGAAACTTGTGGCTGAAGTAGTAATAATGAAGAATGGGTTAACATTTGGTAGCCAAATAGTGCTACGTAGTATGTTAAAGACATCAAAGCATAAGAAGCAAAATTCCAAGATGCAGTTAAAGCTTATTTCCAAGAAAGCTTTTAATTTATGTTTCACGCTGCTTTTTTTCAAGCAAAATGGTATACCAATGAATCTAAAACTGTAAAGTAACATTTCGACATCTGATGATAGTTTCAAATTCAAAGCGTTTCTGGCGAATAATATTCGATTGTAAAAGTTTAGCGGATGTAGGGTTGACATGAGGCTGGAAGAGTTCTTGAAAATTTCTTTATAAACTCTTATTAAATGTTTTTAAATAATTGCTTCCAGATTTTGGTAATTTGAATAGGTTCAATTTTCACCTTCACTAAAGAATTAAATATTTATTGATGATAAGGAATAAGAGAGATTTGATTTTAAGAAATATGTAGTGTATGTTCACACAAAACTAGTAATGTCATCCAGTAAATAGTAAATACCAATATTAATAATTTTTTTGGTGGATACAATGTTGGTACAGTCTGTGAGAAAGCAATTATAAATAAGCTGAAATAGAAAGTTCTTAAGTTTTCAAGTTGCACTAATAAGTTACATCTTTATCTCAGAGATATACTGTTAAAGAAATTATTTAAATGATATTTAAAACAGTTTCAATTCTTCAAATCATTCACTTATACTTTCACTCATTACCCGAGATAACTTCTCTAAAGTAATATTCATGTCCTATGGAGAGATGATTGATGAAAGTAAGAAATTTTTTTTAAATAATCTTACGAACGTTTGATAAAATAAGTCAATATTCTTTTGACGTTCTGTTGGTTTAGTTGTGCTTCTGAATATCTCACATCTTCTCTGACTAACACATTTGAATAATACTAATTATATAGTGAAAGGTTTGTAAAATGAAATGTATTAAGCGAAAAAACTTACTAGTTGTTAACAGCTATGCGTGGAATCTTATGAAAATTGTAAACCTTGAATGAGAAATATAAATAAACTAAAGAATACAATAACTGATAAGCAAATGGAGCATAACTTTTAACAATGCTATACAAGCAATCTTAACATCATGTGAGTTTAATACTTTTCTATTTAAAGAATGATCAGATGAAATGCTGTTAATGCACTTGCCTTGTTCCATTTGAGATAAGAGATTTGTGTTACACAAAGAACAAACTTTTCCGGTAAATAAATGTTTCGATTAAAAGTTATAAGAATAACAATTGTTTGTGAAGCGACATTTCGTCGTGAGATTTAAGGCACATTTAAATGTTTATCAGAAAACATACATTTTTAAAACTGAAGTAATTTGTTTCTGCTTTTCTGTAATATACACCATTAGCTCTCTAGTGCGAAGTTAATACCTACTAAACAAAATTTAATCTAAAAGCATTATTACATTCTAATTTTTGCTTAATAGAAATGCATTCTTATTTTTAGTTTTTTAACTAATTATTAAAAATTATTTCTTATAACAAATTGGTAATTGATCTTTTTAAAATTTTACGCTCATAAAAATAAATTTTTACGTTAAATCTGAATATTTACTGTAGTTTTCAGTGGAAAAATCATGTTTTCTTTATAGAAATAATTAATTTAAATTTTAAAATGATGCCTCACGGAAACAAATAGATAATGCAAAGCATTAATTAGATATGACCAAGCAAAGAACCTAAGCAACATACATTTTTAAACATGTCATAATAGAAGGCGCTTATTTAAGCAAATATTATGGAATACTTTTGTAACAACGAGATTTTTAATTACGCATCATCATCATATTCTTTAAAAAATTAGCTTTTAGAGTTTAATAAAAAAAGATGTAAATGAGATTTTAATGAAATTCTTCTTTCTGAAAACATAAAGTAATCATTTTTTTTTTTCGCTTTTTTTAGAATGTGAATTTAAAATAACAAGTAATATAAAAAAAATATGTCAATACTTAGGTCAAAAAAGAAAATTTCAATGTGTTAGTTACTTTTTATTAAATAATTACAATTAATATTAATTAGTATAGACATATGGCAGAATCACAATATTAAGTGGCAAAATAGAAAAAGATTTTCCTTCAATTTTCTATTCTCCTTTCTATATAGAGTGTTGAATTATTATTTTTGTTTGTTATTATTTATTCATTAATTAAATTTAATTATTCTTATAACATAGTATAGTAAAAAAGGACACCACATTCTCCGAAACTAGGCCGCCTCAGGTGGGATCTTTGGATTAGAAGTCCGACGCACTATCCATTGCACTACAGGGACACAACGAGCGATTTTCCTTTTTCTTATGATGTTTGACTATTTTTTTTTGTTTATTACTATTTATTCATTAATTAAATTTAATTTACGAATTAATATTTGAAAAAACTGTATTAAAGAGAAGTGTCATCCACTACATGTTTAAAAAGATGTATTTGAACTTGAGTGGGTGAATAAAAAGTATTTTATTAACGAGTGAAGATTTGAGAACAAGATATATTATATATATATATAGGGAAAGTGTGAACTAATAGTAGGAATTGAAAAATAATTGTTCAAATAAATCTAGTTTTTGTTTAACGATAATTAATTTTAAAAATTTTCTTTCCATGCTCATCATATATTGAGTCTACTATATCTCCTTGATTAGAATATATGCATTATTATATAAATGTGAAGGATTTATGGGATGGCAGCAGTTGATGCGTCAGGATACATGACAGAGCACGCTTCAGAAGCATGCGTACTGTGACCCCCAGAAACAGAACGGACACAGAAACGCGGCGAGAGACAGAACAAACGGCTTAAAAGATTATTAGCTAGTTTGTAACGACGCGCGTTTAAATATTATTTGTGTAATTGTGAAGTACTCTTTTCTTTGTTACTGTTAGAAGAAACAGTTTTGTTTGTTAGCTCTTAGATATTACTAGCTAACGAGCCAAAATCAACACAGCAAGCGGGAGTTCAATATATATAGAACCCATTACGAACTAAATACAACATAAGTTAATCCCAAAAATTTTTAAGCTTTACACTTTTTATTCTTTATAATAATTAAATTTGCAATACAATGAAGGGTTTTATTTATTTTAACTTGTAATATCAAGTTGGAAATTTGCAAAGTATACTAAGAAAGATTTATCATAGAAAATGTTAACGCAGTTGTATATTTAGGTTACTCAATAAATACCACAGTACTTTTCAAGTATGCAGAACTAATGAATGTGTAAGAAGGCCAAAACACGGAATATCCCATCCAAATGGATGCTTTATTTTCACTCCCATGCTTTCTGCAGAATCGTGAAACAGACTTCAACTAACAATAGGAACTTTTTTTTTTCATGAATTTGCGCGTTTTTAGATCTATTTTGAATTACTTAAATCAGTTTCTAAAACAAGTGAGTTTTGGATTAATTTTAGTTATAAAGAAGTGAATTAACTTTTCAATAAAATTGACAAAAGAATTACCTTTATTCTTTCAATTTGATGTGGTCCTCTTAAATTGTAAAAAAATGGGAAAGGACTATTTTTTTTTTTCCATTTGATAAAACTCAAGAATTTTCTTCCTGTATTTTGAATAAATTGAATACTTTTTAGTTTTATTTGTTCTCTAAATTATGCTTAGATTGAAATACAAATATTTTAATGAGGACTGAGCACTTCTTTTTTTAATTCAGTACACTGTTTATCAAACAAATTTCTACCATGATTTATTCATGAAGTGTGAATATATGAATTTCGGATAACTTAATCAAATAGAACCAAATTAATTTTTTCTTTACTGATATCCGATAATACTTCTCATTTTATGCATTAATTTTTATTTAATTTAATCCCTCCTTGAGTTTAAAAAAAATGATTAAGAGTAAGGGAGAAAAAATTACTTTTAGGAAAATGTAAATTACGTTTAGCTTTCTTTGCTCAACGTAAACAGCTTCTTACTGTAAAAAATTGAATAAAAATATATCTCTACTATTATTTTCTATGCTTCATAAAATATTTAATTCCACTTTAAAATATTGCATTTATTTAAGATATACGAAGTAATTTATAAACATAAAATATTTTTTTCTAGAACACATTAAAAAACGATGTTTTTTTAATTGGAAAGTTTGGATGCATTTGATGTACTTTCTTTTCATGAATAAAACCATAAATATAAAAGATACATATTTTTTACCTACAATGTTCTTCACAAAGGTTCTTAACCGGGAAGAAGGCGCGCACTCGATACTAACGTTAGTGGGCTTGCGGGGTGACGGATTCACCCCAATTCATTTTTATAAATATATATATAATTATTTTTCTTGTTCACGATAAAAATCGTAATTTCAATGAATAATTTATAAGATAAAGTATACTTATCAACTTTTACTGACTTTTCAAATTTTCTTTGACAGTGAGAAAATAATCCAATCAAACTGAACTAAAATGTTTCGAACGTGCATTACTTAAATAAAGTACACAAATCACAGACACTGTTCACTAACATTACAAGAATTATATTTGCTGTCAAAACTGTCATATTTTGTTCAAGTTATTATAGTTTTATTATCCTTTGATGATTGAAAATAAGCATGTTGAATTTTTTTTTTTTTTTGAAAGAGTGCAGTGTGTCCTGTGGTACACTTTTGGCTTCATATCTTACTTGATATAGCTTCTTAGCTAGAATTTGAAAATTTTCCTTCCTACTCAAATGTTTCATGTTCTTCTCTTTTCTGAAATTTACGTTCACTATCATAATTAATATCCATTATTTCATCAAGTTCTTCCTTAACTTGATCAGTTTCTACTTCATCCAATACAGATTGCAGACCCCCATTTCTTTTCTTATACTCTGTTCAGTTGCATTTATAAACCATAATAATTCATAACAACATAGCTATCAAAATAACTAAGTCGTTCACCAGAGAGAAATGTAGTCTGTTCATGGAAAATATTTTGGAACGAAAGTGGGGTTGTGCGGAGAACTCAGTCACCTCAAGTACTTTAAGATTGTAAAAAACGTTTGTAAATCCCCAAAGAGAGAAATATATGTGAGAAATACATTTTAGTTCCCCTGAAGACTGTCATGTAGGAGGATACTGACATATTCTTTGGTAACAAATAAACAGTTTTCCCAGAATTAAACATTTCGTGAGCATGGGGTGACGACTCTGTGCCCCACGTGACCTCTTCCGGGTTAACACGGCAACATTTAACGAAAATAATTACAGTGGGTTTTTTTACATTAATTTACACTGCTGTTTGTAAAAAATGCAACACCATGAAGGAATCATTAGAATTAAATGTGAACTTTGCAGCAAATATCAACTGTAGGATGTTAAGTAAAATAGTAAAGTTTCAGAGCCACCGTGCATGCTTGGCGTGCGCAGCACCCTTTGAACTGATGCTGAAAGTGGCAAACGTTTAGTGAGACCTAAATATGCCTCCATGACGAAATAAAGAGAAATTTCAACTTACGGTGTTTGAACGGGGGAGGATTATCAGTCTTCAAAAAGGAGGATATCCCTATTGCACAATAATAGCTCGTGAGCAGCTGAAAGTTCCACAGTGAAGGGAGTTTGGAAGCAGTGGACCGACGAGCACCGAATAACTCGAAAAGCTGGCTGCGGACGACAGAAGGTGACGTCAGCGCGCGACGATCAACACCTACTTTGCCGGGCATTGAATAATCGTACAGCTTCATCCAGGCAATTGGCAGCACAGAACGTTGGTTTACTGCTACAGGTGTAGTAATGACGGCTTCGTCAATTCGTCGACGTCTGCTGCAACGTGGATTGCGTGCAAGGGTGCCTTTATACAGTATCCCCTCACAGCAAACCATCGACGGCTGCGTCTGAAATGGGCTTATGAGCACAGAGCTTGGAAAGCTGATTGGCACCAAGTTATCTTTTCAGATGAATCACGCTTCAATTTATGGGACCATGATGGCCGCATTCGTGTTAGACACTATGCCGGTGAACCCTACCTTCTAGAGTGCGTTATCGAGTGAGTCTGGAGTTATGGTCTGGAATACAATTTCATATCATGGACAATCCAATTTGCTACGAATTGAGTGCAACAGGTATATATCCGTGAAGTTCTATAGCTCGAATGAGTGAGTGAATATTAACGCCGAACTGTTCAGCTACACGAGGGCTTTTGGAGACGGACCACGTAATTTTGAACCATGGTCGTAATGTGGACAACACCTGAGCTGGCACCCCCCTCTCCTAAGTACCAAACCACACCAAGCTACAGACCGAAGTCGTTCCCTTCCTTCAAGGCTATCTTTCATCAGGATAATGCACGCCCACATCATGCAAAGACATTTCGAGACTTCTGTTGAGCCCAACACAGGCAATTCCTTCTTTGGCCTGCTTATTCGCTGGATATGTCACCTATTGAGCACGTATGGGATTTGGTAGGTCGGTGTCTCGCTCGTGATCTACGTCCTTCAGCTTCAAAAGACGAACTTTTGCTGAGCACACAAGCAATATGGAATTCTCTTCCACACGCAGACATTCAAAATCTGTCTCCATGCCACGCCGTATAGAGCACTTATTGCATCGCGTGAGGGCTACACCAAATATTGATTTCAGACATTTAATATTGTTTTTTTTCTTTGAAAATTTCATCATTTATTTGTAATAATGCAAGTCGTTTGTGCATTAAATTTCATTTAATTCTGATGGTTACTTCATGGTCGCATTTTTTACAAACAGCAGTTTTTGTATATTTGCGTCCCTGGAGTGACCATTGTATTATTTCAAAAATGCTTAGTAATTTTTATGCACAAAACAAATACTCAAATTATTAAGTCCTCAACAAAATTAGTTAATTTTTTGTACATTATGTTCGTAAAATCATTCATAAGATGTTGTTTTGGCTCAATTGTTATTGCGATACAGTAAAAAAGCAATTTATGCTTCCTTTCCTTTATTTACTCTTGTATCACTTGTCACACTTTAATCATTTATTTCTTTTATTTGTAACTCAAATCAGCATTTTAATGCATTCCAATACAAAAAATGGCTTATTTTTGTATCTTTTAGTTACTCCTTAACATTTTGTTCATTATTTCTGAACCATTCCACGTAAAGATGCACAAATCACGTGTTTTATGAATCCCATACATCAGCGGTTCTTAAACTTTTCTCCGTGGTCCCCTAAAGATTCCCAGTGCCTATCTAGAGGGCCCGTGGAGATCTCTCATTTAATGTTCCCTCTTTCTGGCCACGTGGTAAAATGAAATGGTATGCCAACTTTGACTAGATAACTAATGAAAAACCTCTACAACATGTATTTCATTCTAGAATATTAATTTAGTTTTTAACTGTTTGCACAACTACATGGCCATTACTATGAGTCCTTTCCAAATTTTTAGGTACACTTGCAGAAAATGTTTCCAAGTTGTCCATGAAAGCTCTAATCTGTTTCCAAACTATTGTGTGATTTATAGGAAAGAACATTTTCAGCTTCATTTTATCTTAAAAATAAGAACAGAAACCGTAGAACCAGATTTGAGACGACAGATTTCAAATATTACACCCGATATTACAGCACTTGTAAAAGAAATGCAACACCATCTCCTTCTCATTAAAACTTTTAATTAATACAGTTAAATACATTATTTCAAATGAGTAGTTCCGGGGTGGGCATTACGTCGATCACGATCGACCGGTAGACCGCCAAAACATTTTGGGGTGACCACCTGAAAATTTTAGCAGTTGGTAATTATATACGGAAATATTCAAGATTGGCTGAAGTATGCAGACTAAGTCTTCCACTGACTATAACAGCGAAAACTAACTTAAGATAAAAAAAAAATGTGTTATTTTTTATGTATTTTGTGAATTGTTTGATAATAAATGCATCATTTGATCTTATTATATTTCTGGCTATTATTATTACAGTTATATTTTGCGTTTTGCTTTAAACGTAGTTTTAAAAGTGTTAGTTTTTTTTTTTTATTTTAGTTCTGTAAGTACATATTCCTTAATTATTATTAATTTATAATAAATATTGTAGACCTGTTCCTATTTCCCGACCCCTACGGTACTGGGCATTGGTGTACACAAGAATTTTTCAAGGGGGAAGGCAGGGTCGAGGGTCGAAAGTTTACCATTCTCGTATCACACCCCAATACGCAGCCAAACATATTTTTGTAATTTTGTAGATTATCGGGAACAAAAAACAGTAAAAAATAAATTACTGAATAAATTATCAGCATTAAATAATAAAAAATATATTAATAGCAAATACTTAATTAAATTGTACGTACTAATACGTATCTTTACATATTATACATGGGATTATAATCAATCAAAAAAAAATTCAAGGTCTATGGGGAAGGGTCCGGATTAGTGTTCGCCACTGACACTGGGTGGACCGCAACAGCTTGAAAAAATTAGAAGTAGCCTGCACCCTTGAAAAGTCTGCCCACCCCTGAAATAGTTGTAATATTTTTATATAATTAGATATTAACTGTTTTCTTAAAAGGAAAAAAATGGTTAAAATGTCTGTAAAAAGCAAATGCACTCTTAGGATTATCGAGGAACCTTTAAAATGCTCATTCGTGCGTTTGGAGTCAGGGAGGGGTATTCGAATATTGGGGGTCTGCAATGTCAAGATAAGGGTGTCATAAAGGTTGGCCGTGGTGGTCGAAAATGCCATAACAAGATTGATAAACGTGAATCAAATTAAAAGGAAACATGAGCTTAAAAACTCAATTAACTAATTTATTGCAAGCCTAATCTGTAAAGTTACTTTAATATGTGTCTTGATATTTCACTGAGAGGTGAGTATCTTGCTCGTAAAGTAATCTTTAGGAAATTGAACTAGCTTCGAATATTGAACCTGACCTCGCTATTCGAGAGTAAAAACAGAGATACTCCGACATCTTTTCCTTTGGATCAAAATATCAAGCTTCATCGGTGATAGATCTGGACTATATGATGGCCATTGCAACTTTGTCGTTTATTTATAAACAAAGATTCCTGACAATAACGGAATCCCTCGAATAAATTACATACACAAACTTTCGAATCCCGAAGAAGACATGGATGTTTGTAAATGTTTAGTGCCTTCGTGGCATGGGAGTACTTTAAAAAGCTATCGAGCCGCAAGGCCTCTCGTGAGTTTTATCGAAGGGGAAGAGAGATGGGAGGCCACTGACCACTCCCAGATTGTTCTCCCTCAAAATTGGGGAGGTGCCGAGCAAAATCGCACTATTACCTGTATGGTGCTGAAAGTTAAAGCTAACGACAGACGTAAAAGCCCTTCTGATGCCTTCCGCAGCGATAAATTTCGTGGACCTTGATCTGATGTTACTATTGATCAGTTGGCATAAGTAACAGCACAACACATACACAATCTCTTTCATTTTCTAATACCTTGTATCTGTCACTAAAAAATGAATAACAACTCGAGGCTCTTCTTCACAAGCGCTTGTAAACATTCCAAAGATTCAGATGAAAATTCAACTGAATGGTGACTGAAAGCTAATTGATAGTCGACATCCAGCAGATATCATTTTCTTCCGTGCGATTTCCTGAAGTATTTCTATTCCTCAACACTTTCTTACTTCCCACTTCTACAAATATGTATTATTGTACGAGTAGATTATTATATTAGATCAGTGTGGTGATGTACCTTTTACTTAACACTAGAACTTCCAGGATTTTAATCCTCCAAGCGGTCTGCACGTAAAATTCCGTCATTCCAGACATGCTTTTCCTGCCTTCAAGCAAGATTCCCAAAAGCGGCCGAGCCGTATTCTTAAAAATACAGTTCAACTGCTTTTGAGAACCCCACCTGAAAGCAAAGATATATGTGTGTGCATTTTTGAAGCATCTCCAGAATGGCAAGACTTTAAGTGCAGACCGCTTAGAGGATTAATTACCCTTAACCGTCCGCCCTCCCGATGTCATTTTGACACTGCGACATAAAATGTATAAAATAATTGTTTTAACCAAATTATTGCTGGACTACTGTTCAGTAGGGTTTAATTTCAAGACTTTTTAATATTATTTTATGTAATAAGCATATTTTATGGCTATTTATACCATAAGAAACTGGCGTTGACATTATGTTTCACGCAGCTTGTGTGACCAATGCTTTGTTGCAAAACTTTTCGAGTCACAAATCTGCCAGGAACTTTACTATTATGCGGTATCTATTTTGTGTCGTCTCTAGCGATATATATATATATCAGGCTTTACCGAAATATAATCATTTATATCTGTTTTTTCTTCAGATTCTTCGCAATCACTTTCACTCAATCTTATGTCTTCATCGGAAACTAATTTTGAGCCGATTAATTCTCAGAAATCTCTCGCAATAAATTAGCAATTTCATCGGGGCTTAGACCTCTTCTACTAGCCATCGTTTCAGAAAGCCTACTTTGTACAAAGTTCGAAAATCTAATGATTTTTTTTTTCATGAGCACATAACCAGATGCTATGTAACGAAACACTTACACACAACAATTTTAGAAAAATAAGATTCCTTTCCACTGTTAACCCAATAACACTGCATTCAATGTCAAATAAATGTGTGATAGTACTTTGAAAAGTTTGTTTTACTAATAATAATGATAAATGACATTTACTTATGATGATAAATTGCCTTGTTGTCGAAATGACACCAGCGGACGTTCTAGGTATTTTTATTTCTACAATTACTCCTAATTAACCTAGAACCACAAATCTTCCACTGTGTAATTACTATGGGAAATAATTAAAAGTCATGAAAAAGTTTCAAATTCCTTGTAAAAATGAGGAAAGGAGAACAAACTCAACAGGCTCTGTTGTCAAATTGACACTGATGGACATTCTAGTGTTGAAGCACAGCTAAGTTCATTTATGACGTAAAAAGTGAAATTAAAGAAGGTATATATGCATTTAGAGGAGGCTATGTCTGGTTTCCACATCATAAGACTATCTCTATCTTCCAATAACCACATATTCTGCTTCTATAACTCCTCTGAGCTACAGTCACTTTCTAATTTTAGCTTTACGATGTGTATAGCTTTGTGTAAACAACTTTGAACTATCTGGTGTGCTTTGTTTTTGCTATTGCATCAGTGCTTCTCAAACTTTCAGTATTTGCGACTCAATATTCAATCATAATTTTCATCGCACCCTCCCTTCACACATATAACAATGCATTGAATTCAATAATTCTATACTTTGACGCTAAAGCTGCAATATGACTTCAACCTCTTACGGGACATCGGCATATATATACGTCTCACTCAACCGGTGCGTTAAATGCCCCGGACGTATATGTACGTCTTTCCGATGTACAATCGTTTCCGCGCACTGCTGTCCATAAAATTATTCGGAAGGCTTTGAAATGCAATAAAAGGACCCTGACAGTGTTTGCGAAAGATTTATTTATATCAAAGGATGTTTTTTTGTATTCCCCCCCCCCACCCAATACGTCCCATAATTGCACCTGCGTGGAAAACGGAAGCATCGGGGAGCGAATCACGTAACTTTTAACCGGCAGTTAAGGGATTATTTATAAACCATAGAAAAAAAATTATTAGGATAAGTGTTGATTTTTTTAATATTATTTTTATATAAGGCAAACTCAAGGGGTAACTGGTAATTATTAAACTTGGTATTGTTAAATTAATTATAAAATAAATTGTGCAGTACTCTGATACATTTATAAGGTATAATGTCAATTTAAGCGCTAATTTTATTTTTTATTATGTCAGAATGTATTTTGTTTGTTTAATTTCAGTAAATTATTTTTTTTAAATAATATTTTGTTTTCGACTTTTCAATATGCTCACGCCCCCCTAGTAGGGCGTGCTTCACAGTTTGAGAAACGCTGTATTACATCATTACTGCTTGTCGATTATATAAGATAAATTGGGTGGGAGGTGTTATTTTAGTCTTGTACTAGAAAACTTCAACTTAAAATTTGCAAGAAGTGCATTGTGTTAGAAAACCTACTGTGAAAGGCTAAAGAATCTAGGTTTAGAGCATACAATAGACAATCCTGTTTTGAATCCAAAAGAAAAATTGTGAAATTTCAAAAAAAAAATTAAGTAAGGAATAATGAAGAGCTATGGGGTTGGATGAAAATATCATAGCAGAATATAATCGTCTTATCATTGAACTTCCATTTTTCCTTCGGTGGCACTCTCTAGCAGCTGAATATGCTTCGCTTATGCCAATCCTTCTATTTGAATGCTAGAAAATCCGTAACGCTTGTTCTTCATATTCATATGAAAATAAATAATGTTATAACCAATGTTCCATTTTCATTTTATTTTATGAGATTGAACAAAATGAAAAAAGAGGAGAGATTCATGGTTTATTTTAAAACTCAGAAAAACTCATAAATAAAACATTTGCTCTTTTATGAAAGCGCAAAGATTTTTTATGAGTCGGAACAGGATTTAATTTCAATGAAATTATCATGTGAATGCACAAGGCATGGGTGTACTATGTAACAAAACGAAAAGAAATGTATAATCAGAAAGAGATCGTGGAGGAAGTTGTAAAAAGTGGTACCAACTTAGATGCTTTTCGATTAGTTTCAATGTAATTGACATGTGCAATGTCATTTTTTTCCCATGACCAATTATGAATATCAACCCCTGTAACGTAAATTAATATGCAAAGAAATAAAATTAAATTACAGGAGAATTTATTTTGAATACTTTATAAACTGACTAAATTTTACTGAAAAATTTAACCAAAATGAAAATTCTTATAATGAAACTAAATTATTGATCTAAATATGTATGTTCCACGATTTAAGAATATTTCTTCAGAAAACTCTTAAAGCAGATTTGTAAGACTTTAAAATCTGACGCTGATAGATAAGCAGACAATAAATTAATAAATAACACAAATCATATAGAACATTATATGTTTTTTATAAATTGATCAAAGTTTTTTTTTCTAAAGAGGAAAAAATCTTTAATATTTACATTGGTTTCTGGTATCGCAAATATTTTTGTCATTTAAACATCATCATTACAAATTTAAATGATTTTTCGTCCTTGTTTTTGTTTCTTTAAGATAAATTTTAAAAATATATTTAACTGACATATTGCTCTATACATTTTCAAATATGAGCATAGAGGAAAACAGAACGATCTCCAATAACTAAAAAATAACCAAAAGCAGCCAGCTGCCGTTGACGCCGTAGAACATAAATATCAGAAGCACCCTCACTCAGAAGCATATTCCAAATCCTTTTAGAGATTGTTATGTGACGTGAGACTTCAGTTAGAGCTCTAAATAATTGCACTTCAATTACAATTAATTCTAAAAAAAATTAAGGACAAGAATAACACTATTTGGTAAGGTTAATTAAGAATCACCTAGTATTCCAAAAATAATTAGTCTTTAATTGTTTGAAACAGAATAAATCTTTTATTCAAACCTGAGTACTCGATTCATTCTTCGTATTTTAACAGTAAGACAATACAAAGCAACGTAATTCTTGAACTCTTTCCAAATAGTTAAGTTAGCTTCCATTTTCGTAACTACTCTTCAAGAATTTTACGATTCTATTATTTTCTTGAATGTAATTTTCTTAAGTGCCAAAATATTTTGTGGCATTGTTATCTATATTTAGTTCATATGTTTCGTTTTTTCATCTTCACAAAATCTGAAAATGTCTTTCCGCATATGTTACTCTTTTTAAACAATGCATTCCGAGTATTATAATTCAATGAAGCAATACAGTACAATAGATATGGATATAGAGTCAAATATTTCGAATGTAAAGTTTTATATCATGGTAGAAAATGATAATCTAACATTGATCGTATCATCTAAATGTTTAAATAAATATGTTACACTATATACACTAAATGTTTACACAAAATGAAACCTTTGACATGTGACCTTACGTGAAAGCGCATCAACTCACGTGATAAGATCATATTACATCTGACGGTGTTGGATTGTGTTTACAACATAGCTTCTGCTTCTGGAAATCAATGACATGAACATTTTAGGAATACGTGGTAGAAAATTTTACCAATAAGGGATGAGGAATTTCTTTATTTTAAAACAGAATTTGGGAAGCAATATTGTATACTTTACAAGACAAAGATGAATGTGAAAAGTTTGACAAGGAAGCAGTGCGTTATCGTTTACACAAAGATAATAATTCAGCCGGACATGAAATATTGAATATCGATGAAATCCTACAATGAGTAACTGAGACTGTACAAAATATATCATGCAGACGTAAAAAGAAGTAAGCTTCATACTAGCAGTTGCGTGTTGCCACAATTTATATTTAATGCATGTCGAAGATCTTCTTGACTAATTAAAATACCAAGAAAAAGGCAAAGGTGCGGGAAAATTAATCCTGAGAGATCTACATAGCCTCTTTCGGGGGACACTTTTGAAAAAGTGAAGCAGTTAAGTTTCCTAAATTAATAAGGAATTAAATTTTTGAACAGTGTACCAATTATTTTAATTTGAAGTATCTGTAATTTCAATGATATTTCTTCATGTTTAATATGCAAATCATTTTAGTCTCTCTCAAGCAGAGAAAAAGAGAGCTTTTAAGCTAAGAATATTTAAATTAAAGATTAATTTTTTACTCATACCCCTTCTTATTGACATTGTCAATGGATTAATATCTAAGAGCGGTTAATGACAATTTACTTTGGAGATTGAGTAAAATGATTGCAGTGTGTGTGTGTGTGCGCACAAAATAAATCTTTTAAAACATAAAAATCTAAGAAAAGTTACATATTTTCTAAGTTAAAATAATATTTATATTTATCACCAATTATAGGGTACTTAAAAACAATTTATAAATTATTCACATTACAGAAAATTGGATCTAAGGTACTAGAAAGATTATATTGTTTTGCTTTGAGAAAGCATTTTTCGTAAAATAAGAAACAAGTAAGTAATATTTCAACAATATTTACGGAATAAGCAAAGATAATTTATTAAAAAGCTTTTACAATATACTCTATTTCTAAGAAAGCATTAAAACTTAGAAGTACGTATTTTTTCACGAATAAGAAAAATTAATTCTATAAAAAGAGGTATTCCTCATCTTTCAAAACACTTCTCGCAAGGATGAATATTATTAAATCACAAAGAGAGAATCCATTATAAAGTTTTACGTTTGAGTAATATAAGGTGAAACATAAGGCATATAACGTAAAGTAATAAGTAATAAAAGGAAAAATAATGATAGGATGGCAGATAAATAAATTTAATAGCACATATATTTAGCGCTAGAAAAGTTTTAATAAAATATCTTATTCTATACTTCGTAAAGAAGTGAATCTCCACGAGAAGTCTTAATATTCTTCTTGCTTTAATCCCACGAACTTCTTTGCATTTTTTTTTAATTCTTATCTGAAATCTTTTCAGTCAATTAGGTAACAGCTTATCTTCAGAAAAACACAAAAATCCCATTAACTCGCTTATTTACAACTGACGAAATCCGAGATATAATAGTTTTACCTAACTCTCAAAAGCAGACTTCAGTCATAAAACTTTCCTTCGATACTTCACGTTGTTTTGTCTCGAAATATTTTAATCAAATTATTCAAGATAAGATCTTTTTTTTATCAAATTACCTGTTTAAAGATTTAACCCTTTTGCAGCGATTATATAATTCAATTTAATATAAAACAAAGGATTTTAAGAATTTCGTTATCTACGACATATTTGTGTGTGAATACCAGAGTGTTATTTCTGAGAAAGAATTCGGAAAAAGTTCAAGAAAGTATTATATTTTCATTGTAATGCTTTTTCTTATATTGAAGTTTTTATCCTTGATGCAAAAACTGCCTTCTATGAGATAATACTGGATAAATGCTGTGATTTTGGATTTTAAAAGGAGCTTTTTGTATGGATAAGAATAATGAAAACTTTTTTCAAATGTAACAGATCATTTGGGATGTACTTTTTGCTGGAACTCAACCAAGCCTCTCTTTCAGTAATACTTGGGGAAAGGTATTAAGTATTGTAATTTAAAGATATTTGATGTAAGAAGGGAACAGTTCTTACACGAACCAACAAGTCTTAAAGAAATGAGTCTTGCGTTTTGCTAAAATGGTATTTTAATTATATTTATCTCTTTTTTATCAAAAGTTGAATAATTATTTTTCTGTTAATGTTCCCTTCAAAGATTCTTGAAATTTGTAGTATCATAATAGTTATTTTTACTTTATTAATCATAATTACTACGATAAGCCTTTTTAAAAAAACATTATGTGTATTATTTTACTTATTATAGCCACCGTAGTTACATTGGAATGAGAACTTTTCCCTTTTTCGAAATTGATTCTCATTATTATTCAGGCGACGGACCGCTAATATTATAAGTTAACGTTAACCTACTAGAGATGTTATTGAATTTAAGTTAATGACTATTTTGATATTTAGTATGATTTGATTAAATTAACATTGCTTGGTTAATGATCGACTTGTTTGTTTCTGAATTCGGTTTACATATTATATTATCAGTGCATAATATTTGTGTGAGTTAGATTTGTTAACATTTTATTTTGGATAATTTTGGATAATTTTGTATTTTAACACGTACTTCAATGTAGAGTAATCAATTAGAGCGAAATAAAAAATTTTAACATTTTATTACTTATTACAGTTATGAATAATGCACTCATACAGTTCCTATAAATTTGATATTTTATGTAGAAATATCTGAGAAAAAGCTGTTTGGAAAAAAAGCTGAAGATCTTAAGTTGTTTTTAAGAATTACTATCTGATATTTTTATTAAATAATGAAGACGCAAAAATGGCTTGTTATTTAAAAGAGATCTCATAGCTTTTTATTGTATCTTACTTCCTTTTTATGTAAATAGCACTTTCGAAAATTTCACTTAAATAATGTTTGTTATGTTTTGTACTGTTATATTATTTGATGTATATTTGTAATTTTTTACTCCAATTTCAAATTACAGCCATTTCCTTTTATACTTTATTTAAAATCTTAAGAATGATATATTTATATGTCAGTAATAAGGAAATAAAAATTTCAGTAATTAAAAATTACAATTTTACATCTTGTGGTCTCTTGTTAATTATAATGCCTCATATTATAAAAAACATTGCACCCGTGTAGTGTATTTAAATGAGTCTTAATATAAATTCATTCATAAGAATAGAGAAAATATGTTTTACATATTCTATAGAATTTGTTAATTTAAATAAACATTCATTCAGTCTAGTATAAAGCATTTGTATACATTTTATATAACATACTACAGGATGAGTTTTCAATCAGACATGAAAATACTGTTTCATACTTTCAGCATAGTATTTATGCCATTTTACGAGACCTCGAATCCTGATGTAGATTATTTAAAATATTTCTTCAAATTATCCATTAGAATATGCTTAGAATTTTTTTTTCTCTTTTACGGTTTGTATAACATATTTTCCAGCATGGTGTGCTTCGAAAGAATAAATTTATTCTTTGTTTTTACCACTTCTGTTGTGAGTCTAACAATTATGAGTCTTAGATTATCGATAGCTTGTAAAAAATCCGAAATTGTTCGCTTGATATCCAGTCTACAGAAATTTATTGATACTTATAAGAGTAAATCTTATGAAACCCGATTTATCAATATATATTTTGTATGTACAACACAAGTATTATTCCCTTTATTGACAGGAACTACATTCATGATAGTTCTAATAGCAGGTAATGATGATTTCCTAATAGCATTTGAAGAAAACATTCCATATTGCTTGGGAAATCCAGTGTGTTTAAGAATAATAATGTTTATTGTAAATATTTACTATACATTTTACTTCTTCGTCACACCAACTTTAATTATGTCTCTACTATTATTAATACACAAAACGTACGAAAGATCGTTCCGCCATATGTTGGTGGAAACGAGTCATTTGTTGAGTACGGATTTATCTTTGAAAAATTTAACAAATGCTGTCAATATGATTTCAAATTCAACTACGGTCCATCAAGAAATTGAAAATGTTTTGTCTTTTAGTACATTTTTGGCTTACGTTCTAGTGTTCGTCAATTTCCTCCACTTAGTGTCCCTTAACATTTCAGACCTTATTTGCCCTTATATTAAGTTTAGAATAGCTGCATCTGTTATCATATTTTTATGGACATTGTCGAGTTTTGTGAAATTGACAGCAACGGGTGCAAAAATCATTGATGCTTGTGAAACTTGGAAGCTGTTGCAGAAGAGCATTACAATAAACTGTGCACAGAAGGAGCACACTCTTGATCAACTCATGCATTTATTGTTATTTCTGGAAGTAACGAAGATTGATCTTTCTTTTACTGGATGGGGTATGTTCAAATTAGACAAGCGTTTGATTATGACGATGGCTGAAGCTATTATAACATATAGTGTACTCATAGTCACTCTCTGACTGTTAAATTTGTTTACTGTACTGGAAATACTTTTTGTTCAACTAATTCTGATGCTAACAATGAGCTGAATTTTTGCTGAACTGCTCAAGGAAAGAACACGCATGCGTGTTTTATTATGGCTGCAATATTGTTTGTATTTATTTCTTCATTTCGTTATTTACTGTAGGTTAATTATATTAATAGTTGTGGACTTGTAACATATTTGAAATTTTGTTTACCATATTATTGTAGAATAAAAACTGTTTGTTTGATTAAATGCAAGAAATTATTGTTTATTAAGCGAATAAAATGAGTGTACATCAATATATTCCAAACTGCTTCATTTAAAAAAAACGTTCTCATACAAATTAAAAAATAATAATAAATTTTTTTAGAACTGTATATTTTGTAGAGCCGTATACACACAGTCTCATTACAAAACTATGCATAATCATTCTAATTGTATGGCACATGTACGGTACTTTCAGTTAAATTGAGATATAAGCTTTTATTATTATTTCTTCTCTCTTTTTTAATAATTTATTCTTATATATTTCTATTGGTAAAAGGAATTCTGTAATAGGAAAAGGTTATCAAAGTTTCAAAATTTTGTCATTACTTTATTTACTTGCATAATGATGATCATGCAAAGCTTTCTAGTTATTGTAAAGTTTTTTTAGCATTTAAACATTTCTTGTCTCATTTGATTACTTTAAAATTTACTGTGAAAAGTATCCTTGATGTAATTATACTAAAAGTTACATTTAATATTACAATCAAATACTACATTATACATAAATATTCAAAACAATTACATAAATATTATATATTACTATTATAGATGATTATATTTAATTAATTAAAAATATTAAATTATTTAAATTTTTGTAAGTTATTTCTTTATTTCCTGGAATGATACTTGCATATCAAAAAATTAATTCATTTTTGATTCTTAAATTCTTTTATTTTAATTAATATAAATCTAACATTCAATACCGTTTTAAATAATTTATTACTTAATAATTTATTACTATTCTTATGTTTGTTCTTTTCTTTTTTAAATTTTAAATTTTTAAAATTTAAATTTTTTTAAATTTTCCTTTAACATTATTACATAGAAGATTCGCGATAATTCAGATAACTAACAAAGTTTCAACAACAAAGATAATAGATTAGTGTAAGCTGCAAATTCTCAAAATGTAATGCCAAGAACAAAATATCATCCACATATTATCAAATCTTTAGAATTAATTTGTCATTGGATTAGAAATAAATAATATGATTTTTAATAGGTGTTTTTGTTAATAAATACAATTTAGGAATAAAGATATCTCACTAATACTATATCAAATGTTCTCAAAGTGTTGTTTCCTTTGTCTCATGACATTTTAAATTCATCGAAACTGCACTTTTAAACTTAAGTTGAATTTCACTAAAAAATTATGCTAAAAAGTGTTGAATTATATTTTAAAATACACAATACAATGATAAAGATAAAAACTGAACTATATATGGAATGGAAACAATTAATTTGAAATCACAACATTTAATTTGTTTCATAAATCTTGGTCTTTCTTTATTTAAATTTTGAAATGCGAAACATAAGGAAAGAGTGCTTATCCGTTAGAATCAGTTTATGTTTGAAATTGTAAAATGTTTCCCTTTTTTTCTAGCTTGCTTATTTCACGATATTTATTTGAATACTAATGCAATATTCAACACGCATAAACTATTTTAAGAAGACTTGGTACCCCAAAAAATGACAAACCTGTCGTTTTTTTTTTTATTTTTATTTAATCTTATTCGTTACATTATTATCTTTCAATTGATATATCACTTGTGCATGTCGGAAAGTTAGAAATTGAATAAAACTTCATTTGAAAACAAATTAGGCAATTCGGCCACACCCCCTTTTTAGAAAAAAAATGCTAAAAAAAGCGTTATTATAAAAAAATCTATTTTTTAAGAGAAATAATAACTATAAAAAAAGAATGTGTAATATATAAAGCAGAATATTTCCGAGGCAATACAATAATGTAATTTTTCTTCTTTTATGAAATGTGGGCATGTAAAATTTTTGAATTAAGGCATTTTATATTAATAATTTCATAATTTCAGTTCTTATTCCTGATATGTTTTTCATACAAATGTAATACTTCAATATTATGTGAAGAAAAAAAGTAAACTTTCTGTCGTGAAAAAAAAAATTAACATTTTTCTTGAATTTTCTTGTGGAATTAATACCTTCTTAAAATTGATCATTTATAAAAATGTATGGGTTGAAAAAATACGAAAAGGCAATCATTTTAAAGAACAGTATCTAACTAATATCTTAAAGTGGTATTTTAAGTTTATTTAAGATAATTATAATTTTTTTTTCAGAAATATAAACTTTAAAGTGGTTTTTCTCAGTTTCTGCTTTTTGAAACATTAGTGCATTCAAAATGCTACTCCTTCCACAACTCTCTACCAATTACTTCCATTTTTTTCCTGTGTGTTTCATATGAAACATATAACAAATTAGGGGTCCATTTTGCTGTAAACTGAATACTTTTTTTAAAAAAAATTAAAATGTAAGAGATATTGACTTTTTCGGTGATTTTTAGCATTCATATCACAATTTTATTTGTTTTTTTTTTCAAAAACGTATTACGTTATTGTAAAATCGATCCCTAAAGTTGTTTATAACACCCATAAGAATATTACAAAAATTTCAAGTCAAAAAATTAATAATTACAAAAGGAGTAGAATTTTAAAATTTTCCAAATTTTCTTCAAAAAATTTAAATTTTTAAAATTGTGTGAATAGTGTGTGAAAAACTTCATCTCGTATTATTTTCTTGAATAGAAACATTATATAAAATGCTAAAATAAAATTTTTAAATATACAGTGGGTGATCGGTTAACGAACAGATCGGTTAACGAACACTTTCAAGAAAGATTTTTGTGTTCGGATAACGAACACTTTTAAAAAATATTTTTTGTGTTTGGACAACGAACACATATTCAGAGGTGATCAGGGAGACACCCCTGAAATTATGGATGAAATTTTGACAACTGCTAGAGATCTGGAATTGGAGGTGAACGAGGATGACATAGAAGAGCTCATAATGGGACATGAAAATGAACTGACGACAGAAGAATTCCAAGAAATTTTGAATGAAGAACACCAAGAAACACAGCAAAATGTGTCTCCTTCTGAACAAGAGGAAGGACAAAAGAGGACCAATGTCGACATCTGCCATTAAAGATCTTTTGAAAAAGTGGGAGGATGTCAGAGCAATGGTCTTAGAATGGCACCCAAACCAAGCTGAAGTTAGTAGGGTTGGGGATCTTTACAACGACAATGATATTAATTACTTCCGGGAAATCCTGAAAAAGTGAGGAAAGAAATCGACATTGGACATGTTCTTCAACGCAAAAATGAAAAGGACTGATTAATATTCAAGACTTTATGTATGTATTATTTTTTTAAAAACTTACTAAGAAATTATGCATCTTTTAAAATTAAATTTTTAGGGTCTCCAGAACGAATTAATCGATTTCACATAAAAGTGTATGGTGAATCAATGATCGGTTAACGAACAATTCGGATAACGAACATAGTTTTGGAACGGATTATGTTCGTTAACCGATCACCCACTGTATAAAGAAAGAAAGTAGCTCAAAGGGTACCAAGTCCTCTTAATATTAAAAAAATCTTCTTTCCTTCAATATATATATATATATATATATTAAAGATTATTTTGAGGAAAATTATAATTTACGTCTCAGTAAATATACATAAATTCTTGAAATCCAGAATTAACAGACAATTTTTGATATTTTCTCCAAAGTAAAATATTCTAATATCATTATAAACATGTATATTTTCAAAAAAAAAAGCCATACGACTTCCGCGTAATGGTGTTTTTTTCTAAAAACGATTATAATCATTTTAAATATAAAATTAATAGTACCACATAACTATAAATATTTCAAAATATACAAGTTCCATTGCTTCAAATTCATTTAAGAACTGCTGGAAATTTTGATAGATTATGTACTCAAAAATGTGTTACTGAACTCTATCTACAGCAAATTCACAAAGAAATAAATCTACTGGAAACTAGTAAAATTTTGTAACATACCTAAACACAAGCCAACTTCATTTGGTTTATAATCCTTCTTGTATTTTGTGTGATGTCTAATTGTTAATAATTATGCTTTTATAATAGATTAGAAGTTCCTGCTGTATCACTTTAACTGTTATCTGTGTGTGTTTCTTATGTTTGTTATTTAATTCATTTTTCATAACATTTGTTTTTTCTTATATTGTTATATCCTTTAAATTTGTAAATAAATCGCAAATCTTTGATTGAACTATATGTTTTCGTACTTCGTTTTTCTTTTATAAAATATAGTACAATATTAAATTAGTAAATTTTATTATATGTATTTTGATATACACCTGTTATTGATAATTGACAGATGTAGTACAATAATTCACGTGTTACTTTTCCAAATAACGATTAAAAGAGTTTTTCAATGAAATTTCAACTCAGTTTTATATTGCCGTTTCCAAGAAAAATTGAATTGGTAAGATATTCTAATTATGAACATTGCCTAAGGATTTATTTACCAATACTGTAATTCAATCGTGCAAACTTATAAACTTTTTGATTTTTTTTTACTTTAAATGTATTCAAAAATGCTACAAGAAAATAAATAGGAGAGATAAACTTTTTACTATATTCAGCTGAGTGGTATTTAGAATGATGTGTTAAAAATGTTCACATAAAATATATTCCCTAAAAACTCTTGAAAACTAATTATATTTCAGTCACACAAGTCTGACATAAAAAAAATCTAGTAATTCAGTTTCTCAATAAGAATAGCTTAAATCAAAAACTAAATTTTAAAATAGCATAAGATTTCCTAAAATATATAACCCTCAGAAATTTTTTTGACTTATTTCTCTTACTAGATTTCAGATGAATTAATTATAGAAAATTAGGTTTAAAGATAACTGAAGGTGATACGTTAAAATCTCTCAACAATAAATTTTGAATGTAAAATATGTCAAATAAACTGAAAGATATATAGTTTTGCTAAATTCAATTTATGAATATCTTTTAAAATGATATGTTCATTTGATGGAAATACTGCAAAATATAAACTATGTAATTGGTATTTAAAACACTTATATTCACTTATATTTTCACTTATCACATGAGATCGTTCTCTTAAGTAATATTCTCGTTTTATAGACAGAAGATTGATGAAATTGAGGCATAAAAAAATCTTATGAAAGCTTAGTATCAGAAATAAACACTGTTTTGGCTTTCTGTGGTTAAACTGTGCTTCTAAATATGTTATATCTTCTCCGACTAACTCATACGTTTGAATTAAATGTTCAAACTCGAAAATACTTATCGTGAAAGATTTTTAAAAATGAAATACATTAAGCGAAATAGCTTAATAGTTACTTATATCCATACTTAGAATCGTCAAAAATTCAAAACAATATCAAAATTTTGAAAGAGAAATATAAATAAACTAAAAATGCAATAATTGATAAGCAAATGGCACACAACTCCTAAACATACTATACAATGCAAAGTCGACATCATGATAAGTTAATACTTTTCTATTTAAGAAATGATCAGATTGGATGTTGTTAATGTACTTGTCTTGTCCCATTCGAGATAAGAAACTTGTATTTCACACATAACACATTTTTCTGGTAAGTAAACGTTTTCTTTGAAAGTTCTTCGAACAACAATTGTTTGTAAAGAGACATTTTGTCGTGAGATTAAGTATACATTTCGATATTTATCAGGAGACATACATTTTTAAAACAGAAATCTTTTTTTTTTCTTATCTTCAGCAATTTAGTAATTCGTGCGTATTGCTCGAAGTTAATACCAACTAAGTTCAATTTAATATACAAATATCATTACATTCTAAATTTTATTTTAGAGGAACATACCTATTTATATTTATTAATTTTATAATTGGTTACTAATTTTTTTTAAATTGATGTTTAATCTTGTATATTAAACTCTTTTTCTCAAAAACTAACCTTTTCAGTTAATACTGAATAATTATCGTCGTTTTACATTGAAAAATCATGTTTTTTTTTATAGAAATAATAAATTGAAGTTTTAAAACTATGCCTCAGAAAAATGGAAAAATAAAAGTATTAATTGAATTTATCCATACAAATCACCTAAATAATACATATTGCTAAGTATCTCATATAAATTAAGCAAATGTTAAGGATTACTTCTGTAAAAACCAGGTTTCTAATTACGCTTAGTCATTATGCCCTTAAATAAAGGGGCCTTTGGAATTTCATAAAAAGATGTAGATAATTTTGGTTAAAGTCATTTTTACTAAAAGCAAAAACAACTCATGTTTTACACTTTTTCAGAATTTGAGTTTTAAATGAAAATTACTGTTCAAAGAGAAATGCAGTTTTATTTTACCAATACTAATTTAAAATTTGGTTTTCCCATACTCGTCCTACCATATCTTTTTTAATTAGTATATATATGTTGAGCTAAACTCAATGGCGCAACAGCCCATGAGGGCCAAGGCCTACTGTGCCCATCTCAATAAATGTGGCCTTGGGCGCTGAGGTGCATGAGCAGATATTCCGGTCAGATGGTCAGTCTGACGCAAAGAAAAGAATGTGTTCGCGAAGAAACCTCCAGAGTTTAGTTCCCAAACAAGCCTGGTACTCATTTATCCACTCTGAATGGCTGAGTTGACCTTGACCAGCCTGGGATTTGAACCCCGGATCTGTAGCGTGGATGAGCAAAACGTTACCACTGGGCTTCAGAATATATATCATAGTATAAATTAATTAATAGTTTGTTTACCAGCTTTGTACTTTTTGTCCTTATTATTCCTTTTCTTTGCAATAAAATAAAGGATGTTATTTCTTTTCCCATGAATTTCTAATTAAAAACTACATAGTATGATGCAAAAAATTTACTATGGAACAGGATGATGCATATGTATATTCTGGGTAACTCAAAATACTAGATCAGGAATAGCGAACCAATTACTTTTGCACGTCTCCGATCAAAACGTTTAGCATTTTAGTTCAAAATAACAAAGTTCACTATGAAGTATTACGAATAAACGCGAGTGAACAGTCGCGTTTTTACAGATACATGCCAACATTTCAAAGACTTGAATGTAAAGCCTCAAGACACAAATAAAAAAATATTATCGTCAAGAGGGATCTCAATGCTTTTGACGCTAAATTGCATATTTTCAGAAACAATATTATTACAATAAACTACCAGTACTTCCTGAACTTGAAAAAATCAGACGAAGAAAAAGTTATTCAAGAACTTATTTCTATAATTATTATGTACCCTGATGTGACTTCATTTGATAAACTGAACTTGCCCCAATTCAATTGGAAGAAATTGAAAAATTTGAAATACAAATGTGCTTGATTTCCAGTCAAGCTCAATATGAATTCAAAAATTTATTAAAACAAGAAAAAATATTGGAATTGATTGAAACAGAAAATTAACAAGCAATATAAATAAAAATGTCAGTAAGGAAATTTTGTGAAAACATGGAATTCGATTCCAGATACATTTTACTGTTTAAAGAAGCTGGTTCATGCTTTTTTAACCATATTTTCATTTACGTATGCCCGAGAATTATTATTTTTTCAGAGATGAATAACATTTAAGACTCACTTAGAAAGCCATTTGGCAGATGACTCTAATTCAGCATGTGTTCTGCTAAAAGTAACATCTTACAATCCTAATGTAAGTTATTTGTCATCTGATCGGTAACAACAGAAGTCACACTAATGTTACTTTAATTTGAATTAAACGTATATCCAAAATATTTACTGCTATAGAGTGCAAAATATATTTTTAATAGTAAATAAAGAGTTTTGAGTAATTAGTATTTAATTTTATTATTTTCCCAAAAATCACGGCACGTCTCTACCCCATTAAACACATTTTTAGAAAAAAAGGCACATTGATCCAAAAAAGTTCGTCACCCCTGTACTAGATTTTTCTTTTCAGTTATACAGAAATAACGAATGTATAAAATTCCAAAACTGCGTATACCGAATTCAAACGGGTTTTTTTTTCAGCATAAATTCAGTAGAACCGTATAAAATAAAACTTCATTAAACAATTAAAACCTTCTTTCACATACATTAATACCTTGACTTACGCGATTTTCAAATCTCGTCAATTCATCTTTATTTTATTAATTTTTTTTTCATCAATAAAATTTAGGCGGAATTATTGCCAGATATTGATGAAATTGGTAATTTGATTTAAAAAGTTGTCGATATTGCCAGGCAAATCAATTCAGATGTATATAGAGATGGCATTCAAAAACTGCTGGATTCCCACAAACTCAAACTCAGTGTCGCAAACAGCCCATGAGGCTAGGGCCTACTGTGCCCATCCCAGTACACGTAACCATTGGGCGCTTTAGTGCATGAACAGATGTTCCAATCAGGTGGTCAGTCTGAAGCGAGACCCCCAGTGTTTAAGTCCCCAAGAAAGATTGGTACTCATTTATCGACCCACTGCAGTAGGATGAAAGGCTGTTGACCTGGCACATCCCAGGAATATTCCTACAATCAGGAGCTGATAATTGATGATTTCATAGAAACGCATAAGCAAGGCAATGCATTGAAGAACTTGTCTTTAGACCCAGTTCAATCAGAATGACGTATGGTTATTTGACAGACTTCAGTTTAATTTAAAAAAAGTGTTATAAACTTTACAAAGAACATACTCCAGCGAAGAGCGAAGTTTTTCAACAAAGCAGGGACTAACCAAATTATTACAAAGCTACGAGGGAATTTTGCGGGAGAAGAAAAATTTTTGAGCCTGCAGACTACTTGTTAGATTTTATTAAACCTTCTATACTCTCTGTAACAAAAAAAAAACGACGCACCAAGAAGGAGTTACCCGATTATAATGAAATTTCGTATGCAATGACATTTCAGTCGAACATGCAAATGATTAAAATTTGGTGTCCAATAAATAAATAGTGAGAGCTACAGCGCATCGGAACTGCGCACTCAGCAGGTGTCTATAAGAAGCGATTTTCAATCTATTGCAGAAACTTTCTGTTGCATCGCGATTTATGATAGCTTTGAAAAAGTGAAAAATTGCTTTGCCGCAGAATTTGAGCTCATTACGAACAATTGTCAGAGTTTGACCATTAGACTGAAAGAGAGAGGTTGGGCAAATCGGAGAATCGCTCATCATATGGGTCGAAGCGATGCAGCCATTAAAAGATGCTGGCTAGAAAGGGTGGAGAGTAGCAGAATTCAGCGTTATGATGGTAGCGGTCGACTTAGGACCACAGCAGATCGGGAGTACAGAGTGATTGTCAGATCAGTTGTCACAGCGCTTGATTCATTGTTATCAACCTGCAGACGTGTGACCCGCACATGAGTGTCCGCCATGACCATTCACAGACGGCTGACAGAACGACATTTACGCTCGTATCGACCGCTACGCCACCTGCCACTCACGCCTGCACACTGTACAAACAGATTACAGTGATGCTTGGCTCGATCAAGATGGAATCATGATGACTGGGGACCTATAGTGTTTAACGACGAATTCCGCTTCCAACTGTGTCCTGACGATCATCGAAGACGTGTCTGGACGTGCCGATCCTGCTTTCATTATTGCACTCCACACAGGCTCTCATGGCCTGGGGTGCCATTTCTTTTGAAGCTGGACCCTTTTGGTCGTCTTTAGAGGCCCACTTACAGCACATCGGTACGTCAACGACATTCTGAGAACTGTTTTGCTACCGTTCCTTTTGTAATATCCTGGCCTTTTTTTCAGCAAAATAATGTCAAACCACATACCCCACGTGTTGCTATGAACTGTCTTACAGCTTATCAAACACTTCCTTGACCAGTCAGACCGCCAGATCCCTCTCCAATTGAGCATGTCAGGGATATGATGGGAAGGCAAATACATCTACCAGAGAGTGTTGATGACCTCGCCCGACAATTGGAGCAAATGTAGCAAGAAATACCATGGGAGACCATCAGGGTGCTTTATCACTGTATGCCACGTCGTGTGGCAGCTTGCATCCAGGCTAGAGGTGGGTCAACTCCTTATTGATCTCGTCACTATGTAACTATGTAACTCTGAAAAAAAATTGTTCAATTTTTCTGAAATTTTAATCATTTTAGTATTTTGTACGTAATCTTTCGACACACCAATTTTTGTCTTTATCGGACAATTTGTTCTTGTTGCGTCGTTTTTTTTTTTTTTTTTCGAAATCATACCCCTAATTACGCAAATTCGATTTACGCTGATATCACTCAGTCCCACCTATTGCATAAGGTATTACTGTAATTGCGTCATTTTAGATCAGATTCGAACTGCTTAAATCAATGATTGAAGTGAGTTCACAATTATTTTTTTTAAAGAATCTGAGGAAGTTAACTTTTCAATCAAGTTTACAAGAATTACCTGTTACCAAGAATCGTCCTTTTAATTTGATGCAAGAGGTATTTTTCCTCAATTAGATAAAAATTACTCAAGATTTTTTTCCCCTGTATTTTAAATAATTTGAAGACGTGTTAATTATAAGTGTTCGTATTTATGCTTAGATAGAAATACAATTATTTTAATGAGGAATGAGTCATTTTTTTCGTTTGATATACACGGTTTATCAAATAAGTTCATGTCATGATTTATTCATAAAGTGCGAATATGAATTCCAGATAATGAAACAGGTGCAAATTAAATTTTTCTCTACTGATACCCTATAAGATTTCTCACTTTATACATTAGTTTTTTTCTTAATTTAATTCCTTCAAAATTTTCAACAGAAAGAGAGAGAGAGATTAAGTTTAAGAGAAAAAAATTCCTGTAAGAGAATATGTAAATTAGCTCAACAATAGAATATGTATTTTTGTAAAAAATTAAATAAAGATTCATTTTTTTCTTCTCTATGCTTCATAAAATATTTAATTCTAATTTAAAATATTTCATTTTCTTACTCAAGGTACACAATATAGTTTATAAACAAGAAACAAATATATGTGTACAAAATATTACAGTGATTTTTTTAAATTCAAAACTGTTTCCATTTACACCAGCTATTCTCAAACTATCGGGCACGCTTCACCCCCCCTAAGGGGACGTGATATTCCTATCAGGGGGCGCGAGCATATCAAATTGTCAAAAAAATCAAGATTTAAAAATATTATTAATTTACTTAAAAGAAGCAAAACAAAACAAATAATAAAAAAATGATACTAAATGGTTATCTGAGATAATAAAAAATGCACATTTACAATGATATAATATAAATGTATCAGTACTGCACAATGTATTTGGTCATTAATTCATCAATACTAAGTTAAGAACATGTGACCCCATGGGCTTGTCATATACAAAATTATATGCAAAACTTAATACTTATCTTGACAATTTGTACAGTTAATAATTAAAGTCGTACTGTAGCTTTAGCGTCAAAATATTATTGAATTAAGTACATTATTGGTGTACGGAAGGGGATGCCATGAAAATCATGATTGAAAATTGGGTCGCACAGATTGAAAGTTTGAGAAGCACTGATTTACACTAATATAAGCTAGGAAAAATAAAGATAAAAGAGACTAATGAAATTAGTTGAGAAAGTTAAGAATTGTCTGGTATTCTAAAAGAATCAGACGTTCTCCTTGTTTGAAACAAAATAAATCTTTTGTTCAACTCTTTGCAAATCCGATTTATTCTTTTTAATTTAATGGTAAGACAATGCAGAGCAATGTTGTTTATTTTAATATACTTTGTTGTTTTTCTTTAATGACAAACCAGCTACGCATGCATTGCTTCTTTTTTTCCCCCTTTTATTTAACCACACAATATCTGTAAGATATTTACACGCGCAACAAATTTTTAATTATTTTCAGATTTTGAGCTTCCAAGTATTAGAGTCCTATTATTGCTAACGTCAGAGTAATACAGAAAAAAAACCTCTCTTCTAGCTTATTCCACAGGAAACTCGTCTTCTGGCACAGCGCGGCAGAGACGAATATTTGTGTTGGAACGCATGCGCCAACAAATGTAATTCTGCAAATCTTTATAAATAGCTAAGTTTGATGCCATTTTCGAATCTATAAAAATGAATTTTAGTGCTTAATTATTTGCTTGAACGTAACGTTCTTTAATGAAAAAATAAAGCTTTGTGGTATTTCTAACATTATTCAGTTCACAAGATTCACTGTTTCAACTTCATAAAATTTGAAAATACAGTTCTACATGAGTTACTCATTTTGAACAATGCAGTTTATGAGTATTATTATTTAAGGAAGCAATAAAGCACAATAAGGAAATAGTTGTAGAGTCAAGCATTTGGAATACAGAATCTTAAGGTATTCAACTACGTTCGGAACCGTGATTTTAAAAAAGCGCATAAATAGATAATTTTCATGATATTTAGTGTCCCTTAGATTAGAATACATGTATAAAATTGTTTTAAGGACATTTTGCCAAAAAAAATCATTTAAATACAATATTTCGGCAAAAAATTGACTTAGAATAACCTTTTTTCAAAATGTTCTTTTGTGAAAAATGCTTCTATTATAATAATATTTTGCCTGCATATAGCTCAGACCTCTGTACAGCGGCTCAACTATGAATTTTGAAGAATTCACATTATTTTCAGAGTTATAACCCATTGAAATAATTATCGGAGTTTTTTTCTTAAAATTTCTCTCCTCTGTTTTCGTAAGACGTGGATAAACTTACTTCTAAGTTATGTATTTCAAAAATACTAGTTGAGCCTCTGTGCAGATGTCGGAGCTATATACAGGCAAGATATTATTATAATAGAAGCATTTTTCACAAAAAGGAGATTATTTTGAAAATGGGTCATTCTATGTTCATTTTTTTTTGTCAAAATATTGTACTTAAATAGTTTTTTATTCTAATACTATTCTTAAAACACTTTTATATACATTTTATAATCTAAGTGACACTTAATATCATAAATATGATCCATTTATACGCTTTTGCAAAATCATGGTTCCGAACGTAGTCGTATACCTTAAGATATCGTGAGTTAAAACTACAAAATGTTTCTATGAAGTTGGCTGTATCGCCTTAATTTGTACCCAAATATAGCTTTAAATTCAAAGTCTCACTAACATAATAGCAGAGTCAAAAATATTTAAACTCAATTTGCATTGTTCTTTTTCAGAGTAAAGGAAAGTCTGTACCTCAATAAAAAAAATTATCTGACATTTATTTGTAATTGCTTTATATAAAATATTATTACAATGATTGACTATTTTTATTTCCTAGCAAGAAAATTGCCACACTTAATTTGAGGTTATAACAAGTATTGATGAAAAAAAAACAAAATTTTTAAAAATCTATTTTTATCTCTATTTAGTCTTGAGGCTGGCCTCGTAAACTTATAGCTAAGTATTTAACAAGCCAGTTGAATATTACTTTCGAAATACAGACCATGATAGCACGTTAAAAAAGTTTACACAAATAAACTGCATAAAATACTAATGGTATTAAAATTCTTTATAAAATACTGTCATAAATACAAATATAGTTCATGATTCAACTGACAAAGTGTATCATTTAAAATATTTCATCAATGTGTTTGTTATTTTTTTAAATTAGAATTTTTTTTTTTAGTAATGCACGTTATTGTCCAGTAGGGCCGATCCTAGCAAGTATTTAGCGCGTGCACCGCACGCGGGTGGCCAGAGGAAGGAGGTGGCCACAGGCCTCAAATAATTCTATCAATCAAGCAATTTTTCTACGAATTTCTCATTATAAAATTCTTAATAAGTCACTGAATTTTAAATAGTTAGTGAAAAATCAAGTCCTGATTTCCTTATAGTATAACACAGCATAAGAAAAATAGAATGTTAGTGCTTAGTGTGTTGGTCCATTGTTGATTAATATCTACTCGTTACACACATCATTTATTTGATAACAAAATTCGGGGCAGAGCCGGCAATACCGCAATGAAAATGTTTTCTCACTTATTAGAGTCACTGGCGGTACAATGCTAAACAAAGGCGACTCAAAAATGATTTTTATAAAAGTTACTTCACGAAAATACTCAATATGGACAATATTAGATGTTTGCCTTAATATTACCCAAGACATAGGAGTGTTTAAATTCAATATGCCTTGGGGGAACTTAAAATTTACAACAAAATAAAGAAAAGAAGCGACTTTTGTGTCTATTTATGTATTTTTTATGTTTTACTTCTCACTCTTTTACAGGTAGATGAGTTTATAACATCAACATTAGGTATCTCAGTCATAACATAAAAACTCCTCTTGAAGGGTGACACATTAGGTCTTCGCACGCGGGTAGCCGACACCCTAGGATTGGTCCTCCTGTCCAGTATTCATATGGCAAAATGCTTACACATTAAAAAATATGTTCTTAACAAATACTTAAAATTACTTAAAATTCCAACAAAAATTTAATACTAATTGCTCTCAAAAAGAATTATATGCAATATTTTAATAATTCGGCAAACATTATCCATACACTTCATACTCTTAATTATTAGGGAGTAGATTAACCATGTGAAACATTTAAAAATTATAACCAAAAAATCCTCTATTTCGGAATGCATTTATTAGACTGAAGCAAATAAGTGATCTCAGGTCTCACCAAAGGCGTAATTTTTTGCAAAATAAAACTCAGAGCGTAAGTTCCGGCGAAAGCATGTCAACTCAAGTTACGGAATCTACATACAGTTAGGAAGAATTTGACCGCGTTGGATTCTGTGTATAACATTGATTCTGCTTCGGGAAATCAATTACAATCGTATATGTTAGGAATGCATGGTGAAAAATATTACCAGAAAGAATCAGGAATTTCTTCATTTTAAAACAAAATTTGTGAAACAGTCTTGTATACCTTACAAAACATGAATGAATGTGAAATGTTTGACGAGGAAGCAGAGCGTTATCGCTAACCCAGCATTTCTCAAACTGTGGAGCTCACCCCCCCCCCCTACGGGTTTTTCCTTATCACATAAATTTAATTACATATACATTTATTATTATCGGCGTTACATATATATTATATATGTCACAGGAAAATGATGAAATTTGGGATTTCATCAAATCCCTAAGGGAGATCAGTTCACGCAAGATATTAAAATAACGTCTCTTTTTGAGGCCATTTCTCTGATGTAAGTAAGTGAATTGATCAAATCCCCTAACTGTTTCAGTGGAATGAACAAGACAGCTTTTGTAGAGTTCTGTTTTAGCTTGTTACCACTCCCTTTTACCCCATCCCTGCTGCTGACGTGACGCATCAAAACAAAATGATCAAAATATCCTTTTCAGTTTTATTTAGTTATATTCTTTTTAGTTATATCTGTCAATTGATATATCACTTTTGTACACCTGAAAATTAAAAACTGGATAATACTCAAATTGAAAAATGTAAACGAACAAATTAGGAAGTTCGACCACGCCCTCTTTATAGATAAAAAAAGGGTTTTGATAATAAAAAAAGCTATTTTAAAAAGGTGCTACAAATAAAGCAGGATGTTTCTGAAGTACTACATTAATATATAATTTTTTTAAAAAAATGTTTGAAATTCTACGACAAATATACTTTTTTAAAAAAAAATATCAGCTTTATTATCTAATTATTTTGTAAATTAATTTCGAATAAATAATTTGTGATTCAATGATTATTGTTGTATGTATTACTCTACTTTAAATAATGCACCATATTTGCTAAAAGAAAACTTTTAAACTCTTGACAATATTATTTCATCATTTCTCTGAATCAGGTTAGAGATTTGACCAAATCACTTACTTTCCTTAGGGAAATCACCTTACAGAGTTCTTATTTTAGCATCTTGAGTGAATTGATCATCTCCTTTAGGCATTTGATGAAATCTCTAGTTTAATCATTTCCTTGCGATATAAATACCTTTATAAATATTTTAGTAAAATAATTGTATAATTATTTCTAACTCTACAACCGGGCTATTATTTTTAAAGATTTGAGTATTTATTTGGATTATTGAGTCCAGCGAAAGCTAGTTTATTGTTTTTTATATGTGAATAAGTCATACTTGAATTCTTTTTATTGAAAATGGATTTAAAACTCCTGTTCATTATATTTCATAGGATTTCGACTAGTATTGTAAAGAGAAAGGGGGTAGATTAGACTCACCATTGAAATAGTTACGCCCTATTTTTTATAAAACTGTCATCGTTTATGTTTCCAAATTCTTAATAATGTTTTTTAGTCTTTGGCATTCAAATATAATTTTAGTCTCTTAGAAATATATTTTATTAAAAATTATGTAAATGTTACCGTTAAAGCATGAAATTCGATATTTCATAGGATAACAAAGTATTTCATGAAACAACTAGACAAGTGAACTAAAGTACATAAAAGTATTTAATTCTATGATTTAACTAGGTATTCTATAGAATAATGATTACTTGATCATTAAAGTATGAAATACGGCCCTCGAAAGTTTTTTGAACCGCTTCTAACTGTTTTTAAAGGGTTTTTTTTCGATTAAGAACTAGAGATGGCCTAGTAAAACGATTGTACTCTAGATCTCAGTTCAGTATATGTGATCGAGAATCAAATTCCATTGAAGAAATTCCAAATATTGACACAACACTTAGATCTGTTGCAACAGCTCAAATTTATGGCACTGGACAAAGATTTAAAAAGTGCTCGTGTAAAAAAATGTGTAATAGTAAAAAGTGTACTTATTTCAAAAATAATATCCAAAGCAATTCAAGGTGTCCTCACAGCAATCCTTGCTCTAATAAATAATGAAAAATAAAATAAAGGTATTTCATAAAATTTAAATTAATGATATATTACATTTTTGTTTGAAAAAGTTTAAGTAGTTTTTATGAAACAACAGTTTATCTTACCAGCATGTGTGTATTCCTCTTATAATATTTAAATATATCTATTTCTGCAACAGATTCTTTCTTTTTCTTTCTGCTTAACTAATGTTAGCAATATTAGCAATAAAATACATTATATCATCTGCTTTTCTGTATTATTTATCAATTAATCATTCGCAATAGGGATGAAATATATTTTTGAGAGATTTTACTTATTCATGATCAATTAATTTATATAAAACAACTTTTTCAAATTGTTTATTTTTCACTTTAACAGTCTGTCATTAGTTATTTCATAAAATAACTAGGTAAAGTATGAACTTTTTCATTTCTTATATACTTTAACTGACATGTCTAATTATTTCATAAAATACCCAGTTGTTCTAAGAAATAAATGAATTATACACTTTAACGGTAGCATATGTATATAACACATCTTTTAAAACATAAAAACCTACAAAAAATTATATAATTTTAAAATTAAAATATTACTTATATTCATTAACAATTAAAACCAATTTTCAAAATATCCAGATTACAAAAAAAAAATGGCATTATTCTGCTTTGAAATAGCATTTTTCATAAAATGAGAAACAAATACGTAATACTTCAATAATATTTGCAAAATAAGCAAAGACAATCCATTGAAAACGCCTTTAAAATGCACTCTAATACTAAGAAAGTGTTAAGACTTTGAAATAAATATTTCAGCAAGTATATGAAAAATTCATTCCTAAGAAGATTTTCATCACCTTAAAACATTTCTTGCATGAATAAGTATGATTAAATCCCAAAGAGAGAATCTATTACAAAACATTACGTTTGAGTTATATAAGGTGAAACAAAAGACAAATCACGCAAAATAATAAGTAATACTAGGACAAATAATGATGGGATTGTCGATAAGTAAATTTAATGGTACACATATTTAATGTTCAAAATTTAAACAAAATATGAGATCATATGATCCGTACGGAAGCGAAACCTCCCATAATTCTTCATGCTTTAATCCAACGAATTTCTCTACACTTTTCTAATTCTTATCTGAAATTCTTTCACTTAGCTTGGTAACACAAAAACTTCTTATCTTCAGAAAAACACAAAAATTCCATTAACTCGCATATTTTTTTTTACAATTTGACAAAATCTAAGATAATAGTTTTACCTAACTCTCAAATGCAGATTTCAGTCAAAAGAGACTTTCTTTCTGTACTTCCCGTAGTTGCATTTTAATCAAATTATTCGAGATAAAGTCTTTTCCTTACCACATTATCTGTTTTAAAGCTTTCATCCCTTGACAGTGATTACATAATTCAATTTAATATAAAACAATGGATTTAAAAAATCCTTACATAGGAAGTATTTAGAAATTCGAAAAAGTCTCCCAAAAACATATTTCCATTGCAGTGTTGTTTCTTACTTTGAAGTTTATATCCTTGATGCAAAAACTCTTTTCGTTATAATTTACTTTAATACTGGATAAACGCTGTGCTTTTGGATTTTGAAAGGAACTTTTTGTGCAATGTGTCCGTATACGAAAAACTAATTCAAAGGTTACGGATCCTTTATGATTTATTTTTTGCAGGAATTTCACAGATCCGTTGGATAATTAATACTTAAGTAAAGGTATTAAGCATTGTAATTTATAGATATCTGATGCAAGAACTGAATTCTAAAAGCTATCAACAGCAGTTCTTACACGAGATGAGATGCGTTTTGTGTTTTACTAAAGTGGTACTGCTTATATTTATCTTTTTTAATAATAAGTTGAATAATTGTTTTCCTTGTTAATGTTCACTTCAACGGTGTTTAAAATTTGTAGTCTTTTTCATGGTTATTTTTATCTTATAAATTGTAATTATTACGACAAGATACCTTAAGAATTATTATGGGAATTATTTTATTCTCTTCGGTTTGATTTCAGGTTCTGATAACAGCAGAGTTGAAATAATACTCCGCAAGATCTTCACTTACTCCAATTATCATAATTCCAGAGTTTATCGGATACGATTAAGAAATGCGCTGAATAATCTATGTTATATAAATTGAAATGTAAACTTTCCTTTTTAGGAGATATTGTCTCTCATTATTGTATTTCAAACGATGAATTGCTGATATTTAAAGAAGTTGAATATAAAATTACCTCGTTTCATATTGAAATTTACATGTTATTTTGATATTTAGTATAATTTTATTAAAGCAGCATTGCTAGTTTAATTGTTATTTTTTTAAATTCGGTTTATATATTAATTATTAGTATATAATATTTACATATTTGCGTAAGCTAGGTTTTTTTTTAACCTAAGTTGTAGACAATTATTTATTTTGACACATTTTTCGATGTGTAATAATCGTTTTTAGTGAATTAAAAAAAAACTTAGCATTTCGTTACTCATAATTGGGGTGAGAATAATATGATCTATAATGTATAAAAAAAGCTATTTTTCTAATGAAAAATAGGTGATTTCTTTTATTGCTATGTAGGTTTACTTCTTATAACATTAAGACTGCTTATCATTTAAAATAAAATCATAGCTTTTTAATTTAATCCTACTCTTCATTTATATTTACGTAATATTCCATACAAAGATACCATTAAAATGCATTTTATTTCATTTTGTTTTGTGATAAAATTTGATGTATACTTGTAGGTTTTATTTAACATCTTCAATTTTAAATTCTAGTTATTTCCATATGTTTTTTATTTTTCTTAAACTTGCAACATATAACTGAATAGAATTGTAATTAAAATCCACATATGCTTTGTATGTGTAGTTCATTTGTGATCTTGTCTTATCTTGTTCAGAATGTGCCAATGTAGAGTTTTAAAGGTGTTTAGTTGGAAATAATATGATAAAAAGAGAGAAAATACGTTTTAGATATGCTAAAAGATTTCAATTTAAATAAACATGAATTCAATGTAGTATAAAGCAATTGTAAAAACTTTATGAAAGATATTACAGGATGAGTTTTCAATCCGACATGAAAATACTGTTTCTTACTTTCATCATTGTATTTATGCCATTTTATGAAACTTCGAATCCTGATGTAGATTATTTAAAATATTTCTTTAAATTATCCCTTAGAATATGTTTAGAATTTTTTTTATTTATTTTCGGTTTAAGTAACATATTTTTCAGCATGGTGTGCTTCGAAAGAATAAATTTATTCTTTATTTTTACCACTTCTGCTGTGTGTCTAACGATTATGAGTCTTAGATTATCGATAGCTCGTAAAAAATCAGAGATTGTCCTCTTGATATCTTGTCTTCAGAAATTCATTGATACTTATAAGAGTAAATCTTATGAAACTCGGTTTATCAACATATATTTTTTATGCACAACACAAGTATTATTCCCTTTATTGACAGGAACTATATACATAATAGTTATATTGGAAAATAATAATGATTTCATTATAGCATCGGGAGAAAACGTTCCATATTGCTCGGGAAATCCAGTTTGTATAAGAATAATAATGATTGTAGTCAATACTTACTATATATTTTACTTCTATGTTACACCAACTTTAATTATGTCTCTATTATACTTAATACACAAAACATATGAGCAATCATTCCGCCATATGTTGGTGGAAACGAGTCGGGTGTTGAGTAAGGATTTATCTTTGAAAAATTTAACAAATGCGGTTAATATGATTTCGAATTCAACTAAGGTCCATCAAGAAATTGAAAATGTTTTGTCTTTTAGTACATTTTTGGCATACGTTCTAGTGTTCGTTAATTTCCTCCAATTGGTGTCCCTTAATATCTCAGATTCTGAGTGTCCATATATTAAGTATAAGATCGCTGCATCTGTTTTCATATTTTTATGGACATTGTCGAGCTTTGTGAAACTGACAGCATCGGGTGCGAAAATCATCGATGTCTGTGAAACTTGGAAGCTGCTACAGAAAAAAGTTTTTATAAATTGTGCAGAAAAAGAGAACATAAGTCTTGATAAATTTATGCATTTATTGTTATTTCTGGAAGTAACGAAGATTGATCTTTCTTTTACTGGATGGGGTATGTTCAAATTAGACAAGCGTTTGCTTATGACGATGGCTGAAGCTATTATAACATACAGTGTACTTATAATCACACTCTGACTGTATTAAATGTGTTTATATAACTATTTCCTATGTTAAGAACAACGTGATTTTTTGCTGAACTGCTCAATGAAAGCACACATATGTGTATGTTTTAATGTATTTGTAATAATATTTATATTTACTTTTCATTTAATTATTTACTGTAAGTCAATTATATTTACTGATGTGGGCTAGAAACATAATTGAAATATTGATCAAAATATTATCGTAGAATCAAAATTGTTTCTTTGATTAAATACTTTAGGCAAATGAAATGTGTATAAACCAATTTACTCCAAAATAATTTATTTAATAAAAAGCTTGATATTATTTACTTTGTAATAAGAGAAAAATTTTAATTTGTATTTCTCTGGACACATACATATTTCCATTACAAAACTGCACATAAATATTCTAATTTTTGATTGAACGTGTATGTTACTTCCAGTTAAATTGAGATATACGCCTTTATTATTTTTCTTTTTTCATAATGTATCGTGAAATATTTCCACTCGTTAAAAGAATTTTTAAATTGAAAAGAAATATCAAAAGATTTTAAATTTTTCTCACATTGTTTCTAAATTTTTTGTTATAGCCCTCTTTACTTGCATAATGATGACGTGGTTTTCTCGATAGATAAATTTCTTTATCATTCAAATATTTCTTAGGAGTGGATTACTTTCAAATTTATCATAAAAGTATCATTGTTGTAAATGTACTAAAAATACTTCAAACGAATCTACTTTTAATAAATTTCGGATTTTATTTAAAATAATATTAAAATACCTCAAAAGAAAAACTTAATTATTTCATTAAAAGTTATATATTGTTACGTAGTTTATTCATCAAATGTGACAAATCATTGTATGTTATTTAATAAAATCATCCTTCACAAATTATAAGTCTCACTTTAAATATAAAAAAGTACGTAACCGGAAAGGCAAAAAAAATTTTTATTCTATGTATTACTAATTAAATATACCAAAACATTTATTCAACTTTTTTTTTCTTGCTTTGGAATTTCATATATTTTATTTGATTTAAATGAAATGTTAAACACGATGCTCAAAACCAATAATAATTCATTTCATTCCAAACATAAACATAAAACTTAATGTTATTATAATAATGGTATTTTATATGCGTTAATTTATGTAATAATATGATTGATTTATACATAAAAAATTTAACGTTATATCTACATGGTTATATTTAATGAATATAAAACTCTATTAAATTAATTAAATTATTATTTAAGATTATTTCATTATTTCCTCGTGTGATACTCCCAAATAAGTACAAAAATTAATTTTTGATACTTAAATTCTTTTTTTCTATTTTAACTAGTAAGGTATAAATCTAGCGTTTGATACAAAATACTTCAATAAATAATTTTGTTACAATTCTCATGCTTGTTCAGTTTTTTTTTATTCATTTTAAAATATGAATTATATATAGCTAGCATATCTTTTCTTTATTTTTACATTATTACAAAGAAAACCTTGGAATTAATTGAAATACTTAAGAATGTTTGACAACAAAATATCTACATGGATTCGAGTAAGCTGTAAGTCTTTAAAATTTAAAGTAATTTCCAAAATATATTCTACATATTGTCAAAGGTATCATATCTAAGTCAACGAAATTCATCGTGACAAAGGGCTAAGGATCTAGGCCTGTCGTTAGCCGTAACTTTGAGCACTGTGCAGGTGACAGTACTTTTTGGCTCTATCCCCCCAATTACGCGAGAAAACACCCTGCGGGTGGTCAGGGGACACCATTTCTCACTTCCCCTTCCACCAACCTCATTAGAGGGCTCGTGACTCGATGGCTCTTTAGAGTGTCTCCATGCCGCAGAAGTACTATATATTTGCAAACACACATGCCTTCACCGGGACTCGAACCCAGGCCCAACGGCACAGCAGTCAGTGTGATACCGGATGGGCGACAAGCATTTTTAATTAACAATTTATAATTTCTCACATGTAAATATACCTTAGTCATAAAATTTAATAATTTTTATTTACAAATTTCATTTAGCGTTTTTTATCGACACTGGACAATGATATAAATCTTAACAGTTACTTTAAATTCACAGATCATAGATTACAGATTGTCAGAGATATGGGATCCCTCCACTCGCCTCAACGATATAACTAATTGTATCGAGTGTTACGTGCATTAAGAGCAAGAATTTCTCATGATAGTGTTTTGATAAAGAACATAAGATAGAAAATAACATACGTATTAAAAAGTTAAAGCCTTACACGTATTATAAGTTTTGAAGATGTAGGTGTTTTCTAATCACTAAGGATTTATTTTTTCTGTTCAAGATAGAGTATCAAAATATTTTGTACATACTCCCAAATCATGTTCTGTAATAGTTAGTATGGATTTAGGTCAGAGATCTCTAGTTACTTTTTTTAAAACATACTAAGTTAATATTTTTAAAAATTTTGTGTAATTATTAAAAATCAAAAAGGGAACAGATTTTCAAATCCATACTACTTTGTTCGGGGGGAATAATCTAAGAAACATAAATTACTTAAAATGACTAAAAGGTTTTTAAAATTGAGCATTTTATTAAAGTTTGAAAAACTTAATTTTTTAAAATTGTAAAATAATGGCTGGTCAAACCGACTTTTGCTTTCAGAATTAACTTAATATAAACTGAATATAAAACATACATTATCTTTACTGTTTATGAATCCAAAATATTTTTGTGAAAAAGAGTACTGTGTAGTCTTAAAAATCACTGACACATTCTGCTTTATTTATGAAGAAAAATATCCTCTGCACACCTTTGTTCAAAGTGTTAAAGTTCTGATGGACTTAAAGTAACATGTATGACCTTTAAAATATTACACACGATTTGTAAAGATCAAATCTAAAATCATTTACTGCGTTTGATTCATATATTTCTGTATCAGAATGTATGGCACGGTTAAATATTGATTAAGAATTATTAATTCCTTCGTATCATTAAATTTTTTTTTTATTTGAAGACAGATAAAATAACTCCCGTGCCCTACAAGTATCCCCTGGGGCTTACGAAAGCAAGTAAAACAAACAAAATAAGATCAATAAAATAAAAAGTATATAACAAAACAAAAATTACAGAATAATGAAATAACAAAAGCAAATAAGTTACAAAGACAAAAAGTATACTACAAAATAAAACAATTACATAACAAAACAATTTCAATGATGTTACAAAAACAGACAAATGGAAAATTGTACAAAAATTTACTAACTCAAATCAAGGAAGATACAAAACAATGAGCGAACAAAGTTTAATTTGAAACAAGTTGAAAAAAATTAAGAGATCAGTGGATTTTAAGAACATGCAATTTAACTTTCAGGCATTTTCTTTCTTTCTTAAATTTTGAGCAAAGTAGGATAAGATTTTCAACACTTTGCTCACTACCAACATTGCAGTCACTCAATTTGGAGGGGCATAGGTTAACCCTTAACTTTCCACTGTTGCATTTCTGTAACGTAAGATTTATTTTAATTTAACAGACTCAATATCTTTTTAAATTACCTACAAATCACATATCTGAGAAAAAATTACTGCAACGAAATACATGCTAATTTTGTCACTAGATGGAAGTACATTTTTTTCCAGAAATCACAACAATTATAAAAATCTCAGATGCCTCACGAACTGCATTTTTTCTATAAAAAGAATCCATTATATTTTATACTTCCTTTTGTTTATTGACGAAATAAATTACTAGGTAAGAAACTTAAATATTTTGTGTTCATTTAAAAGTAATTTTGATTTTCTAATAGAAAATGTTTGAAATAAATTTGATTTTAAATATACGTTGCAGGTCTGCAACATTGGTCTTTGGTTACCATTTTGACATGGCCAAAAGGCGTATACTAACCCAAGATGAAACTGATAGATATATAAATAATTCGAACGAATTGAGGTATCCGACTACTTGCGACAGCTTTTTTTTTTTTTTTTTTCAATAATGGATATATGGAGATTTTTTTGTGGTTTTTAGATTTATTTAGTGCATTTTAAGAAAAAAAAGGCTAAAATTAAGAAGAGAAAAATAAATTATTACTTCTAAATAGGGAAAAAAATTGGTAAAAATTGGCAAAAAATTACATAAATGGGGCCCGCTCTGTACAAATAGTAAGAGAACAAATTCTCAATTTTTCAATTTTGTTGTATTACTTCGCTATTCCTGTTTGAAAAGACTTTCAGGATAAGAGATATTTTAATTTTCACAAAAATTAGAGCATTTTATCGTAGACATTATATGAAATTGCTTAAAAAAACAGCGATTATATTCACGTAAAGAACTGTAAATTTTGTAATAAAACAGTGATCGATAAATCTGAAGGTTAAAACACTTCTACTGTTATACAGAACATACACACAAAATTACAGCAAATTATTTTTAAAACTTTTTGAGCAATCGCTGACCCCGTTTGAATTTTTCGAAAAAAACACATTTCGAGTAAAACGCGTTTTAAATGTTGACATCTTATGTAAAGTCATGGCATCTGCTTTTACTAAAACTGTAGTTCTTGTTCTATTGAATGGAAAATGAAAAGTTTGGTATTTTAATGAAGCTAATAAGATGGCCTATAAAATACAATCATAAAAAAAATTGTCAATTTTTCAAAAAAATCGTGATTTTGGGGTTGTCGGATTCTTAAGTGAATAAAGTGAGGATGGTCTTGAATATTCTGATGATGATGTTGATTTTTGCTTGATTGTGTGTCATCTAATGAAGATTCAGATAACGACTGTGAAAATAGTATTGGTTCACAAAGTACAATTCAGAACATAAAAAAATCCGACGATGATGATAAATTAGATAGAAATACTTCATTCAGAGAACCTTTTTTAAATTTAACTTTTAAGAATAATAAAACATTGTCAAAGAATTTTTTATAGAAAAATCAAAACATTTCATTGAATGAAGTAATAAAATTCCATGGAGGTGACACGCTCTCAAGAGAAATTATGGATTTGGAGTGCTAAAAGTGTAAAGAAGAACTTTGTTACTACAAAATCAATAACTGCTTTAAAAATTTTCATTGTATGTAAGGCTAAGGCAATTTATAACAATGAATAATAAAATCCTCATATAAAAAAAGTTTTGTAATTTACAGCACAACTGCGCAATGTTGCACTTCTGCAACAAACAAAGAAATGACTGAAATTCAATTTAAAGCAGCTTAACTTTTTTTTAATATACATTTTTCCTTTTATTAGAACTTGAGAACTATATATCTGATATAATTTTTTCATAGAAATTTAAAAAATTGGGAAGTTAAGGATTAAATCTGTTGAGGTACACTTTAAAAGTAAACAGACCAGTAAGGAATTGTGTGATTTTATAATTTGTACAAAGTTTATATCACAAGACGGTCTTTGTGAAATGGTCGGACAAAACTTTTTTACCGGAAAAGAGTGAGCTAATTGCGTGTATTAAGTGTTCCAAAGAGAAACAACATTTTCTTCACTTTTTTTATTCCTTGCAAAGCGATTTTGAATTATTAACTGATATTTCAATCCCCTTCTTTGTTGCGGTTTTGCCAAGAAATCAGCACTTTCGTTTCCAAAAATTCCACAGTAAGGCCACAAACAAAAATAAGAAAACACTAAGATATTTAAATTCTTAAAAATTTTAAGATTCTTTTGAGTTTCCATAAGAATATCATTGCTAGAGGAAAGATTTTGTAGAGTTCGTTTCAGTAATGTGCTACTTTAAGAGAAACTTTCCCTAAAATCTATTACTCTCAGAAATTTGTTTTCGGCTTATTTGACCAGTTAGATCTCAATCATTTTAATTATCAAAAATGTTACTCGTTTAATATAATCGTTGTATTAATCAAAAAATTTCTTAATTAAAAGTTTTAAGAAAATAAACAAAACGCTGCGATAATAAATTTTAAATGCAAAATGTGTTTAATAATCTGAAACTATGTAGTCTATGTAAATTAAATTACTGAATATCTTTTAAAATGATATGTTAAAAACCATCAAGTTATAACCGCTTCCCTAAATCAAAAACCACTCAACAATCTGTAAAACAGGATACAGATATAAAAGTTTTAACCACCTGTTTTATAGCCTCCTACAGTGCCTATATAAATCTCTCGTTTACAGCGAGAATTTACTAAGGCTTTTAACAATTCTCAAGCAAAGCACAGAGTACTAGAACCTTTGTATTATAAAATGCACCATCAATTTTTTTTTTTTTTAGTTTTTATTGATTTAGTGTTTCACTTGGAGTTACGAGGTCATGAAATTAATTAAAGAGCACACATAAAACAGAGTTTCTCTTTCATTGTTTGTTTTACAGGGATATAAACTGTCTACAAGGAGTTATTAATCTTGATTGAAGAAAATAATAGCTACTGAAAGAGTGCATGGAAAATCAGAATTTTAAATTAGCTATTAAATAAAACGTTATGTAATAAATTGTAGAAAATGTCATAGAAACCACATTAATAATAATGTGATATTTACTTCCATTTTAAATTATAATATATATATATATTCTCGTAATCTAAAAATAAATTTAGATATTCTAATGCAATATTTAAAAGAAATATTGGAAGCAGAACACGTTTCAAAATGTGACTGTAATAAATCCATTATATTTATTTATAAGTCGACTTAATATTTTGATTTAAATATAACATTGTATATATATTTTTAATTAATATATATATCATTAATATAACATTAAAAAATCCAAATATTAATAAGATTTTTTAATTTTTGCATTTATGCGGTTCAAATTTTGAGTGTATACTTAAAATGATTTCGAATTCATACGAAACTCTTGTCTCATATCCTAAAGTATCAAAGTAGCTTAAAAAATCCAAAAGAACAATTGAAATACTTTAGGATAACCAGTCATGACACATATGAGTCAACTTGTTGACCATTAAAATATTTTCGTCTGCAAACAAGTGTATGGATTACAAATTCAAGGGCACATTGTGTATCACTTTATTCAATACAATTGGACACATTAATAGGAAATACAACTCATTTACTCCATAATGAAAAGAGTTATTCGATAGTTATCTATAATCTTAATCTTAGAGAATCATTCACTATATGATTCAGTCATAATGAAAGTCGTGGTCATACTGAATTATTCAGAGACGTAATTCAAACCAAGTAATGAATATATGAGAGCCGCTCAGAAGCCAATGCGTTTAAGTCCATTTTTTGATATTTTCTGACTTTTTTTAAATTTTGTCATAATTAATAATATTCTTCTTAAGTATTAAAAATTTTACTCATTGCTTCCTTTTTTCTATGACCTTGAAAAAAGAGGAAGCAATGATTAAATCTTTTAATAACTATTAAGAATGCTATTTATTTTATCAAACTTCACAAAAATCAGAAAATTTCAAAAAATGAATTTAACTGTATTGGCTTCTGAGATGTTCATATATAAAAGTAGAAGATAAATAACTAATCATTTTTAAAGCAAATTGAAAAAAAATTAACAGAGCAAATAAAACTAAACTTGGACAAAATATCATCCGTAATAAGATCAATATGTGGGAAAACAAAAATGGGCGTAACCTGCATCCTAAATAAGGAAACTGGTTTCTTGTACAACTCAGCAGCAGATCAACTCCCTTTCAGTCATAGGCAAACATGTCTGATAGGGGACTAGATCACTTCCAACAGCTATACAACTCTCGCATCGGTGTTCCATACTGTTTACTAGGGTCTTTATCAAACCCTATGTCAAGGCAACCACTCGTGCACCACGGCACTCTTCAGCTCATGGATGGTCATCAGAGCTGGTGTTCGAATTACAGTTGAATGTTCAAAGACGTTCCATACATGTTAAATGGGATTAAAGTCAGGAGACCTCACTAGCCACTCCAGTCGTTGAATTTCTTCCGATTGGAGGTATTCGTCTACCAAATAAGCCTTGTGTGCGTTATCATCCCTAAGGATGAAATTTGGTCCATATCCTTCTCTGAAAAGTCATACACAGGGTGCACGAATCCCGTCCCTGTTACGCTGATCTGTCAGAGTACCTCTATTGAACACATGAAGGTCTGTATGTCGGTCTGTCATAATGCTTCCTCAGACCATCAGACCACCTCGACCACAATGGTCCTTCTCAATAATGTTAGAGAGCCACTATCGACTCCTGAGTTATTACCAAATGAGAACACGTCTCGAATCGTGGTTCAGACTGAATCGCGAATCCTCATTTAAGAGAATCCACACCCATTCGTTTCAAGTCCAAGACAGGTGATAGAAAACAACAACATAGATAGACAAAATGATATAAAACAGTTAAGCATAAAATTTAATGAAAGTTATACGCATTATAAAACACACAGGAAAGTATAAAATAAAATAAAAAATCACCAGACAATTATGGTGTTATAGAAACGAGCATTTTTGTATACAATGAAGAAATCGGATGTGTCAGTATGGTATAGGAAAAGTACCTTTAATATGGGGATGTTCCCCCCCCCCCCGAGAAGCAATACAAAATATGCAGCGATGTGCGTTGCTCATAAATATGCTGTCAATTAATTCTGTAGGAAGTGTGTGTCATTGTACTTCCAAAGAAATTGAAAGCGTGGCCAGGATCCTAGGAGGGAGATTGAAAGCAGCTACACGTCTTCCTAGAGGCTCCCAGACATGCTCTATAAGTTTGAAGCTGAACATTGCATGCGCTGAATTGTTTCCTGTTCAAGATGAGCATTTATGATACGAGCTCTGTGTGGTCTCGCATTTTCATCCTGTAGCACGAAATCATCACCTATTGTCCCGGCATAAGGGTGCACATAAGCATCCAGGATGTCATCTTAACAGAAGTGAGCATTAAAATTTCCACGGCAAAAACATAGAGGTGTGTGCGTTCACCCAAAGTATAACGTCACAAACACATACCCCGCCCGATCCGTATACATCTCTTTCACATATGGGACATGGATGAAAACGAGTTCCAGGTCTCTAAACGAAATTACGCCAACTATCGTTTTCGAAACTAAACCTGGACTCATTCGTAAAGAGAACAGCCCTTTAATGAATACGCGTCCAGTGAACACGCTGACTTACCCACTGCACACAATCCCGCGCTATGGCGTGATGTGAGCGGGACGCAAATGGCTGGTCACCTAGCATAAAGACCACGTTCGTGAAGCCCTCGACACACGGTTGACCTTGATACCAACCTTTAGGAGCTTTCAGAGAGGGAGAATCACTGGTTCATTGATTGATTGAATATTAACGTCGCACTGTTCAGCTACACGAGGGCTTTTGGCGACGGACCACGTAATTTTGAACCATGGTCAAGTGACGTGGACGACACCTGAGCTGGCACCCCCCTCTCCTAACTACCACACCACACCAACGGGAGGACGTTTCAGCTCTCGACAGATTTAACGTGCATCGCTGCCCTACATGGCGGGTCTTTAGTGGTATTGGGCTCGAACTCGTGACATGGCAAGCCACGATCCGATACCTATACCACTCGGCTACCGCAGCCACGAGAATCGCTGGTTCTGGCTTTATTCCTTCATGCGAATAATGATAAATATCGGCCATCGGCACTCGTGGCAGAGCATGGCCGTCCTTGACTGGGCCTCCTACATGCCGAATTTCTGGTTAGAAATTGCTGCCAAAATCTATGAATCACAAACGGACTCACATTTAGCCATCTAGCCACTTCTATCTGACTTTGTCCTGCCACTAGTCTCTCAATGGCTCACCATCTTCGGTCGAATGATGCCTGGAGGTTATTGTTACCATTTTCTTATACCAGATTTCTGATTGCAGCGATAATTGCCGCCTTAAGCTGAGACATCCATTTTTATGCTCCTCGAAAATGACATATTCCGACTGCATCACCACTATTTTGCATAATACAATATCGTTTAGAGTTCCTTTTATTTAGCAACATATTCAAATTTCGTTGAGATTGGCTGATTTTGGTCCGAGTTATGGCTATTTTTGTGATTTTTCCTTATTTTGTGTTAACTAGTGTAGAATAAACAAAATAAAAAAAAAAAAAAAAATACCGATATTACTAAGCGCAAAGCCTTAGAAATATATGATTACTTTAAAAAAATAAATTGCTATTAATGTAGGGGTGTATTTTATTTATACAAGTGGCTTTTCTTTTGTTGTCTAGGGGTGAGTCACCATGTCCAGAATCTTGATATTCAAAGAAATAAGCTGATTAGAATAAAATTACTGTTTAATGAAACATTAGATTATTTCCAATTAAATACTGATTAACAAACTTTATGAGTTATTTCACGGACCATACTCTCAATTGTCGCTAAGCCTAGTGACACCCACGTTGACTCAAAACGTGACCTCTCGTTCGTAAGCCGGAGTCTGTCCCTCGACGTCTCTCTCGCTCCCCGTCGCTCTCCTTTTTTCCCTTAAAACCCACCGTTCTGGAGGGATGCATATATTTGCTGGTAGCGCCATCTATTGGTGAGGTTGTAACCTCCCTTATCGAAATATATTTATATTCTCTAATACTTTTAATCCTACATTAATCCGGATTTTGTAACCAGTTAAGGGTTGTATATGAGAAACTGCTTATCACATCAAAACCTAAAATTGAATATGAAAGTGCATCATCCGATAAAAAAGCGAAGTGTATGATATAAAATTGAAAAGAATTATTGAAAAAAGGTGGATATTCAACGCACTAGATTTCTAATGCCACCAAGAGTGCTCTTTAATGGAAAAAAATTTCCAAGTGGACATATATTTCTAAAGACCAAAGAGTTGAGTCAGGTTTCAAAAAACGTGTAATAATTATTATTAGAAATTCTTCATCACATGCTGGTTTACAAACCTCTCAGTTATTGTGTAATGTAAACGTAAATAAGAGTTATTTACGGGTACATTGGTCAGTCAATAAAAAAGTTTGGATGATTACTGAATTATTTAAGAAATAATTTTTTAAATTGCTTTATTTGGAGTGGGGAAAACTATTTAAATTTAAAATCTCATTATATTGGATAATGCTCTTAGCCATCCGTAAGATTTAAATAACCGAAATATCAAAATAGTTTTTTAACTCCAAACACAGCCGCTTTACTTAAACCTTTAGATGAGGGAATTATAGTTACATTTTTAAGCCAATTGCTTAAGTAGATTATTGAAATAGGTTTTGTACAAAATCTATTATGAATCTATGGACGAGAAGAATGCGTAGAATCTCTCATCACGATTTTTGACTGCGTTAATCTGATGAACCCATCCCCCGGCCACCGAAAAATAAAACAGACGACGTTAAATGTTTGTTGAAAAAATTATATCTCGAGTCATGGGACTAAATTCATGTCACGTCATAGTCACATGACAAATGCAGCCTAGGATTTTCAGCCAAACAGTATATGAGCTTCGCTATTGGCAATGTTTGCTTTCATAGATATTTTCTCTTAAAAGTGACATATTTTTGTAACAATGATAATGCAGATAAGTATAAAATTTTCCGTATAATACATAAAATTTGTTATATAGTTTGAAAAACTTTTTGAAAATCTTAATATTTCGATACTTTTATCAATCAAATATGAAATTGTATCTGGTTTTACAAATGCGCCAACAAGCAAGAATCTTATTTCAGCTTTGAACTTAATGGAAAACACGGGATTGTTACATATGCCTTTCATGAATTAAACCGATTGAAAAGGAGAATTTGCTGTAGAAGTTGTTTGGAGGGGAAGCTTTGGGCCCTATCACTGCACAGGAAATACAAAAAGTACTGGTGGAAGAACAAACTGATGAAGCTTTAACCGAAAGGATATTTGGAATCCATGATAATTCAAAGGATGATATAGCAGGTGAAGGCGACGGAGTTTTTTTATTTCCAATTCAGCGGGTGAGAATAAACACAATTATTTCCTCAAAATGCGTAAAACAAAAGTTAGAAGAAACAAACAAAATTAAATAAGTTTTAAACCAGAACTACAAAAGAAAAAGAAAAAATTAAAGTCTCTGACAAAATAAAAGTTCCCTTACCTCCCAATAACGGGAAAAAATAGAACTAGCTTTCAAAACTGAGCAAAGAGAGGGGGGGCGTAGTTTGGGATATTTTTTCCAATAGTGCTGTTTTCTAAAAAAACAGTCATTCAGAGACGTATGTCAACGTTAAGTAAATAAAAAAGATGCTTTAGTAAAAACATATTTTGGAATAAACAATTTTTTACAAAAATATCATAATATTTATAGAATATTTGAAATACATATTGCCGAATATCTATGTTTGGCAGAATAAATATTAAATAAAAAAGTGAACAAGCTCACAAAACAACACAAGCTGCATAATCTTCTGTTATATCATTCTTAACGAAAACTAAGATAACATAACCACATATTTTTAAAAGCTTGAGAATTATTTGAAACATGATAAGGTAAAGTTCTAATTTTGTTAAAATTCACTATAAATGAAAAGCATAAAAGATATATGAGAAATCACAATTATCATTATTTACATATATTTTATTATTTTTTGACCTAGGTAGATATTAATATCCTCTTATCTCTGAATAAAACTATTGATTTTGTTAGTCATAGGAACGAATAAATAATAATCACAAAAGAAAAATATTTTGAATAAGAAGCATGCTGAGTATCTAAACCAATGTTAGTTTACTTTTCAATACTTATTAACTTAATAGAATATCCAAACATACACATAACAATTCAGTTTACAATCAATGCAGAATATAATAAGTAAAAATAACTTTCGCTTAGCTATAGTGTGGGATAAATTGCAAAAATTTTTCTTTAACAGTAGTTAAACACAAATTATTAATAAATAAGTAAACACTAAATAATCTTATCAACAAATTTAATATGAATTTATTATATATTTTAGTTAAGCAATCATAAATCACTGATGAAACAAAATTTGCATTTTGTTTGATTCTAAGAAAATAAGATAAAAAACACAAATTATATAATCAAGTTGAAATTCCATAAATCAACAATTTTAGAAATTTAGGAGCATACTGTCTTAGAATGAAAGTTAATTATGTAATATAGCAACAAAGGCGCAAAATTCCTTTTAATATTCCGATAACATAATAAGATTACTTAGAATTATTTTTAATCACATCGCATAGTAAAATAGCGATACTTCAAAGGTATTTAATCCCTTTACTCAAACAATATAAAAATATCGATGCAGAAATTATTTTTAATGTTAATACCGAGATACTATCTTGTTTATAATCAGATAAAAATGTCATATTTCTTTGTTTATGACAGGATTTAAAATATTAAAGGATATTTTGTAGGTTCACTTATTTTTCAATTCATAGCGGTTATCTAAAGGTACGGTTAAAGATAGCTTATACTAATAATTAATGATTAAGCTAATTTTCATTGATTAGCTTCCTGCTACAGATTTTTTATTAAGCATTAATTAAAATTGATGATTAAACTCAAGATTTGCATTGAACAATGTATTTCTTTGATAAAATAATTTAGTGAACTTTTTTTCTAAAGACGATTAAAAGTATTTTAAAGAATTTAGGAAAAACTGTTTTTATCGAACGAATATAAGTTTCATTAAGGGTTTAAGAGAAATAAACCAGCAAGATTAATAACAGAAATTAAATTTTGAAAAATTCGCCATTATGTGTAATATTAATTGTGTAAGGAAATTTAATGTTGTACTTTATATTAACTATAAGGAATTTATAACCAAACATTAAATTTAATAATGTAATAAAAAACTCATAATACAGAAACATAAATTAAATATTTTCGTAATAACTATAAATTTATACATCAGGATCTATGATTATTTTATAATGTGTTTATCGAAATCAGGGAGCTGATATTTTATTAAGGTAAACAATGCAATAAACCAAAAATAGGGGGCTTACATATTCATGATTAAAAATAAGTAAAAAAGATTCTGTGATTAAGACAATACACATAAGTTTTATTCTATTTTTCTCTTTAAAATTTGTAACAAAGATTTCAACATTAAAAAACAAAATACCTAAACAGAATTTATTCTCAACACGGTCAAAGCAGAATTAATTATTACAATACATTTTTTTAATGCATTCTATACACTTTTTAATCAAAGATATCTGTTGCAATGGTAAAATTTGAAATTTTTTGACAACTTTAGTGCTGCAGATACTTTAGAAGCAAATACAGGGATATTTTTACATTTGGTTTAAAATTTAATCACCTTGTATTCCGTTCTACGTTTAACGGGCTCTTTAAACACAAAAAAAATATGGTCTATATTTACGAATGCGCGTTATAGACTGGATATAAAAAGAATAGCTTTAAAAATAAAGAGAAAATGAGCATATAAAATAGGTTTCATTAAACATCTTAATACTGTTTATTAAAGAAAGTTATACCTATATATATAGAAATGAATGTTTGTATATATGAAATCACTTTACTCCAAATGTTTTTAGGAGAATGTTTCTGTGATATCATCTGTGTTGCAGCTTCCCATCAGGTGGCACAACACCATATCAATTTCTGCACCGTTCAATCAATCTCCCAGTTGCCAACAGGGTCACCAAAAATGATGCCAATTTGACTCTATCAGCAACGTTTCGCGATTATATTGTAAGGAACGACGTTGCTTGCGAAAACATTTAACACAAAATAAATACAACAGAATGTAAAACAAATATAACTTATGTTAAATAGATTATTTAACATAAAATAAATACAACAAAAAGTAATATTAACGTATTATACATCCAAATATAAATTATTTACACTATTTTAAGCGTTCATTACACAAAATTTGTAATAATTTTGCTGAGAAGAGATCAGCTTAAGAAGATGTTTTCAAAACTCGACCCACAAGACAGTTTGCCAATTTAAACAAAAAATTCATTTTTATCAGCTATTAGATCTACAGACTTAAAATTTAACTAATATGGTTTTTTTGCTCAGCTGAGATATGCAAAAAGCTTTTTTTTTTTGTTTAATTTGCAATTCCCTTAAGATTAACTCATTAAAAACTTCTTTATCCTTCAATCCGTATTAGTTAATTTTTCAATTCACCCGTGCGAAGAACGGGTATACCAGCTAGTACCTTTTAAACTTTCGAAATTGAAGAACATGAAAACTTCGTCATTTTCTCCTTCGTTATATTTTCAGGCACATCGTCGAATTCTATTTCTCTCATTATATCTTTATTACTTAGAGACATAAATAAATAATCATCTTCCGTTCCTGTTACTACATTTTTAAATGACTTTAAGTTACATTAGATTTAATTCCATTGTACATTTTTACTATCAATGTACTTATTATTTCTAGACCTGCATTGATGCACTTTCGAAATCATTCCTATGCATAATATAATCACTGGAAATGCTGCTTTTGAAGCTCTTACGAAAGTTTGGAAGAGGTTACCTAGGAAAAGTCGGTTTGTCTTGCAACTGAAGGTGCCCCTGCTATGTCTGGAATTACTAAAAAAGTTGTTATAAGATTAAAAGAAATATGTAAAACGCATAGTAATAATAATTTTGAGATTTTTCATTGTATTATTTATCAGCAAGTGCTCTGCTCCAATGTTTTAAAAATAGTCTCCAAAATTTAAATCATATAATTGTGCTTCATTTCTGGAAGAAATAAAATATTAATACACTGATTATAATATTATATAGAAGTCGGATAGCTTTTGAGTCATAAAGTGTTAAGACGATTCTTCAAATTGCTGAACGAAATCATAGTTTTTTAGGAAACAAAAATCTGTTAATGACTGAATTAAAAGATGGACAATAGATAAGGGACTTGACTTTCTCATTTTATATTACAAGTAATCTTAATCAACTTGATCTTAAGCTTCAAGGAAAAAATCATGCTGTTACAACGCTGTTTGATAGTATTAATTCTTTCAAACAAACATTATTATTTTGGTGAAAACCAATAGGAAAAGAAAATTAGCCTCACTTTGAGAGATTTCAATATTCAATATCTGTTAATTAATTTAAACTAAAATTTAAAGATATGCTCACAAAATCAAATTGTTAGAAACGGAATTCGATGGAAGATTTTGTAATTTTAATAGCTGAGAATTACAATTTCGTCTTTTTACTTCACCTCTATCAATCAATGTTGAAATGTTTGATGAAAACTTCCAAATGAAATTAATTGAAATCCAATGTGATTTTCTTGATAAAGCAAAAATGAATTGAAGGGGAAATTCCAGATTTTTATAAATATTTATCTGTAGACTGGTTTCTAAAAGGTTATCGTTTGTTACACGTATAACAGCTGTGTTCGGAAGCACTTATTTATGCGCGCGCGCGCACGCGCGAGCAACAACTTTTTAATGAAAAATAACCAAAATTCGTTAACTCAATCGGCATTTATCATCAGTTTTCAAAATTACATCAGCTTAATATGTTCAACCAAATCTTGATGACTCACGGTAGGAAAAGCGATGTCAAATATATTCTAAAAAGTAATATTAAATTGCCTTTATTATAAACTTTATTTTTTTAAACTATATAATTTGAAATATTTATAAATTAAGTTAAGAAAAATAACTTTAAAAATAAAACGACTATATATGTATGTTTAAGGTATCCGACTACGTTCGGAATCGTGATTTTGCAAAAGCGCATAAATGGATAATATTTATGATATTTAGTGTCACTTAGATTAGAAAATGTATATAAAATTGTTTTAAGAATAGTATAACAATAACAAATTATTTAAGTACAATATTTTGACAAAAAATGAACATAGAATGACCCATTTTCAAAATATATTCTCCTTTTGTGAAAAATGCTTCTAATATAATAATATGTTGCCTGTATATAGCTCAGACCTCTGTATAGAGGCTCAACTAGAATTTTCGAAATATGTAACTTAGAAGTGGGTTTATTCATGTTTTACGACAACAGAGGGGAGAAATTTTAAGAAAAAAAACAACGATAATTATTTCAAATGGTTGTAACTCTGAAAATAATGTGAATTTTTCAAAAAAAAATAGTTCAGACTTTTAGGAGAAGTCTTTACTTTATATAAGCAAAATATTATTATCTTATAAGCATTTTTGATAAAAAGAGAAAATTTTGATTAAGGGTTATTCCAAGTTAATTTTTTGCCAAAATATTGTATTTAAATAATTTATTTTGTCAAAATGTCAATAAAACAATTTTATACATGTATTCTAATCTAAGAGATACTAAATATCCTGAAAATTATCCATTAATGCGCTTTTTAAAAATCACGGTTCCGAAAGTAGTTGGATACCTTAGTATACGAACTATTGAGCTTGGCATTAAGTCTAATAAATATAAAATAATTCTTAAGATCGTTATTAATTTTTTTGTTCATTGAAAAAAGTGCGGCCCCAACTTAATAAAAAATAGATCATCTGGCCTATAACATCATATGAGTTTGTCATGCCTGGCCTAAGACTTCTGTACGGAGCCTGAAATAGGATTTTTGAAATATATTATTTAGAAGTGGATTTATCTTCATAGTTTAATGCATTAGAGAAGATAAATGTTGACAAAAAGAACATCGGTTGTTACTTCAATTGGTCGTTACTCTAAAAATAAAGCGAATTTTTCAAAAATCCTGGTCCAGGCTCTGTAGAGAAGTCACAGCAATATATAAGGAAAATAATATTATTATAGAAGCATTTTGGATAAAAGATGAATGCTTTAATATGACATTCTTTTTTAATTTTATGCCAAATATAATTTTTTCTTGTAATCATATTCTTGACAACTTAAGGGGAGTAGGAAACTTCTATACCGACAATGTTAAATTGGTTGATTTTGATGTACCGTTTCTCAAAATCTGTTATGTACATATTTGAATATTTCATACAATTAAAGTACACTTTTCTCATTATACTGAAATGAGCTTTTAGCTAATTTTGAATTTTTTCATAATTTATAAAATGTTTTATCAAACATAGTGAAATGTGACCCATTTTTTACATAAAAAAATTTGTAAAAAATAACTTTTTGAGTTTTTTACAAAAAGCTTATTTTAGTATATATTAGCCAGCATTATAAATATATATATAAAAATTTACATACCTGTGAACAGCAGTTTCTCAGAAAAGGTACATCGAACATCAAAATTTAAATTGTGAGATAAATTGAATTTAATGCATACAGTAAGACTTTTAATCGGCCAGGAAATAAAAAAATAAAAAGCTCAATTTACAATAAAAGATACATGTTTTGGTTTATATCAGACGTTCAACTTTTAAGCAATAACGAATTACTTTGCTTACATTTTTCGCTATTCAAATGGGTGTGGCCGAATTTCTACGGTTATTTAAAAATAGTTTTTAAGGGCTTCTAATTACGCTGGAGATTAAAGTAAGGTATTTTTAGAAAGGTTAAAATCTATACAATTTATAAATGTAAAAATCTCAAATTGTCAAAAAAAATAAGAGTTTAGCTTTCCAACACCCCTTAATATGTTATTCTCTAATCCAGGTGACACTAAATATCAAAACAGTCATTCGTTTATATGCATTTTCAAAATCATGGTTCCGAACGTAATCGGATACCTTAAAGGCTGGATGTTTCAAGAAAGGATACATACAAATTTGATTGATTCTTCGAAACAATTTACTTCAAAAGACACTTAGGCTCACTCAGCAGAGATTGGATGTGTTACGTGCATGTACTCTCATTAACTTCCCCCTCTATTCAATAACCTTTTAAATGACCTTAATGTAGATCCAATTCTCCCTTTAAGTATCGAATTAAGCCACAATTTACAATTTAAAAGGGGAATCGTCCTACTGCTCCATCAGTCTAATAGGTTCAATCCTTATATCACTCAGCTGAAAGTTTCTAACAGAGAATATACAAGTTTGTGCAATGATTAATCGAATCCACACTCATTATCCAACAAGCGTTGCAGACAGGACATTATAGAATTAGTGAAGAGGGATTCCTGGAGCTCCATTATTTAATTCTACTCAAATTTATTTATGTAGGGAATATTTATTATCCTTTCCGACAGCTGGATAATGCACTTCAAAATCGCTAAATTTAGTAGATTTTTTCATAAATGTTTGTTATATGAAAGCGTTTAGAAGATATTATCTTAATATTCTTTCAAACTTTGTCTTATTATTTACACTGGTCTATTTTAGCTAAAATAAGTACTTGTAATTGATTAAATCAGTGTCTTATTAACATAACCACTAAAGGTTAGGGTGATTGACTGACTAACTATGTTCTGACCCGTGCTTTTAAAAAAAGGTATAAATGAACTATTTTTTTGACATTTAGTGTCAGACGAATTAAAATGCATATTTAAAACTATATTAAAATATTATTACAAAAGGAAAAATATTTCATTTATACGCTTTTTCAAAATCATGGTTCCTAACGTAGCCAGTCCCCTTGAAAGAGTTACGATAAAAACTTACTTAATTCAAAAATGAAATACTTCTTTTAAAACATGGAATAAATACATGAATATTTGGCTAATTATTTGGCTATTGATTTGAAATTCAGATTTTTCCTCTTTTATTATGCCACAATATGATTCATGATTCATTAATGTGTGTGTTGTGTGTGTGTGTGAGTGTGTGTGTGTGATCATGCATATTTTTCATTACATTACTGTTTGAAACCCTGATTTTACACATTATTTTTTATTGAGTTTTTAAAGAAAATAACAATCATATGCATTTATTATTGTTTAAATAAAATAATAATCTGCATTTTTATGATATAAATAATCAGATATATTTCAAACATTTCAAATATTTTTATATATCTACCATACCAAATAAATTACAAGTATTAGTAATTTAAAATTAAAAACTAAAATATGGAAGTTACTTGATTTAATAATAGAAAGAGTTTTTGTAAGTAAAAACTGTTGTCTCACTCCTGTCTAAAGCCATGTCAGACTTTTCAGCTAAGTAAATATCATTCTTTGTGAGATTCAAAAAATACTTAGTTTCAGTTCTTAGTGGTTCTTAGAACGGTCCATGCAGAGCAATTTGTAAACATAATGTTTTCCTTTTTAATCAATAAACAACCAAAAATAGTCTTTAATTCAACTGGTTTCTGAGTCTGACTAAACAACAATTCGGAGAATTTCTCTTTAAATATTCGGAACTAAAGCAGTGATTAAAGAAGTGATGCAGAAATCTTATCAACTCTGTAGGGGCTCTTTCTGAGATAAACACAGCTAGACACCAACAATGTTACACCATGAAGGAGGATTAAACAAGTATAAATTTGCATGGAAGGTGCAACATTCTGAAAGACGAATATCATTAACATTTTAGCACAATTCAATTGCTGAACTAAGAGTATCCATCTAAATAATGCATAAGAAGGATTGCACATTGGATTTCACATGAAGAAGCTTCATTCGAAAGTTAGTTTGTGATCAGACCGTATTTCAAAGTAAGAAGGAAAAATTTTCCTATCTGATCTTATCCAAATTTATCCACAGCACAATTATAGCCTATTGAAACTGCTGGCTGCTGAATTCTGTACGCAGAGTAATTATAAGTGTCAATAGAGTTAATCATGTCTTCGTGATCATGTCTGTCGATTCACTTTCCTTCCTGTAGTTGTATTACCAACTTTTATATATTTCTGTTCATGAAATGAACGAAAATTTCACTAGAATTAGACACACACACATGCACGAGGTAAATAAGTGGAAATCTTAAACACCAATTTGAATGTTTTTATAAAGTCTGACCTCCATATTACGAACCTTTACATTGTGAATTTTTCTATGTAATGAATTTTTTCCTGGAACCAAGAACATTTTAGCGAAGTGCATTTTCTATATAACGAACTTGTTATCCTGTAATTCAATTTTTTCCCTCCTTATTTTTAAAGTATTTCTAGACATTTCAAGTTATTCTTTCTTTTAACACATTTTATGGTGGTCATAAATCTTTGACGGGTCTTATTAGGAGCCCAACACACCGAGAGTGATAGAATTCTGGGTGTTTCATCTCAGAAGTGCAATCTTTAACCCCCTTGTCCAGTTCACTGGAAACATCTTCGACATCCCGTTTCATCCTGAGTGAAGTTGTCCCGTGCTCTTTGAACTAGTCTCAGTTCATTTGTAGTGTTGATCAGTCGTACTGGTAACTTCGTTTCTTGTAGTTCGAAAATGTCAACATGTATGGGTTTGAGCATTAAAGAAAAATAATTAATTCTTCAGGAAGTGGATAAAGGCGCCAAGAAACTTTCCTTGCAGTTTTTCTTTCTTTATTTTATTATAGGAAAGATATATAAAATAAATATATATATTAATTTACAAAAAGATGTGAATAACTACTTTTTTAATGCATAGTGTTTATGAATCTAAAATTTGTTTTATGTGGTCTATATACAAAGAAAACGGAAAGCTGAACCTGAACCTTTTTATAACGAACTTTCCAAACAACGAACTTTTTTTCGGGATTTATTGACTTCGTTATATAAAGGTTCGACTATATATATATATATATATACTTGTTTGGGAATTATTCAAATCCCCACCTTTGATCGTATCTATCCAAAGATTTGCTAGGAGGTTCGCTGATAATTCAAAGGAGCCATAAGGATATTTGCGCTAAAAAATATTAAATTTTTTTTCAGGGAATTTTATTCTACCCCCCTCCCCCTTGCCTAAGGAAGGGTTCGTATGTTTATGTGCGAAGTCACTAAATGCGGAGAATGCTCCCGCTCATGTTTAGAAAGCAATTACTACATTTGGTGACATCTTTTAATATAGCAATGTTTAAGGTCAGATTTTTCTGAAATCGGCTCCCAAGATGGGATTACGGCAGCATTCAAACACACAGTTAGCCATGACACTTTAGGTACGCTTTTTGTGATACTGAGAAAAAAATAAATTTAAACAGATTTAGATTTTTGATTTCTTGAAACTTAAATCTTACTCGAATGAACATTTTTACAACTATTAAAATTTACTTAGATAATAATCGATCATATATATAAAAGGGGGAAAATAAAGTGTAAAAGTATTTTTTTTTTAAATTTAAACTTAATTTTTATATCTGGTGATATTCTTGGGATTTAATAATTAATGCGCTAATTGTTGCTTATTTATGTGGAAGAAAAGCAGCCGATGTGACTCCAATTATTGAATAATAACATATTAATTAATGGATAAGGATAACAGAGCACTGGCTACACGAAGAAAACATAACGTATATGTACATAAAATATTATTACAGATTATTTATAGTAGTCCAAAACGCACTTGTTACTCACGCTTTACAACGTTCCAGAAACGGCTGTTTAGAACAGTGCTACTACCAGGAACTGAGACAGACAGAAAAAAGTATATTTATTAATATCCCAGCACAGAAAACTGGTTCTTATCTCGAAAGAACTCTCTTATGCAGTAAAAGAACCTTCAGGTTCAGGTTCAGGTTCAATTAACATCACAGGGATATGGATCGCTTGCGATCCTCCATCCCCTATCGAACTACAGTAGAACGTTGTTTATTATCCGGAGCGTCAAATATCCAGACCAGTTCTTCCTTTTTTCTTTGTTAATTACATGTACTGTATATGAATACGTTTTCGAACAGTGTAATGCTCAACAATAGTTTCGTGCAAGGATTCCCGACGTTGTTCAATGGATCCCAGGATTTCAAGAATGCGATGAAAAAGATGTAGAAACCTGGATGACATGCGATGCAGAAGACTGTGGACTTCAAATGCTAAATGATGACGAGATTGTGACTTCCGTGCAAGAAGAATCCGACCCTGTCGACGATGTAATGGATGAAGACGAGGACAACCACAACAATGAAAGTAGCAAGGGTCCATCAAATGCTGACGCGTTTTCTGCGTTAGAGACAGCAGCGGAGGGGTACGAACAACAATCAGAGTGCTATCCTACTCAACTACTGCTGCTCAAGAGAATCAGAGACTTTGCAGCTAAAAAACGAGGTGCACAATGGTACAGCGAAAAATAAGTGGTTATTTTCCATAATAAAGGTAAAATTGTGACATTTTGCTTTTTCTTCAAGCACGATTCCCGCATGTGATGATTTTCAATATTCGTATTATGTCCAGTTTCATATACTGCATGGATCTTATTCGGTTTTTGGTCATCGGAATGATCGCGTATTTTCGAATGGTGTCTGATCCCAATTGATTCGAATAAACGACGCTCTACTGTAGTTGAAATGACGCCTGATAATAGTGGAGAGTCCTGGGTGGAAGAATGAAGCTTTCTGGTTGGTTGTTGGTTTGAGGAATTCTGACTGGATGGCAGGGATAGGCAAAGGAATGATGACATGGTCATAGTGAGGAACTCCTTTCGGCGAGAAAGTGTTGGATGGAGAAGGTGCACTGCTATTGATTGGTAGTTATAAGTCAGAAAGTTCTCTGTTGGCTGCCCTGGAGTTAAATCTCTTGATTTAACTGGGGTGAATACAAAGGCTTGCCTGGTGGGTGCCGCAGTGAAAAATTTTAAGTTACAAAAATTTAAAGACACATAAAAAATAAATTTATAAATTTAGAGAAACATTCACCATCGGTGAATAAACAGAACAAACATTAAGAGGGTTATATGAGTCTAGGAGAATTCTTCAAGGCCTCTAAAGATTATCTCTGTGGGTGTAGTTTGCAATATTAATGAGATTCAAGTTATTAATATTAGGCAATTTGTTAAAAAAGTTAGTCGCGATAATATGAATATATTTTTTGATGGCGGGATTTTGAGAGATCTATAAATATCAGAGTTTCCGGTGAATCTATTTGCTCTGTGAATATTTCTAAGAATATAACTTTGCGAAACTTCAAAAATATTAACATTAGAATTTGCTGCATAACGCCACACAGGGCCAGAGTAGCTAAGAATCGGCCGCAAAAAGGCAGTGTAGGGGAAAAAAAGTACTTTATTTGTAAAAGTCATCTCAGAATTCTGGTTAATTAAGGGATAAATTAATTTAAGCGCAATCCGAAATTTATTTCTTGTATGTAGAATGTTGTGTTTCCAAAAGAACCAGTTTCAATGGTCCTTTATCTAGTTTCAAAGAAATTTCTAGAGGTCTCGATCGTAGAACCTTCTTGGTGATGTATTTGCAGTATCGTATTCTTCGCCAATTTTTTTCTATAAGTGTGATAAAATCACAAACGTGGTAACCCTTGTTATATCTTCTATGCTTACCACAGTCTTATTTTTCAATTGCTACTATTAACTCACGCTCTCTATATATTTATTTATATTGGTGGAATTTTCAATCGTTAATAAAATACATTTTAAAGCGCTCAATTGAACTGAAATTTTATATACATGATTATTTTGGATGGCAATACAATAATTTAATTATAATTAATAAAAATGAATTGATTAAAACGAATTATTTAAAGAATTACAAATACAGCATCGTTGGCATCATTTTGGGCCACTTAGCGACCCTTTTGGCGACTTGTGCAAAACTTAAAAAGGTGTTTTTTTTTTCCCTTTACGTTTTAAAGAATTCAGTAGAACTGAAATTTTATATACACGATTGTTTTGGATGACAATATGATACTTTAATGATAATTAATTAAAAATAATTACCACTTAATGTTGTGATTCTGTCCTATGTATATACATATTTATATTAATTGTAACTATTTAATAAGAAGTAGCTAAAATAAATTTTTCTTTGTTGATCTAAGTAGGAATTGACTATAATTTTTTTTTTCATATTACTTATTCAAGTTCCCTCTAAAGAGCGAACTTTGCCTGTAAAACTTAATTTTTCCAGAAGGAGAGTATTGTTGTGAGGAAATTAACATACGTGGCATGTTCAATAAGAAAATAATAAGAGTTGTGTGCAATTGGGTATATTGATTCTTAGCTATCTCAAGTGCTTGATATGTGGATAAATTAATTTAAAGTAATTTTAGAATCATACTAGATGAAAAACTAAAAACAAATTTACAATTATGAGTATGTTTAAAATGTTTATTTTGAGTTATGTTAGTTATACCGGTTGTTTTATTTTAACATATTTCGGCTTTATCAATATTGAAATCTGAGACATAAAAAAACCCGTTGAAAAATGCAAAACTGTAAATTTTTAAATTACTTAATTCTTACATAAATATTATTGGTTGAAATCTCAACATATAAAGTGTTTTATAATTTCAAATATCATCCATACTATTCAGTTAACTTCCCCTCCTTATATAAGTTAACTTGAAATCAGTTTTATTCAAACAGTACCTATTCGAACACAGAACAATTAAATTTCTTGTTTATTTCTTAGCATTTCCAGTATTTTTTCGAAATAATAATCATCGCACCATGACATAATCTGCACAATTTCAAAAGGAAAAATTCTTAATGAGAAATTGACAATCGAATAAGATGTATGATCTCTGCCTTCCATCCGAAGAAATCCTGGCGCAGAACTGTCAGAACTCCTATGTATAGATCTGTAGTGATTTGATTTCGGAACAATCCATCTTTCGCTGTCACCAGATGAAAGCCTAAGACTAATCTAACCTAAATCTGTCTTTCGATCTAATCATCTACTAAAATGATTTCATCGCATAACGCTACCCCTAAACAGGAGTGATTTCATGAAATCGTAGTGATATAGTTTTAGTTTGAGTGATTACATTTCTTAAAAATTGTTTTTATTAGAAATTCTGATGATTGGGATTCTTGCAATAATCCTTAACCGTAGTTAAGTCTGAAATTTTCCAGTTTAAAATTAGTAGAAATTGATTTGTAATAAATATTATATTTTTATTAAAATTAGAAATGTGTTGCAGATGTAATTTTATAAGATTAAATTAAAATGCAAATTTATGAAAAATCACCAGAATAATTAAATATTGAACCATTCGATAACAGTGAAATAAGGAGGGTATTGAAACCTTTTATAAAGGTTTTATAAAAATATGAATAAGATTCTAAGATATCTTTATACGATTTACATATAATAAATATATAAAAATATGTTTACTACTTAATAAACATGTTTCTTGTTATCAATAAATAGCAATTTTTGGTATTTTAATGACTTAAGATAGAAAACTGAATAAAAATATTCCCCGTATAAAAATATACTAAGGCGCCTCAACGTGGCACTTTCAATCATATATTCCCAATAAAAAAAAATTGGGGGTGGGGGGGGGTTATTGAGCTCTACCACACCTCAAAGTTTGAAGCATAGTTTTAGAATCATCATGTATAAACATGCATCATATTCATTATACAACAGAGTTTTCGTGCACTCACGAGTGGGACATAACTACCTGTGAAACAAAATAAAATTTCATAGTCCTATTATAGCTTTGAGTGAAAGTTCACATTGAGAAATTCTAGCTTGGGTTTCGCGCTGGTTGATGCATAATGATTCAAAGTCAGAAGTTCTGTCTCCCAACACACCTGTATTTCCCTAAGACAGAGATTAACCCAAAATTTTGTGTATTCTTGTATTATGTCCTTGAAAAAAAAGGAAGTCTCTGAATCGCTTGGTACATTACCTGTACCTCAGCCAAAGTAAATAAGATTAAAATTTGCAATACAGCACATGTAAAGCCGAGTTTCAAAAATGTTAAAATATGTTATAAATCTCCGATTTTTCTTTTTTAACGTAAAATCCGGCGTATAACGCGCACTTTGATCACCAAAATAAGATCGAAATTTACGAGTGCGTGCTATACGCCTGGTATAAAAATGATAGCATTAAAAGTAAAAAAAAGAGATGATAATAGAAAAAAATTAGACATTTGCGTATATCTAAATACTGTTTACTTAAAAGATATGAGACATGCTTAATGAACTTAAAGGGTTGTAGCTCTAAAGCTATTCTAACTTTTTTTCTGAGGTTTTGAATAATGCCTCGAAAAAATGACTTTAAAACATCAGAGCATTGCCTACTCGCATTTCATGTTCCTTTGTAAAAAAAGGGGTGCGCGTTATACGGCAAACACACCTAGAAATTAAAAATTGCAGTTGAAAGTATAGGTGCGCGTTATAAGCTGGATTTTACGGTAAATGAAATAATAACATTTCTTGTATGGAGTATTTTATACTATTTAATGAAAAAGTTTTAAGAGAAGCTGATATATTTGCTTAATTTATTTAGCTACATTGATTCAAAAACTTTTACTTTTTAGATACATTTCATACGCCATCAAATAGCCTTACAACCATTTAGCTATAGCATTTTTGATGAGTGAAGCATATTAGAACCTCTTTTGATTTTTCTGCACACACACACACAAACACGATATAATTTTATTTTCTAAGTATGTGATATAAAAGTAATGAACACACGATAAGTTTGATCGTGTGATCAATTAGAAGAAATAAAAAAAAGGCTGTTCGAAAGTTATTTTTTAATTTGTATTATTAAATATGGTATTTTTAATTCAATATTCTATTTTTTTTTAAATTATCATGTTACATAAATTTAAAGCTTATGTTTCTCATACTTATCTGTTCGTCATGTGTTAATGTCATACTTGTGTGTGTGTGTGTGTGTTTTAAATTCTAAATTACATTTTAATCTCAAAAACATATTACAAACTTTTAGTTACATAAGTATTGTGAGTTAAAAAATTATCTAAATTTAACTTTCACTCTTTTTTGAAAAAAAATTACATTGTTTGGTACTTACGTATTTTACCGCCAAACTATTTCACAAAATGAAGAGACAGTGCCAATTCCAAAAGTGGTGCCAAAGTTTGTTATCGTAAAACTGTATTCGAGCATGCGCGGAAACACTGTTTCCTCTATTGACAGTTTATAGCGGCTTCGACACGTCTTTTGCTTTGATGAAATTGTTCGACAGAATATATATATATATATATACAATTCGCGTATCCCTTTTTCACCATTAAATTTTCTTAAAAATGATTAAAAAATTTTTTGAAATTAATTCAAAATTTAATTGTGTAAAAGAGTATTTGCTAATCACTTTTAAAATCCATTTCACATTGAATTAAAAATCTACGGAGAGTTCATTTATGTCATATAACACATACTGTGAGTTTTGTGGGATATGGAGCAACAAAGGCTAATATGTCTCATATAACAATCATGATATTGAGCAACATTAAAATAAGACAATCATAAACTGCGCAGTTAAAACAATATATAGCGCATTATAAATGTATTAATATTTATTTCATTTACTTTTTACTGAAAAGAATTTAAGTATATTTTATACTGAATATCTTTACTATAAAAAAAATCGATACTATTACTACTAAAATATCGATCGAAAAATCATTGTATCAATAACTTTTTGTGCAAAAGTAGCACATATCGTTCTGCTTATGTGTAAGAATATAACCTCATCTTATTTAAACTAAAATACACAAAACAGTGCTTTTCATTTGAATTGCTCCAGTTTTTGAAGAATAGAATTTTACTACAAATGTGTGTGTGTATAAAACTTTTGATTAAATCAACTAAACCTATATTTTTTGCCAAATTCTGCATCGATTTTTCCCTTTTCCAGTATTGATATTCGATACCGAACTTAACGAGTTATTGATTTGAAACAATAGTTAAACTCTAAAATAACTGAAAAAATTCTTTTGGCGAATAAATTGCACAAATCCAATTCCATGGAATGTTGCATATCGTTGCAAAACTCATTTCTTTAAGCTGAAAAGTAAGCAAGTATTCGCAACTATATTCTTTGAATCTATCAAAATGCATTAGTTATTCTTTTTTTGTAAAATGATATATAAATACTTCAATGTGTTTAAATTCAGTGTGTACTTTACAAACAGACAGCTGTGTATTTTACATTTACAAAATTGTATCTAATATAAGTTCGTTTTTAGACTTGTTTTTTCATTTAAAAAAATTTGCTTCGTACATGCTATTTATTTTTATATTTGAAACAATATAAATAAAGACAACAGCTATCTATTTATTTTTGTGTCCTTTCTTACGCTAGTACTTCCATTTTAAAGATTTAGTTTTAAGTCAATATTCATGTGAGAATTTGTCTCGAGTAAAATAAATAGATTTTTTGTGTAACTGAATATTTTTAAATAGTAAAAATAATCTCACAAATTTTGTAAAAAAAATGTCTTGTAAAATCTTGTGAATGTTTCTGAAAAAGTCATTATAATTTAATAATAAAATAATTCAAAAATATTAGGATAATGGAATTTTATTCAAACATAGTGTTCAAAGAAAAAACCTGTTTTTATTGTAAAGATGATAAATATGTGTTATATGTAAACTACAACATCCCAGTAGGTTTCTTAAAGTTCTTCAAATGGTAACAATTATCCTTAGATAACTCTCAGAGGTCTAAGTTACCCCTTTCGCGAGGGGCACTTATTTCTCTTTTAAATTTCTCGCAGTTCCTTATGTTTTATTAACAATCAAGCGAGAGTATTTAAGAAAATATATTTTTTTTCCGAACTTTATGCTTACGTTTAAATTTTAGGGGTGAGAAGAATACTTCCTAAGATACCATTCACCGTCATAAAGAAAATTAAATTTAATGGTGATTTTATTTGCCATGAAAAGATGAGAAGCGTGTTGCTATGCACAAGGGGACTTCACATTCTGCAGACATATAGCGGGTCCTCTTATCCCTTTCTGCTACATTTCCTACATCGTCAATAGTTGGAAACCATCTTTGGCGTATGATTTCCCCCACTGGCTAAGCGTACATCATCCGGAACTACACACTTCTTTGCTTGGAAGCTGGCAGGACGTCTTTTCTTTTTTCTTGAAGAATATCCGTCTATTAGCTGACAAGCTAATGCTACACGGAATGTCAGCTGGTCTAAACTTCAGTTGTTTTTGTTCACTTATCAAAGAATGAAACTATTTATGATGGTAGGGTAAATAAGAAAATAAAAAGATATGATGCCTCCAATTTACAGACTTTCTTCTTATTTGGTATCTCTTTTCTTCGATCGACGTGATAAAGCCCTCCAAAGACATTGTTACATACATGACAACATTTAGACAAGATACTTCTTTAGTAATATCGTTTTTGTCCAATTTACAGTTGTCATAATTGGTGGATCATGTGCAGTAACATGAAACTGAAGCGGGAATTAGTCTTCCCACAGTTATAATAGCAATGTTATTAAAATGGGTTTTGCGCTTCCCTCAGGTGAGTTTTGTAAGATCATACAAAGAGGAAGTAATCTTCTCAAGGCTCAATAAAGGATTAAACAATTAGGTGCGAATGCTTAGTGTAAAGTCATTTTCTCATTTTTTAAAATAATGAAACTGTAAGCAGTAATTGAAAGATTTACTTCCATTACTGACTCGATGGCTTAGAGATAGAAGGCTCACTTCGTAAACCTAACGTTGAGGGTTCGATCCCGGCTGAAATTGATAGATTTTCTGGATGTGAAAATCGTAGGCATGCATGTCATATATTTAAATATTTATTATGTGAAAGATCTCGTGAGTATCAATTTGGATCTGGTATTCCCAACAATATTTATCATCTGATGAGACTTTGAATTAAATAAATTCAAGCGTCAAACATTTCGTAGTGGGGCACACCACTAGAGATGGTGGCATCAACAAAATAGCTCCTGCACTTGGGACTTGCAATGTCTACAAAGGCTTAGTTGCTTAAAGGCTGTTCGTAAGGCAAAAGAGTCCAACAATTTGGTATCCCTAAAATACACGATGAGTTTACATTAATCATCTTTTATTGTTTAATGCATAGTATATGTCGTCTTAGAATTATTCAAGCAAAAATTCTTCTCTACACTTTTTTTTTTTAATTTTCTTTATAAAAAACATTTTAAATATTATTATATGGAATACTTGTGTATTTTATATTCGAAAAATGAAACTTGTCAAAGAGAAATACAAAACAGATAAGGTTGCAGAATATAATTAAAAGTTTCTTTTGCTCAGATTTCTATTTTTAACAAAGGATAGATATCCAAATTGTCACAAAAACAGTTGAAACGCTTGAATTTTTACACGTTTAATGTTTCTTTCAAAATCGCATGGTTTCCAACAAATGAATTCCTATCAGAACTGATTTTTTCTCTAAGTGCACATCAAAAACCCTGTGCTTTACGTTTTTATTTTCTTTACTAATATGAACATTCTCCATCTTCCTAGATTTTTGTTATGGTAAAAAAATGGACCCTTACCCCTCAATGATTCACAGAGCAATTGCCTATGTTTGATGTATTGTAAAATAAAAAAAAAGAAAGATCCTTATAAAAGTAGGCCCTTCAAACTTGTCTCGTTTTCAAAATACCAGCTATATAAAGTTCTAGAATATAACTAGAGAGAAGAATTCCACATTCTCCTTTTCTGTATATATATATATATATATATATATATATATACCGATGGAATTAATTGAATTTGGAAGAGGTGAGGAGGGAATATAAGAGGGGGGAAAAGGAACAACTTTGTCGATGGTGATATGAATAAAAAACGAAGCAGAAAAATGTTCTTAGAACTCCAGAAGCGGGAATTCTTAATTTCATTAGAGGTGAGAAATTTCTAGAAGAATGAGAAATGTGAACTAGAGAAAAGATATGGTACTTAATTATTAATGAAATAAGCTGATTCATTGCTTCCTATAGGATAAATTTGTAATTATAAATGAAATCACGGAGTAATAGGAATATTATTTCATAATCGGTAAAAATAAAAAATCATCTTAAATATCTTAGAACAGTGTTTTTCAAACTGTGGGGTACACATCCCCTAGGGGGATGTAATAACTAAACGAAAACATATTGAAAAGTCGAAATCAAAAGATATAATTTTTAAAAAATTATTAATTTACTGAAAATAAACAAACAAAATATATTCTGACATAATAAAAAAAATAATAAAGTGCTCATTTACACTGATATAATACACTTATAAATGTATCAGTACTGTACAATGAATTTTGTAATTAATTTAACAATAGTAAGTTAAGAACAAGTTTAATAATTACCAGTGACCCCATGGGCTTGTCATACATAAAATTATATACAAAGATAAACACTCATTTTGATAATTTTTTAATGGTTTCCTAATCCCTTGCCGATTAAAAGTTAAAGTTACTTGATTCGCTCCCCAATGTCATCGTTTTCTACGTAGGTGCGAGTATTTAATATATTAGGGGGGGGAGAGAAAAGGAATAAATAAGAAAATCCTCTGAAATAAGAAAATCCTTCGCAAACTCTGTCATGGTCTTTTTAATGCATTCCAAAGCCTTAGGAATAATTTTATGGACGGCAGTACACGGAAAAGATCATACTTCGGAAAGAAGTATATTTACGATCGAGACAATCAATGCTTTGGCTTAGCAAGAAGTTTATTTAAGAAGTTTAGATTATTATTTATTTTAGAAGTTTAGATTCAAGGTATAGTGTTATGGAATTCAATACATTGTTATAGTATGGAGGGGGTGGGAGCGCGATGAAATTTACGATTGAATATTAGGTCGCAAATATTGAAAGTTTGAGAAGCACTGCCTTAAAACAGATCAATCAATGTATTCTTCGAAAAAAATGTTAATGGAAGCTTGATCCTGGAATTCGAAGAAGAAGAAAAGTAAACAAGAACGTCTATGAATAATCTATTTCTTATGTATGTGACCCTTGATCATAAATAATAAGCACATTATTGTAAATGACAGATAAAGAAGAATAACTACATGGATTGATTGCTAATTAACACCATACACACGAAGTGCATTGGCGAAATGCCCAAAGGTACCAAAGTTCAGCCAAACGGGTATAGATCGAGCAACAAACATGCCTCCCGATAAACAACCCTTCCTACACTCAGCCTTTATTAAGCAAAAATATTTTCTTTCTTTTTTTCAGGAGAAGTCTACAAACAAGTTTAAACAGGTTTAAATAGAAATTACATAGTGTATTCATATTAATTACATATGATATATATTTCAAGGTTGCATAGTCTATAAAGCAGAAAGATATGTAAAAGAAACAAATACCAATAAAAAAAATGCACGTAAAGAGAAAAAGTTATTTTCCAATTTATTATCTTCAATGCATGTGTACAGTAAGTATCAAAGTAAATATAAAAATAACAAGAATACTAAAAGCAATATAAAACAAAATTTTCCTAAAATACCATACGAAAAATTAACACTTCGTTCTGATGTCACTACTTCTTAATACTTTTTCCTCCTGTTTAAAACAAATGAAGTTCCCTTCCCAGAGTGGGAATGATTCCCCTAAAGAATTTGGAACTGGTAAATAATACCACCTGTATTATTTATCGTATATGTATATATGCGCGCAAAAGTTCTTTGAAGAAGTATGGAACAAAACTTTATATGAATCATTGAAAAAGAAAAAAATGCATCTAAAACATATGATACAAATATAAGTACATGTAGATAGCGAGTGCTGAATGGATGCAACCTAAATAAAAGAAAAAAAATAAATGAAATGAAGAGCTAGAGTTAAAAATGAATGGAAAGCCAAAACTATACAGACATGTATGCAATAATTTAAAAATCAAATCTTCATTTAATTAAGGAATACAACTCTAATATAAGAGAATATTTATGATTATAGAAGAAAAAAAATAAATAAAAACATACAGAGCACCAGCAATGATTACAGGAAAGGGAAATCAGGAAAAACAATAAACAGAATTTTAACGGAGAAATATTTTGCCATTTTAAAACAAGGATTGAAATTATCCTGAATATTTGAATTTTTAATAACAGAGCTAAGCCGTAGTTTACAATATGGTGCTGTCGGTAAAGTGATAATTTTGTGTAAAAATAGTGTGTAATATCCGTGCCCCTAACAAATTCACAAAGACAACTGGGGTATTGTAGGGTATTTTTAAAATTAAATAATTCAACTCTTATATATATATACACATTATTTATAAAGGAAAAAGGTTTCAAAACAATGTAAAATGCTTAAAATATATAATCATAGTTTTAAAAGTTATAAACATATAAAAATAAGAAAAATGTCTGTAAAAAATATTAATTAAGTTTTACTTTATCTGTGAAATTTTCTGAAATAGTAATTCTAATTTCTAGCAATAAAGTAATTTATAAAGTCAAATATATCATTATTACATCGTAGTCTTTTTATATAAAAAGAATAACAAGTAATATTTTTAAAAATAATAAAAATTTAAAATTTCAATATATTTTTCAAATTTTTTTTAATAAAAAAAAGTTTTATTAAATTAAGATTAAGTAGGGTTTAAAGAGTATGATAAATGTTATATTCTATAAAGTTATATAAATCAAAGCATTCTATTTTAGAAAATATCATACTCAACTTAAAATTGACTTAATATTCCTTACAGAAATGTTTCTTATTTTAATATGCTAATAATTTTTTTTAAATTATGATTATATTATAAACACTTTACCCTTTTTTGAAACATCATTTCTTTATAAATAATGTGTAAAAGATTCAAATTACTTAATTTCAACTTCAAAGAATTGTATCTAGTCTAACATTGTGTTTATATTTTCACCTCTCGAGACAAAAATAATACCCTGAGACTCATATCGTGGTCCCTTTGTGTATGGAAGCAAAAAAAATCCTAAAGCTCTTGAATAATCTATACTCCATAATACATTAGATTTGGATATTATAACCCCAATTTTCTTACTAAATTTTCAGATCTATAACTAATAATATCTCTCCCATCTCTATTTATTTATCTACTTTAAGACGCAAAATATATTATTAAAAGCATATTTAATAATTTATGTTAACTCATGTTCTATGGAAGAAAATCATTGACTAGGAAATCGTAAGGCAAATGAAATTCAAAGAAAGTTTTATAACAATTTTTTCAAGTAAATGTGCTTCAAAAATGTTCTTACTTTTGAATCATTGCATATTTAAATTTTAATTAATAAAAAATAAATACTGGGATTTCATAAAAAAAAGATTAAATCGGAATTATTTTAATGTATTTATCTGATTATGTATATGTATTTTTAACTAAATTAGTTCCATAGCTCAATAATTCAAGTATACATACAAGACAAACTAAGATCTAATTTTTTTTTAAATTTAAATAAGAAGTTTTATCATAATAAATAATTTTATTGTGTAGCTCTTCATAAGTAATTTTAGCACTAATTAATAAGATTTTTAAAGATATTTTCTCTACATTAGTTATTACAATACAATTCTTGAGCCATCTGCATTTTTTTCTTACTCGTGTAAAAGGTATTCAAACAAAAGCACTTTGATGCGCAATCTCATTAGTTCTATTTCTAAAAGTCAAATATTTATATTCTGATTTACGCGCGTTTCATCTTCATTAATTTAAAAGGTTAATTGTGCATGATATAACGTATCACACGTATTAATAAATCTTACTTTCTTTTTATTTCCAAAAAAGATAGGAACGTATTAATTCAAGCATTGTATAAAGTTAATGGAATATATTTGTCTGAGAGCAAATGAAACAGAGAAATTTTTTTCAAAACTATTTACATTGGATAAAGTTCGAAACATATTATACCATTTACTTTAATACAGTATGATAATTAACGAAGTAATACAATAAGAATTACATTTAAAATGTTTTTTAACTGTCTGTGAACGTGAATACATCTTATAATTGTATAAGGACAGACAGAAAAAACGAGTAAACGTATGAGACAAAACGAAAAAAAGATACTCATTTTCTACAAATATTTGATGTCTGAGTAATTAACAATATGCATGCACTGCGTTAAATATTATTTTAATTTACAATTTTAAGGAATTTTTTAAGCGAAAAATACATTAACTAAAATTTGATTTTTTTACCCATACAGCTTCTTGTTGATATTCTCAATCAATTAATATCTGAGTGCAGTTAATGATTGTTAATTGAGACTGAGTCTAATGACTGCAATTTGTGTGTGTGTGTGTGACTTTTATTAAAAATTGAGGTTCTCCTGAGACTAAGCATAGAAAACACATAAAGTATCTACTTTTGAGACATACAGAAGTGTTCAGCATAGGAGGCAATTTGATTTGTAAAGTATCTCTCTGGTCACCACAGGAATCGAATCAAATTTCAGCATCACTGTCTGCATTAAAAAGTCTCAGGAACTTTAACAGATATCCATGCACGCGAAAAAACAACCTTCTTCAAACCAATGTAACTTAACAATAAAACAAAAGAATAATTTGACATTGTTAACTCATGACAATCATATATATTTACATTATTTTTCAAATTTTCAGAGAATTTGAAAAAAATTCAAAAAGTTATTAGGAAATAAATATAAACGGGGCAATTTTTCAAAAGTATGAAAGTCAACATTTTACGCCGCGCAGGATTCTAAAATACAAAATGGATCAAAACTTACAAAATTAAATTTACTTGGTATAAAAATGTTCACTTTTGAAGCTATACTAACTTTTAAGAAATTTAGAGGGAAAAAAATATTTTTTAAATACTATCATAACGAAAATTTTGAAATTTTAAGAAAAAAATAAATTAAAAAATTTAAAAAATTCTTTTAAAATTTTTTTGAAAATTGTTGTATAAGTTATGAGGAGCCTTATTTTGAGCCCGTGTTTGAAATTTCAAATTGAAATCATAAATAGCTTAAGAGAAATCCTGCTCGCAAGCTAAATTTTTTTTTGTTTTGAGAAAAATGAAGTGTAAAGATAAGAAAGAGATAGGATTTTTGTTTAAGTTTCATTAATTATTTCTCCATAACTTCGGAAATTTTCCCAGTATCAACACAATTGGGGTATCAAAATGTTCAGAAATGTTGAGGCTGTAACATATATTTTTTTAATTGAAAAATTGGCAATTTAAGAGTCTTGAGACTTCTTAAGGCCCAAAACACAGATTGCTTTCTAGATCCGTTGTGAACTCAGCCCCCCCCCCCTCCGAATTCACATACTTTTATAACACGACACAATTGTAACTGCCAGATAATTATTTAAAATTGAACAGCAGCAAGTCACCCATAGCATACAAATGGGCGTAGGTCCAAGGCCTAGGAGGATTTCTCGAAATGGGGGGGCCACGCCGTCAAGGCATCCTCAATCTGTAGGACGTTTTCGTCAGAAATAACATCAGAGCCATCATCAACTGAACACACAACTCCTTCTTCATGAAACCTTCCTCCGAAAAGAGCATTTCTCGAGAGAGACACTGTGAAGGTGATACTCAAGATCCCTTAGAGATTAATCGTGGGCTGCGGTAGCCCAGTGGTCAAGGTATCGGATCATGGCAGGCATGTCATGAGTTCGAGCACAGTACCTCTAAAGACTCGCCATGAAGAGCAGCGAGGCACGTTAAATCTGTCGAGAGCTGAAACGACCTCCCGTTGGTGTGGTGTGGTAGTTAGGAGAGGATGGTTCCAGCTCAGGTGTCGTCCACGTCACTTGACCATGATTCAAAATTACGTGGTCCGTCGCCAAAAGCTCTCGTGTAGCTGAACATTGCGACGTTAATATTTACTCACTCACTCACTCACTAGAGATTAATCAAGGCTCCTTTCTTAGAGCAGAAAATTGGTATTGATACGCCGCTAACCTGTTAGCGGAAATATATTAAATGGAAAATTTTTAAAAAAACTTTTTTTTTTTAATATTTTATATTTCGTGTGTGTTTTTGGAAGATTTGAAAATTTTATCGCCCTTCAAATTTAATGAGAAGTGTTACAGAATGAATGATGTCTGTCACGCTCTTGGATTCATCTGAGGACAATGCCAGCTGTATGACAAGGAGCATTGACCTTTTAACCCTTTACATACCGCATTATGATTTATTGCTGTTATTTTCATGCGATATTTTTTTTTTGAAACACTACATTAAAAATTAAGGGATATACATAAACAAAATACTCAACTTTGGGAAATTTAATCCGTTAGAGCTAATTAATTAATTTAAGATATTCAACTGTAAAATTAAAAAAACACTGTTCACTTAAATTGTTTGCTAAGGTCTTCATTAACATACAAAAAAAAATAAGACACTTACCTTTTGACATTAACTATTTTTCGAAACAAAAATGACAATCTTCGCAAACCGCTGAAAACACCGTCAGCTAAAAATTCAATTTCTGCTATAAAACTATTCATCTTTCCCACTAAAATACTCATCATAGAGTCGGCTGCCATATATCTTGAAAAAGTGGATTTAAAAGAATATTTCTACTAAGTAACGTCAGAATATTCGTAAAAATGGTTATTCTATGTTATTTTAAAGTGAGTGGTACTTGTAAGTACCGCGTCGGTAGATAAAGGGTTAAAAGGACCTAAGCCAGAGGTTCCCAAGCTTTTTTGTCTCATAGACCAGTGCTTCTCAAAGTTGCAATATTCGCAACCCAATATTCAATCATCATTTTCATCGCCCCTCCCCCTCATACAATAACAATGTACTGAATTCAATAATACTATTCTTTGACGCTAAAGCTACGATACGATTTTAACCTCTTCAGCACCCCTCCCCCTCCTCATGTATATAAATCTCTCGCTAAGCCAAAGTTCCCCAGACGTATATATACGTCTTTCCGAAGTAGGATTTTTTCTGTGCAATGCTATACGTAAAATTATTCCAAAGATTTTGGAATGCAATAAAAGTACATTGACAATATTTGTGAGGGATTTACTTATTCCAGATTATTTTTTCTTCTTTATTCCTCCCCCCTCCCCCAATACATAACATACGCGTGCCTACGTGGAAAACGGTTGACATTGGAAAGCGAATAGCGAAACTTTTGATCGGCAGTCAAGGTTTATTTATAATCCGTACAAATTATTAAGATAAGCATTAATTTTTGTATTTAATTTTATATATGACAAACCCATAGGGTCACTGGTAATTATTAAATTTGTTTGTAACTTAGTATTGTTAAATTAATAAGTGTAATATATCAGTATAAATGTGTATTTTATTTTTTATTATGTCATAATGTATTTTGTTTGTTTACTTTCAGTAAATTAATAATTTTTTTAAATAATTTTTTGTTTTCGACTTTTCAATATGCTCGCGCCCCCCTTGCAGAGTTGTCACGCCCCCCTAGAGGAGCGCGCTCCACAGTTTGAGAAACGCTGTCATAGACCCTTTGCCACGTTTTTTGTTTTGGGGTAGACTACTACTTACCTAATATTGAATTTTTGCAAATTTATCTACTTAAATGTCTTTTTGACAGCTGGCACAGAGCTACTTGAAGAGAATTCAATTTCTGACTGTGGGGAGGTATAGTGTTTAAAACTTAAGAAGCACATGTTAATTAATTAAACTAAAATTTATTTAATACATAAAATAACTTAGAAACAAACAAATGCTTTCAATGGGACAGATGAATTTTATGCTTCAATAATTAATTTTCAACATTTAGTATCAATCTCGTCATGTTTCTCCATGTTAGTAGTGTTCAGGTTTATTTATTTATTTTTTTTTTTTGGAAAATGACAACTGCGCTGAAACTCCTTCTCACTTAGAAAAGCAATTAAAAACTTTCTCATGACAGTTCATAATTTGGAGTAAATAACATGTAGGTGTCTCTTTTTAAAGCCGAAATTGCTGACATCCGTTTTTAAACTTTACTTCAAGATATTCTCATTAGTGCCTATTTCAATCAGTTCCTATTGTTATAAACCATATTTTTTTCAATGAGACCATATGAATTCATTGCCTGCTGTTGTATTACAATAGTCAAAGCATTCTCAAACCTAGTTTGAAAAAAGGGCATTTAAATGTTGAACGTAGGTTAAAACGCCTTGACACATTGTCTATGACAAATTGAGAAAATTCGGAATTTACTGAAAAGTAACACTGAAAGGGTCCTTGTCTTTTGTAAAATTTATGCTGTCCCTGAAACTGCAAATTAACATTAAATTAATTAAATTAATCTATTAAATAAGTAAAATCTGATTTCCGTTTGATTAATTTTTTTTTTTAAAATTAAAGTGACGATCTGGTTTAATGAGAGCCACTATCGCGTAGGCCCCATTTACACCTCATGGACCCCAAATTATTTTTTCGCTGATATGGATCCCTTGCAGGTCGTCGTAGACACCGGGGGTCGATATAGACCACTTTAGGAATCACTGATCTAAACACTGCAGGTTGCACCATTAATATAACAGAATGTGTACTTTTGATCTGCGATAACCTATAATCATTTCGTGTTCAAACTCAGTTGTGTGTGGGTGTGAATCACGTTTTTTCCCCATTTCTTCCCAAGCAGCGTGGAGCAATGGATGCTTCACTCTATTCCTGAATTCCATTTTAATAACTATCTGGCTCCGCAGGGGTAACAACTTGAATTTATGGCCGATCTCCGTATAATTGCCATATGGTCGTATTTATTTGGCCACTCAGTGTATATCATTGCTTCTCAATACAATAATATTATAATTCAATAATAATATACTTTGACGTAAAGCTACAATACAACTTTAATTATAAACCTTACAAATTATCAAGATAAGTATTAAATTTTGCATATAATTTAATGACATTCCCAAAGGATCACTGGTACTTATTAAACTTGTTCTTAACTTATAGCACTGTTAAATTAATTATTAAACACATTGTGCAGTATTAATACATTTATAACCGGATTATATCAGTGTAAATCTGTATTTTACGGTGTCAGAATGTATTTTGTTTTGCTTCCTTTCAGTAAATTATTAATTTTTTTTTAAAAAAATAATCTTTTGTTTTCGACTTTTAGATATATTCGCGCCCCCACTGTAGGGTTATTACGCCCCATTAGGGGGTCGCGCCCCACAGTTTGAGAAACACTGGTTTATACTACTTCAGATTACAATGCCTAATATTGGTATTCTAGAAAACATTGTTCATTTATTTTGATGAATGAAAATCTTTCTCTCGTAATAATTCACTCTAATTTACCTTCAGAATATATATATATATATATATTTATGCTTTGAAATTTAATATAAGTTTTTTGAAGAAATATTCGTCAGCTCAAAACATTTTTAATGTAATAGTAAATAGATGTGATCTTGTCAAGAAGTTAAAATTGAATGGAGACTGTTTTCCAGCTTATTCGAAATACTAAAAATTTCCTTCAAGTTGAGATTAAAGTCAGTCAAAATATAAATATATATCATCATTTTGTAAAAAAGAAATTATCAAAAGACTGAGTCTAAATCCTATTTCTATGATTCAAAATTTTTGTACATTCCAAACCTGATACAAAATGTCATTCATATTTTTATTCATCTTCAAAAAAAAAAGATAAACAAAAGTATATTACAGAAAATATAGACATGCTATTTTCAGAAAATTTTATTTTCTTTTTATACATGGTAACTTGATTTATTACTAAAAATTCGTACTAAAAAGAAATGTATAAGCAAATAATAAATCCCGGTAAACAGATACGTACAAACAGGGATCTGTTTATATAAAATAAGCCAAAACTTAATATAAAAACCAATAAAATCATGTCTGGGAAAGAGTTTGTACTAAAAAGACGAATCAATATTGTGCCAGCTTATGCAAATATTTATTCCTTCGTTTCAATGGAACCACAAAAAAAGAAAGAAAGAACGAAGGAAGAGATAAAAAGTAGAAGAAAAAAGAAAAGTAGAACAAAAAAAAATGATCCAAGAATTCTTTAGAATTTCTTTCTAAGCTGACAAGTATTTCAGCCGAAACTTGACTTCATTTTTATGCGAGTGACATAGAGCTAGAAATTTACATGCCAGCTTCAAAAGTGTTCTTTAAAAATGAAGAAACTTTAAAGAAACATAAATTTTCACAAAAAGAGAGAGACTTTCGTATATTGAATTTATGTTTGACATCAATGATAATAGACATGTTTAAAAGCTGTATCTTAAATATAGTGTTACAGTTTAATTACAGTGTTCTATCCTTCTAAATAATTTAGAAGGAATAATGAATATGAAAATCTTTATTATAAGAAATGTAAATATTTGACGAAAAAGACAAAGGTTTGTGCCACAAAAGGCTTCAACAATTTTTTTAGATGCTAATATTACAATTATTCATGTTTGAAAAATGCGTTTTGGGAATTTTTAAAACTAAAAAGAAAAATATTATTTCCTTAGCACAGTGCTTCTCACACTGTGTGGCTCGCTTCTCTGGGAGGCGTGATAACCCTACAAGGGGTAAACGATCCTATTGAAATGTCGAAAGCAAAAGGTTCTTTTTAAAGAATTATTAATTTACTCAAAGTAAACAAACAAAATACACATTCTGACATAATAAAAAATAAAATACACATTCACAATGATATAATACACTTATAAATGTATCAGTACTGCGCAATGCATCTTATAATTAATATAATAATAAGTTAAGAAAAATTTTATTAATTACCAGTTATCCCATGAGCTTGTCATATACAATATTATATGCTACAAACAACATCTCTACCTTGATCATTTGTACGGTTTATTAATTAATCTCTTAAATGCAGATTAAAAATTACGTGATTCACTTCCCAATGCAACCGTTTAACAGTTAGTCAAGCTTATGTGATGTTTTGGGGAGGGAGGGTAAAGTAGAAAAGGAATAAACAAGCAAAAATCCTCTGAAATAAGTAAATCCTTCGTAAAAACTGTCAAGGTCATTTTATTATATTCCAAGGCCTTGGGAATAAATTTATGGATAGTAATTCACAGAAAAGATCCTACTTCGGAAAGACGTATATATGCGTCCGGGGAGATTAATACACTTCCTGAGAGAGTCGTTTGTAGGTTTAGTTTCAGAGTTGAATCCAATAC
>BMAV01026634.1:40969-60696 GCA_019973955.1 Trichonephila inaurata madagascariensis | reverse complement strand
CCCACGATGAAAATTATAATTGAATATTCGGTCGCAGATATTAAAAGATTGAGAAGCACTGTGTGCTTTAGCACCTTCCAATCATTACATATACAACAGATATGTAAATAAAACCTTCCTTCACTATCATATAATGTTGCTTAAACAATAAAATATAGAAAAGGTGTAGATTTTGCATTTTAATTACGTTATTTTCTTATAAATTCTTTTGCCAGTGTGTGTTGTTTGTCCTGTATTTGTGGTTGTTTTCATTATACATTAATTTCTAAAATTTGTCTCTATTCTACAGAACAGGGGTATTTAACATTTTTTCCCATCGGGCCACATTCATAGGATGGGTATTTCATGCTAATCGCAAAATGAGTAAAATGTGCGCAAAAGACCGAAGTAGAATTGGACTAAACGAAAATTATCCAAGTATTAAAACTCTCCTTTTCGGCTTTTATTTTAATATTTTATTAATCTTTCTACGAAACACACACAAAAAAGTATTTACTTTTATGTATTTTTACCCGGCTATGAGGTAGTTTTGATTTCTTTTCATCCATGAACAAGCCACTTGTTTACATTCTACAATTAAAAAAAGCAAATTGATAAAGAAGATTGAAAGATTTGATTGCATCATTGAAAAAATTTTGTTAAAGTTTTAGTACATTTTTCTTAAATAATTAAAATTTTTAGTGCAATGAGCCATAACCGGGCTACTCAAAAAAGACCCCGGGACACAAGTGACCAGAGGGGTCACAGGTTGAGTATCATTACTATAGACTATAACTGTTTCAGCAAATCCGCAATAAAAGCCAAAATTGAAGAAAAAAACAAGAAACTGAAATGAATAGCTTCAAGTTTCCTTTGGTTGATTAGTTGTAGGAAATGTAAAGCAATATAGAGTAAGTTTCCTTGTAAGCTAACAATCGGAACACTGTAAATAGATTAATTAATTATTAATGTTACACCCTGAAGAAGCAGAGTATTACTGACCGCGGAACTCTTACTTTTTAACAATGAAGTGTACGGGGATGAAGTAGACTTTTACACCTCGCCAATGGAAAGATTTTGAGACACAACAGATTTAACGTTCAGTAGCCCTTCTACTCGAAAATTATTTAAATAAAATAAAGATCCAAACTTTTTAAAGAAGAAATTTAAACAGCAAAATTGAAAAATTAGTTTCAAGTTTAATTAAGCAGAAATTCTTCAAGCAAAAGGTCCATCTGACTTGTGGTTGACTAGAAAAATCCAGCTTTTAATAAGGGATGTGATCACTCTTGACTGCTGCGCAAGGTTTAGATTGTTTTTCTATGCTGAGTACAAGATTGTAAAATAGTGGTTGAAGCATTACTACCCATTTCTCAATCGCGGTTTTAGAATCAATGCTGGTGACTAGTGACTCAAATGTTTCTCTAGAGTACTACCCATGTGAACAATGGGATAAATTCATGTGACTTCATTAGTCACATGATAATGATAGCCACGTGTTTTTAGCCAATCAGTTAAAAAACTCATGCGGAGTCATAGTCGCAAGATAAAAGCAATCACTTGTCTCTAACTAATCAGTTCACGTGCTTCGGTGTTACCAACTTTTGATCTTTTTAGAAACTTTCTCTTTAAAAGAACAAATTTGTCAACAATAAAAACGCACGTAGGTGGACAAAATAAATTTTATTTAAAAATGCATGCATAAAGTATAATTCTTTTTTCATAAAACTTGATGAAATAAAATGCTAAAAAATGAAAAAATGTTAAGAAATTAGGAAATTTTATCTAAGTTTTACAAATTGTACAAGTACATTTAGTTTGATGTCTGTTATGAATTCCGTGGAGAACACGTGTTTGACTGTATCATATGACCGTCATTAATTTATCCCATTGGATTTAATACTGGGGACCTTACTGCCCAATTCATGCGTTGAATTCCTCCACTCTCTAACAGCTCTTCGATAGCCAGTATCCGAGGAAGTGTACCCTTGTTATGGATAACGTAGAAATGAAGACTCATAGTCTTGGTACAATAGTGGATATCTGCGTTACTGAGTCTACTCGGAAGATTTTAAGGCCAGAACGAGTACCAAGCATGCTACCTCCCCAAACAAGAACTTTATTACTTTCAATCTGGCAATTTCGATGATGCCAGAGAAGTCATTGTGGGAGTTCAGAATCTTAACCTGTTCTCATCCATAAAAAGTACTCAATCTCACTGCTGATTTGTCACGCTCTTGTATTTCCGGCACCCCAAAAAAGTGCCATCTCTGATGTGCAGGTATTGAAGACACACTGGTTGTCGGAAAAAAAGTTTCTAATTTATCAGCATTTTTTATTACTAACTATGCAGCCTTGTCTAGAGTAATATATTGTTGTTTCTTATGATTACACCTGCAACCCGAGCTCTGTAATTCTTGCCAGTAAGGCAAGTATTGACTCTTCTATCACAATAGCTACTCGTGAATGACAAGCATCGAATCCTCAAAAAGCAAATTTTCTTTAAATTAGAAATACTCTGCAAGAACATGAAACCATGCTGTGAGCAGCCCTAAACTTGGCATCTGCACTAATCACAGTTGTACTTCAGTCTTCTTAGTGATATGATATTAAATGAGGTCATCCGAATGTCGGCTACAGAATTACCTCTTAGACATATACCACAGAGGTTGCAATTCAACATCATTTGATATGATGTACACCGGGCAATAGCTTTCACAGAAATAATGAGAGTGCACTACTAGTGTGTTTTTATAACTTTCCGATACTCCTCATATACGTCAAGCTAAATATATATGCATACCGTGTCTGACCTAATTAGTCTCTTCATTCGTCTTTCGATCTGATGTTATGATTTCTAATTTCTTACTTTCACCCTTGATATGCAAACACTATTGTACAGCTAAAATAACTTTAAGCTGACAAGGTTATTGTGGTCTTTGTGCGATTGACTTAAAACATTTCGTCAATAAAGGAGCAGAAACCAGTCAAATCAATTTTACAATACAAATTTGCATAATGAAATACTACTCTAAGATTAACATGATTTAAACTAATTAAAAACTATTTGAATGTTAATTAAATTGAACTTATGATGGAATACATTTACATTTATGCGTTGCTTAATTAAATTCTTATAAAAATTATGTATCATCGAGATAAAGTAACAATATTTAATAAATTATTTATATAACATTAAAATATAATAAATAAAATAGGGATTTACCCAACAATGTTGCTTTATTGTTCTTGTTATGAATTTTATAAATGTGATGTTACAATATAATTCTCAAACAAATTTTTTTGAAAAACATTCTTTTAATCTGCGTCATCTTATATTAAGAAGGAAGTTCACAAAGCGCTTTCTAAAACTCTAACTTACCAACAAAATACAATTTAAATTTTTCATCACTAAACAATCATGCCTTATTCGTTTTTAAGAAGAAAAAAAGTAACAATTAGAATATGTTCACTAATTAAATTAAAATTTCATTAACGGCAGATTTTATTAAGATTTAAAAGAATAAATGTTTTTCTTGTATGTTAAAAATATTACGTTTTTCAAAATATATCCATATATTCTGAATATTCATTTTGCAAATTCACCTTAATTTCAAAATAAAAATATAAAGCTAAGTTATTCTTTTGTTGTACATAAAACGGAATGCCATTTTAGCAATTATTTTAAATTTATTTCCCCCTGATGAAACGCTATCAAGTTCATAATGCAATAAAAATTCATTTTTTTTTTGTTTGTTACTCTATAAGACATATTAAAATATTAGAAGGTATCACAGTTGTTTTTTTTCCCTTTCGTTGAAGCAATTCCAAGAAAAGATCTAGGCTCAGCAATTCAAACTGTTTGTAAACTATTACACTTAATTTGATGCTACTTGACTCTTGTTGTGGCATTATCATTAAGTAAAAAGATATTTTTAAATTCAAAAGATTTCAGTAAATATTATTTTTATTTTTCATATCTTCTCTTATAGTAATATTTTTAAACAAGCATTAAATGTTTTGTAGTAAAGTTTTTAAGATCTTGTTTATCGCAGAAAATAAGATTTTCGTTAATTATGAGTAAATAAATTTGTAAGATTATTTTGTTGCGTGCTTTTGGGATTCAAAACTCTTAAATGTATAAGGGACTAAAAGATGAGAATTTTACTCTTTTTTTTAAAGTTATGTTGAATATATTTGTTTAATTGTACAGCAGTGTTTCTCAAACTTTCAATATTTGCGACACAATTTTAAATCATAATTTTCATCGCCTCCCACACACAATAACAATGTATTGAGTTCAATAATAATTATTTTGACGTAAAGCTAATATATAATTTTAATAATAAACCATTCAAATTATCAAGAAAAGTATTAAATTTTGTATATAATAACAAATATTAAAAGCCCTTAGGAGTCGCTAGTAAAATTATTAATCTTGTTCTTAGTCTAGTTTTGATAAACTAATTATCAAATACATCGTGCAGTGCTTATGCATTTATAAGTATATTATATCAGTGTATATGTGTATTTTACTTTTGTTATGTCGAAATGAATTTTGTTTTGCTTCTTTTCAACGAATTTGTAATTTTTAAATCTATTTTTCTTTTCAATATACTCGTTCTTCTCTTGTAAGGTTATCACGCCCCCTCAGGGGACGCACCCCACAATTTGAAAAGATCTTACATAAGCCAATGGTGTGTATTTCGTTAACAGCAAGACACCGTGCTGTAACGAAGAAATTGAGATTGGTTGAGAATTGAGATTGGTTGCAAAGTGATTGGAGTCAAATACTGCACATGGATATATCCTGATGTAGTTTAGAATGTGACAACCACACGTGTTTTGGTACGGCGAGAAAGGGGCACTTGAAATAATCCTGTATTCTTTCAGGAAAAATCCCATTGCAGATGAGTTGCTTTGATGGTATGGGCTGGAATCAGCATAGGTGGACGTGCTGGCCTACAAATCATTCGGATTGGCAATTGGACAGCTTAAAGGTATGCTGACGATTTCTTGATAGCCCATATCTTACCTTAATCTGCAGCCATTAGAGATTCATTTCTTTTAATGCAGGATAATGCTTGACTTTATGAAGTCTTGTGGAGAACTTCCTTGAAGCTAAAACAGTACATAGTAGGAAATGACCAGCATTATCCCCTGATCTTAATCCAATCGAGCATGTTTTGGACACACTCGGACGATGCACTGCTGTAAAACTAAGGCCTTCTGTTGCTTTTCAAGACTTCACGATCGCACTTCGTCAGGATTGGAACAGTATTCCTCAAAGTCGGATTGATAACCTTATCTCATCCATGATAAAGAGTTTTGTAACACCCTTAACAGTTTGGATGAACCACACACTGTGTTAAACATCCTCAAAATATCAGTTTTTTGTCATTTACATGTAATCAAATTCTTGCCTTACATGTACTCTTTTGTTCCTCGTGCCTTTCTAAAGAATTAAAGTTCTCATACAGTTGTTTTTTTCTTCTTTTTTCCTGTATTGCGTTTTATTAAACTTGTTTTCTCCATTTTATGCCAATATACAGGTACGGAGCAACGGTGTCTTCACTTTTTTGATTGCTTCCCTAATTTTTTTAACAGTGTATATTTCCTCTAAGTTCCTCTTGGAATAGCAGTAGGTTAACTTCAGACGTGCATGTTATGAAATTTAAATTTTTCCAATGAATTAATAATTAAAAAAATAGCTATATGTTTAGCAAAATATTTAGAACCATCGATCATTATTCATTTAAATAACCGCTGGGAAAATATTTACTGATTTTCTCCATTTAAAATGGAGTTATATCACTAATTATATGTTTTGAAGGATTAATTATTGCAAATATTTATCTAATATTCCATATATCAATTTATTCCAAAAGCTTACGCGATTTTCGATAAATTTATTACACTTAATGGCGTGTAACTTTGAATTCGATTTTATCATGAAATCAATTAAATTTATAACATTATTGGCATATACTATTGTAAATGCTAATATTCTAAGCCTTATGTTCATTTATTAAGTTTAATTATAATCGAGCATTTTATCATCTATACTAAAACAGTGTTAGACTTCTAGGCTAAACAAATTTCTTTCCAAACTCTCAGAATAAAGATTTCATTTGAGACCAAAAACTACTCCAAATTTTGCTATTGTTCTACCAACGATATGAATCTTTCAAATCATGACATGGTAACTTTAAGAGCTATTTGAACAAATTTAATTTGGCTCCTTCATCTTTTTGCGATTGTAATAATGGTGGCAAGGAAAATATAGAGCATGTGCTCCTTCAGTGTTTCGATTTTGTCAGAGAATGTATTAATGTAAATTGTACGTGTACATTATGTACATTAATGTATGGGTATTAATGTAAATTGGCCCCCGAATTTTCACCAATTGATTTCCAACATAAGAGCCTTTAAAAATATCTATAAATTTATTGTAAATATTTGTAATCTTTCTTTCATCCTTTGAATTTTTTTCCCTTTTCCTTTGCAATATGTGTTTCATACGTTTGTAAGCTCCGGATGATACTTTGTGTTGCACGGAGATTTATAAATGTTTTCAATAATAAAAAAAATATGGCTAAAGTATAGCATCGTTTTTTTAAATTTAGCATAAAATTATCTACTCACAAGATTGTTACTTTTTCAGAACAATTAAGGACAATCCTGTAAATCAGTGCTTCTCAAACTTTCAGTATTGGCAGCCCAATTTTCAATCAAAATTTTCATCACGCCCCCACCTCCTCCCATAAAATAACAATGAATAGAATGCAACAAAAATATACTTCGACGCTAAAGCTATAATAGGACTTCAATTATATAAGCCATACAAATCATCAAGATAGGTATTAAATTTTGTACATGACCCCCCCCCCATGGGATGCGTATTATAAAACGTAAATGTAAATTTAATTTTTATTATGTTAGAATGAATCTTGTTTTACTCCCTTTACTTTACCTTTGTTACAGTAAATTTATACTTATTTTAATTCGTTTATTTACTACTTTTCAATATGTTCGAACCGCCCACATAGGGATATCACGTCTCTCTAGAGGGCGTACTCCGCAATTTGAGAAACATTGCTGTAATTGGTTAAAATTGTACCCCATTGCTCTGTTACCTACTTGATATCAAGAAAAACTTTTCTGTCTGTAATGCAGCGTGTATGCAGTCATTAATTAATCTACTTTAGTATCAAGCAGGCTTAAGACTAGTATCAGTTAAGCAGTAAAAGTGATTCAAGTTAAACTGTAAAATACCTAAATAAATTATTTTTAATTACCTATTCCGTTTGAAAACTTTTTTGGCATTGTAATCATTTTGATGATTATTCTTAGTTGAATTATTAATAATTGTAATATACATAAGCTATTAAATTGTACCCAAGTTAATTCAGAGAAAAACTCAATAATTACAACAGATCTTTGACTGTTTTATGTGAGTTTTAATAACATCATTGCATCATGTCAGCAAATCCATGTTGTAGCAAAAAGAAATATCTTGCTAAAGTACCATATTTTAAAATGAATCCACAATTTTAAAAATAATTACAATTACTATTAAAGCATTACTTCTCAGATACCGTTTTAAACATTTCCCCGTCATATTAACTTAAATAGAATTGTTTTTATATCGACTAAGAGCAGCAATTAAAATATGTGTCAGAAAAAGGGAAAAAAGGTAATTATAACCACTTTGTAATTTGATACTTTAATTATTTTTCTAAGAAACTCTTTTTTCGTAAACAAACTCTATAATTCTTGTTTCTTTTTCCAAAAATTTTCTCGTTTGCATCTCTACATTTATTTTTGGAACTTTCATGTATAACAGCATACCCTAAACAAGAGACGGACATTTGTTTTGGCTCGTAAGGCACATTTTAGAAGAGGAGAGTACCGGAGGCCTGAACCTTATTAAAACGATTGCATTCATTAGTTTATTCTGTATCTCAGAAAAGATATAAATTGTGCCTTGTGTAAAAATCACTAAATATGTTCAATAAAATAGTGTATTTTATTCAAATTATTTACTGTGTTAATTTCGTATCATCTATAGCTACAAGCATATTTAATATTAGAAGTAGCTTAATGAAACAAATGTACCCTACCTCACTTTTCTACATTTTTTTAAAATCATTAATAAGATTGCTTATTAAAATTCTCATCACAGCCTGCAAGTTAATGTCAGCCAACTTTCATTTATATCTACTTTGCTGATTTGCCCACCCCCGCCCTATATTACACAATTTTAAAATATATTTTATGTTAATCAAACTAAAATGAACAATTTACTCTGTGTCTTGTATCTTGTTAATCTCTGATTGTGTTGTAACAATAGCATCAAACAAAATTTTTAACAATTTTAACTAGTTGCAAAGAAGAAAAATTATTGTTTTTGTTTCCAATGCCACCTGTCTGACGTAGTCAAATCGAGGTCCATGAAATTCATCGTGGCAAGGGGCTAGAAGTACGCCTGTCGTTGACCTTGGCCACCATACAGATGACAGTATGAATTAGCTCGGCGAAATTCCCCGAAGGGACGATAGGTGGCGACACCACCGATCTCAACCTACACAATTTAGGCGTGGAACTGAAGAGGAGGGAAATATTCTCCAGTCCCCTGCACTCGTGATTCAGCCCACAAGACTTTTGGACTTACTAATTGAACACGCACGTACTCCGTGTGTATTCGGAGGGTATTTGGTGGCCTCGGGCATCGAATCCAAGCCTTCCGGTCTGGAGTCCGATGCTCTAACCACTAAGCTACCCACGGCCCCGAAGAAAAATTTCTATATCTAATACTGTAATCATTATTTAAACCGATAAAAATGCTAGTGATATTAATTATGAGCTGTATATTAAAGTATATAATTCTTCTATACATTTATCAATTCGATAAAAATATATTCTTGTTTTATTAAGGCTAAAATTTAAAAAGTTATAAATCTTTAGTGATTTAATTCATTAGGATCATATTTCTTCCTCCAGAATATACAAAGGACAATAATGTAAATCAATTCTATAATTGCCATCTTTAAGATATCATCCAAATAGCAATACCCGTTATTGAGAATGCACATTAGAAGTGACTGAAAAAATTATATCGATAGTGTAAATGTCTTCAGGGTGCATAACGATTAAAATTTATTCCTAATTTTTTGCTGAATACTCTGAATTGTGAATTTGTTTGTTAAATCTTTTGTGAATATTTAAATGTTTAATAGACAAAAGAGAAGATTTGTTTTTAAACAAAGGAAAAGAATTTTAAAAAAATTATGCATCTCTAAGGATTGAATGAAACAATATTAAATACCGCTTTATTAAATAAAAGGGAAAATATAAGTTTTAAAAATTGGTGAAGTCATTTGAATAATGAAGCAGTTAGAAAAGGAATACAATTCAATACATTTTCTACGAAAATGTATTAAATTCATTTTCTTTAAAATTTTATGTCGCTTATAATAAATTTAGAACAGTTCCTACACTGCATAATCTCATCATTTTAAATATCTAATAATAAAGTTTTTTAAATCTACATTTTTTCGACTACTAATCAATGTGTAATTAAATTAAATGCTTCACATAATTTTCATTTTTTTAAATCCAATTGTAAATGTTTTAATGTCAAGAAATGAAAAATAAATTACCTTATAAGAAATGCACATTCTTCAATTATTTTGTTTTTATGCTAAAAACTTATAAATATTATTTATTGCAAAGAATGACTATGATGCTCTCAAAATAAGTATGCTTACTCTAGTAATAATAATTTCGGTATTTTAATTAATAATAGTGTTAGTATAATATATAAAATTGATTATATCATTACACCCATATAACAATTATAGTCTTACATTTATTAACAATAATGATGCAGTGAATATTATTAAAAAAAATTATACTTTTAACAATAATGATGAAACAAAAAAAAATAAGTAACTTTATTCCTTTTCATATTGGTCCGTTAAAAAATTTTATGCAGATATAAATTTCAGTTGTGTTTTAAAGAGTTATAAAATATTAAATATATATGTTACACTCCTATCTGGAAAATAATATTTTACTTAATATTTTCCTGGGTTATTGAATTTTTTTAACTGTTTTGACATATTTCAAACTAGTCACTCATTACCATTTTTAAACTGTCAAGATGTTATTCAAAAATATTAATAATATCTAAATTGATCTGGAGCTATGGTAAGGAAACAAGAATGGTACTCCGGCAATTTCATAACTTCCCAGCTACACCATGCAACAGCCTTCAGTCTCAGTTTAAACAATCTACCATAGCATGTTTTTATTTTTTTTTTTTAGCAGGCTTCAGTATTCTAAACAAGAGTTTTTGGATGAATGTTAAATTAAATAATAACGTAAATACAATTGACATCTCGTAACTAACATATTGCTGATCTACATTCACCAAATGCGGCATCTGACATGATTTCACTATTTGTTATACTGCGACAAATGATTCAGCCACAAATGAAATACAAATAAAACCTTAAGCGCAGGATTGCATCATGGGCGTATGTAACGCCTCTAATAAAGGGAGAACGAATGCCATTTAGAAGTACTGGAATAACTATTTTGTGTGGATGTTTTAGCAGAGCTACCTCGATATAACTCGAAGAAGAATACTGTCGTCACTTGAGAACGTTTCTCAGTTCGACTGAGAAAGAGTTGTTGTCGACTTAGGATGTCAAATACCTTTAACTCTTTAACGGGCACAAAGCAAAAATACACTTTTCTGTGATAAAGTACTTTAAAAATGTAATGTTCTCATCCTCTATAAACATTATTTAGTCACAAAAAAAATATCTGATCAGGGGTTTTATTCCTGGGTGTGTGGTGGCTAGACGTTATAGCCACTGCGCATTTACGACATTTAACTTACCTTTCAGGACAGAAAAAATAAATCATTTTACAATAAACTTTTTTTATGAAAAATTAACATTTATGCTGATAACTATTTCAATAACAATTAAATGCAAAATAGAAGTGCAATAAAATATCAATAGAATAATTGTACAACATAGAATACTTACATAGAATATACATAGAATACTTAGAATATACATTGAAATTGGTATATATCCACAGTTTATATTTTATTTAATTTTGGTACAAAAAGTTAGAAATAGAGTAATATTTTTGAGGATTTAAATTAGTTATTTCACAAATTTGATGAGCTATTTACTGTGGAACATTGTAATATGCAATCATTTTCTCCGAGCAGAAAAGCTTTAATGAAAGACTTTCAAACCCAAGAATCTTGTACCACATATTGCAAACAAAGTTTGTTTTTATTTCCGACCCCCAACATTCTCACGTGATTCTAAGTGCTCTCTCTCGATTACAGGAAGAAGGTCATAGTTCTGTTCTATGTGGGCAGTGGATAGAGCCTCTATCCACGTACAAAAGCTTTCCAAAAACCTAAATAAAGCCTTTTTTTTAAATTGTGCATTTGAATAATTCATTCAGATGAGAGAAAAGTATAAAGACATGTCGAAATTTTTTTTCAAAGATCAGAAATTTTATTTATAGTAATCAAAATACAATTTGTAGATTCACACTGAGAAAAACTGTTTTTAATTACCCATCAAAGGGCATGAAATGCAAAATAAGGTATCGTGCTGCCAACCGTATTAATTTTTATGCGTTTTAGCTCCAATCAACGCATATGGATAGACTAAATATCCAACACCCGCTTGGAGAAAAAAATTTAATATCTGGCTAGACCTATTAGAGTCACTGCTGGCTAAAGGGTTAAAAGAAATCCGTGATCAACCAATAACCAATCGGGGAACGTAACCAAGTGACAGTGATGCGGATTTATAATTGATTAATACAAGAGAAAATGATTGACCTATGACATCGATTGTACTAATCTCGTTGCTCCACAACACGTGGTTGACAGGCATTTAACGCATATGGTAGGGATGGATCACTCTTCTAGATCACAATAAACACGATCTGTTGCGTAGAAATCGATGTCACCATTGTACCATTGGATGTCATTTGTAGAATAGTGGAATGTCTACAATGCGTCAATTACCGTGACTATCATTGTTTCAAGACTTTTTAATCCATCAATGAAGCATTGAATGGTGGAGATAGACAACCAGATGATATGATATTGTTTTTATAGATGAATCGCGCTTCTGCTTGCAACATCACACTAGTTTTTCATTAGAGTTTGGAAACTCCGTGCAGAGAAGTTGCTTAATTGTTATCACAATTGTTGTAATCGAAAGATCTTTCTTCCAGTATTATGGCTTAAGGTGGCAGTGGAGTCCACTCCCGTACTACGCAGTAGGCATTGATGGTGTAATCCCAGCGCTGGTTTGCCATTGATCTCTGAGTTATTAGAGCTCGTTGTCCTCTCCTACTTTCAAAACGCCTGTGACAACATTCCAACACAACAATGCACGACTGTATACTCTACTTAATAGTCAAGACTTCACCATCCACCAGTTTGCATTGCACACACACACACAACCTTGACTCTCATATTTTTCCGTTCTATCGCCTGTTTAACACGTCTGATTTATGATTGAACAACGAAAACCACTCGCTACTACACTAAATCAACTTTGACAATGTGGGGTGGCAGCATGGACTTCTATACACCAAGAAGATATCCAAAGCCTCCTTTATTCAATGTTGAGACGTGTATCGGATATTTTAGTCAACCGCTGAAGAAACAATACTGATTTCATCTCTCCCCTCCTCTCCTCCCTCACATTTCAGGAAACAATATTTTCAATCACACCTTTGTATTTTGTGTTATTTTTCTAAAATCTAACGTTGATATCTCTTGACTTTCTTGGAGTTGCATTTTGAAGGTCTGCAAGTGTATCTTAAAAAAATTGAATAAAGCATCATTTTTGATACAAAGTAGATAAAGAATTATTGTTGTATACATATCTTAAGATATTTCGAGTTCATCCTTCAAAAATGTTTTTAAAATATATTTCAACTCAGTAAAATCTTATACGCAAGCGATTATTTTCTGTGTAAAAACATCTTTATTCAAAAACTTAAAATAAATTTCTTACACTCCATATGGGAAAGGAAAAAAATTCTGTTCAAAGTAGCAAGCTACATAATTCTTTTGTATATAACTATTGCAAAAAAGTATATTATCTAATTCAAGTTATATTTAAATTACTCTTTTTTCACACAGTTAAGGTAAGAGCTATATGTTTATTTTCATTGTAATCATTCATTCTCTTGAATAATTTTATTTGATGGGGAAAAATCTTTTTATTTTTGTTTCAAGTGAAAAAACTTAGTAAAATCATTAATTGCAAAATGTAATTATTTTTCACCTTATACACATATTGTATATCGTCTCAGTAATTAATAATTTAAAATTCTCATCGTAATAAAATACAGTTTTAATTGAACGCAATTTTTATAATTATTTTAACATCTTTCACAGTTATTCAATTTTTTTACTTGTTAAAAAAGAGAAAATGAACATTTAATCTAATCGGTTATTTCGGTTTAACTACTTTTATTATGATGTTAAATATTAATTCTTTCATAAAATAATACCATTTAAAAATAAACTTTTTGCCTTCTCATTAATTTTTTTTAAAAAACCATTTTGTTTAATTGTTATTTATAATATGAATAATGAAAGCTTTTTAAGTGAGTTGCAAGGCAAAATATATTCATGATTAAAAATAATTTAATATCGTAGTTCATAGAATTAGAAAAATTAAAAGCGATAAAATTTGGAAAATAATTATTCTTCAATTAAATTTTGTGCTAGATATTTTTTCTAAATATTGCCACATTTAAGTTTAATCGTTAACCAGATGATACAACACACACTATGCCCAAAAATAACTTTATATTGTTACGAATTTTGTGTAAAATAGTGTAAATAATTTGTATTTGGATGTGTAATGCATTTATACTACTCTATGTTGTATTTATTTTATGTTAAAATTGTAATATTCGCGAGAAACGCCGTCCCTTACTTTAAAACAATGATTCAATGGGAACTTAGCGAACTCTTGACGATAGAGACAAGTTGGTACCCTTTTTGGCGAGCATGTTAGTGACTTGGAGAGTATGTTGGTCAGCAAAGGCAGAGATCCTTGAAATATTATTCCGATTTGTTATGTCATTTACATACAGCAAAGAACTAAATTTACTTGAAGATCAGATCTATAAAGATTTCACGACTTATTAAATACAGAGTGTCCCCGAAGGCCATGTACAAACTTGGAAGGGAGGTAGAGACCATACTAAAAACGTGGGAGGGAAAGCGATAGGTGGCGCTGTACACGAGCTTACAAAATCGACCCGTTTGGTTTCCTCATTTCAGACGCGGACAGCGTGTGGTGAACATGAATCGTTCTACGAACACCGAGTTGTTGGATACTTCATTTTATCTACGGCCTAGCCAAAACAAATGACTGTGTTACTGTTCGGTTCTATGAGGAAAGATATCCAACAAGGCGGCAACCGAATTATCAAACGTTCACTCGAGTGTATCAGAACCTGGTGAAGCATGGATCTTTCAGAAAAACGATTGAAGGTACTGGGCGGCCGGGAACAGCATGATCCACCCCATATTCGGAAAGGGCGTGTTGCATACTGTGGATCGAAATCCCTGAACGAGCGTATGGGCTTTTGGCGTTGCAACCGGGAGATCTCAGACAATTGTACATCATGTACTGCAGTACGATTCCTTACATCCGTTTCATGTACAGAGAGTGAAGTTATTAAAGCCAGATAATCATCCACGACGTATCGCGTTTGCACAATGATTTATTAAACAAAGTGCGGCAGACGTGCACTTTGACAGTTCCGTGTTGTTCCGTGATGAAGCAATCTTTTCACGTGAAGGTGTGTTCAATACGCACAACACCCGCATGCGGGCCTTAAACAACCCCCACAGCACCCGACCATGAGCCGCACGACAACGCTCCACTGTTAATGAGTGAGCAATTATCGTGGGGGACAGATTACTAGGTCCCTACATCTTACCACTTCGACTGGACTCTCACAAGTATCTCGCCTTTCTACAGGAGGTACTTCCGGAACTGCTTACCGATGTTTTCGCACCTCTTTGGAGCTGCATGTGGTTGCAAAAGGATGGGGCACCATCTCATTATGGAAGGTGTGTACGTGACCATTTCGACAAGGCATTTTCAAAAAGGTAGATTGGACATGGTAGACCTATCGCTGGGCCTCCTAGATCCTCTGATTTATCTCCTCTAAAGTTTTTTCTCTAGGTTGACAATTCTAAAATGGACCTGGTGGCACAAATATCCATAGCTGCTGCTACAATCCGTGAATCGCTTCGGTATTTTCAAAATGCCCACCACTCCATGTCGCATCGGTGTCGTGTGTGCATGCATGCCAATGGCCGCAATTTCGAACACCTCCTGGGATGCTTTTATGCCATACTTTATATTTATTGTTGTTGTTTTTTCTGTGTGTTTTAAAGCGTTTTACACTACATTCTGTGCTGTGATCTACCTTTGTGTCTCTATCTCACTAGGGTTACGCTTCCACCCATGCTTTCTTATGTAATTTTGGCTCCTCAGGATGTTCATTACCTCCCCTTCTAGTTTGTACACGGCATTCGGGAACACCCTGTATATCTGATTCAATCAATTTCAAGAAACTGAAATAGTTGAAAGGCTGAATACGACTTAAATGGTGTTTTAAATATCTCAAAATAATGTGTATGCTGTTTTTTTTGTGTGTGTGTGTGTGCGTGTGTGCGAACGTTTGTGTATAAAATTGGGAAATTTAAACAAAGTGTTTAAATTTCATCGTAGTTGTTTGACAGTGCTAAATATAAAATACCACTGATAATAACATCTTTTAGACAAATATTTACTAAGAACTAATAAGGAAGATTAAGCATGTTAGCTAAAAGTTATAGTAGTATTTTAAATACAGCAACTACTGAGCTTCTGGAATTATAAAAAAAAATTGTGGTAATCGAATATTTCTTAAAACAATAATTGTTTGAAAAAAAAATTTCTTATACTATTTATATCTTCCTATTTTACAAATGCATTAAGAGTAATAATGTAATTACAAACTACTGACTCTTGAACATACGATAAGTAATAAATACTTATTTATTACTCTAAATTTCTTTTTAAAAACTTAAGAATCTAAAATTCTTCAAGCATGTTATATCATATGATAATAGCTATTTGTATAAAACATACAACAGAAAATATTGAGACATTATGAGGGTGTTGTCCAATTGCTAAAAAAATGGAAAAAACAGATAAACATGCACAGAAAAAGAAAAAATTACAATTTAGAAGCAATCTTCGATAATTAAATCCAAAATATGATCGAAACCAACTTAAAAAAATAATCGAATTCTTAAACATGTTATTAGCGTTCATTCAGTTTGTTATTGATCCCATTTTGGGCTAGATGCAAGCTAATATGTGCTTCTGTGGCTTATAGTAGCAAGAGCAAGCTGGTGTGGATGTCTCCAGGCATATCTGCACGAGGTATCAGAATTCAGAAAAGTACGGGATTTTTCACAAGTCTATTTATCCCCAGTTAACGCAATTCTAAGCTTTTAGAGTTCAGTACTATATTCACTGGATTCGATAGCACACAGGCGTAAGCTGCATAACAATCCATGGGAGTAGAGTTTTTGGCCACAGTAAAGGCCTTATCACACACGCATGTGTGGAACAGCCATATCAGGAAATTTTTCGAGCAGCTGTGAGGATGAAGGGTTGCCGTTAACACAAAATGATACGCTCTGCCGTCAGCCCCGCCCTATTTTCACAATGAAAAATTACTGCTTCGGAAAACGAACATCCAATATTATTTCTTCTATTCCACTCGTTCTTTTGTTGACCGTCGATTCAAAAATGGAAAAACATTCTGTTTAAAATATTATTCACCAATAAAACCAATAAAATATTTATACACCATTAAAATATTATACTCCCTTTCTGATGCGCTTGACAAAGCCGAGGGTGTCACCTTGTTTATGACGTAGGGAAACGAAGAACATTATTGGCTGGAATTTCGAACATCTCTTTCAGCTCACTAGGAAAAAGTTATTCGAAGCCGTTGCTATGACAACTGGGTAGAAATTGCTCAGAATGGTTGCTTTAAAGGAAAATTCTTTCAAATATGTATACGTCGGATAAGGCCTTAAGGCGTTCTAATCTAAGGTTTATTTCCATCCAAGCTTCCTCACTAAAAGCATAGCAGCATTTTAACGAAATCGTGTGATCCAATACTATATCGTTCCTTTATTTAACCTAGAATTTTAATTTGAACTTTGGTGCCTCATAACGCCGGTTACTGCGCATTTTCTTCACGCTTTTTCAACGAGTTCTGGAATAAATCATTTAAATATTCTATAACTGTTTCTCATTTTTTACGCATGTTTAACTCATTCACCTTTTCAACTCCTTTATGTTGTGCAGATTTTTATGTCTTAGAAAATTTTTAAACATTTATTTTTTTAAAAGCACTTAACTTCGAAGAAAATAATTTGCATTTATTTTGCCATAAAAAATTATTTATTCTTTCATAAATGGTTAGTGTATTTTTTCAAAATCATTAAATTGAAATAGGTTATTCTTTCAGAAAACATTACTGAAAAATATTTTTCAAGCATGTATCAATAGGTAAAAAAAAAAATCATTTCAAATTTTAATGTCTTACATTCTACTTTTATTACAAAATGTGAAAAAGTAAACATAGGTTGTATAGTTTTGGTTGCATGATAGGTTGTATAAATTCGGTAAAATCTATACTATATCATGCTTTCGCATAGGCAGACATTTACATTATGATTTGATTCTTCTAATTTGAACTTAACTTCATTTTTTTAAAAAAACACTTCACACAGAAAGTAATAAAATAAATTTACTATACGCGTATAAGTTTAGTAAGGTCTTTATTTAATTCTTGGAATCTTTGTACTTAAAGAAAAGAAAAAATGCGTACTTTAAGTTATTTTATTATATTAATACGCATGTGTCTGTGCAGCACACAAAGCACCTGTGTTTCAATACTCAGTCTAATAAACTAATTACTAACTCACTTTCAAGAAAGTATCTTTTACTTAACATTCTTAGATATTGTTTGCTTTTCTGAAGATTAAAATTATGTTTTTCTTACTAAAATTTTATATCAACGCAAAAATTCGAAGCACGTTTAATAGGTATATCAATATCACACATTCTCAACACCAAGACGTCTTCTGAAACTGATTTCTGACCTATGAAAGCGCCAAAGACTACATATTATTTTTCTTTAAAAACATAAATTTTTTCTCCTAACTTTCACGCTGCAGGAAAAAAAATTGACACGCCTCAATGACTCAGAGCAATAGCCGGCACTTGATTTATTATAAAGGATGGGGAAAAAGAGGATTATGAAGGCATGTCCTTCAAACTTGTCCAGCTTTGGAAATACACTCTCTATGGTGTTCTAGAATTGCTGAAAGAAATGGTTCCCAGTTCTATAAATATATTGCGAGAAAGGATTAAATTTGTGAAAAGTTAGAGAGCATGATGGAAGAGGAAAAAGGATCAACTTTGTTGAGGGAGACAAGAATGAAAAATGAAGTAAGAAAAAAAATGTTCTTAGTACCTGTATAAAGAAGAGGAATTCTCAATTTATTGGGGATGAATTTTGAAATACAGAAAAATAACATCAATTTAAATGCAAAAGAAACATGTTAAATTCATAAAATGAAATAAATCCTCTGTTATGTTTTTTTTATTAATTTATTAGTTATAAAATCATCCATTGTAAAAGAATTTCGAAGTTGACAGTATTATTAGAGAAATATATTTGTATTTGTATAGTTTAATAGTTGTAATAATTCCTTTAAGGTATCCGACTACGTTCGGAACCGTGATTTTGCAAAGCGCATAAATGGATAATTTTCATGATATTTAATGTCACTTAGATTAGAATACATGTATAAAATTGTTTTAAGGACACATTTTGACAAAAAAAAATTATTTAAATACAATATTTTGGCAAAAAATTAACTTAGAATAATCTTTTTTCAAAATGCTCTCCTTTTGTGAAAAATGCTTCTATTATAATAATGTTTTGTCTGTATATAGCTCAGACCTCTCTACAGAGGCTCAACTAGATTTTTTTAAATATATAACTTAGAAGTGGATTTATCCATATTTTACGACAACAGAGGGGAGCAATTTTAAGAAAAAAACGCCGATAAATATTTCAATCGGTGGTAACTCTGAAAATAATGTGAATTTTTCAAAAATTCTAGTTGAGCCTCTGTAAAGAGGTCTGAGCTATATACAGGCAAAACATTAAAATAATAGAAGCATGTTTCACAAAAGGAGAACATTTTGAAAACAGATTATTCTAAGTTACTTTTTTGCCAAAATATTGTACTTAAATAATTTTTTTTTGTCAAAATGTCCTTAAAACAATTTTATACATGTATTCTAATCTAATGATACTAAATATCAAGAAAAATATCCATTTATACGCTTTTTTAAAATCACGGTTCCGAACGTAGTCGGATACCTTAAAAATCGTTAGAAATAGAAAACAAGATTTATTTAAGACTCTTATTCGCAGGAACATAATTTTATGAAGAAAAATTCACTAACTTTTCAAAATACAATAATAAATAGATACAATGCATCCAAATGAAATAAAATGTACTTGTTGAAAATAAACACAGTGCGACTCAATTAAATATATATATATATATATATATA
>BMAV01026634.1:24280-37548 GCA_019973955.1 Trichonephila inaurata madagascariensis | reverse complement strand
TCGAAAACAAAAGATTATTTAAAAAAATTATTAATTTACTGAAAGTAAACTAACAAAATACATTCTGGCATAATAAAAAACATAATTAACATATACACTGATATAATACACTTATAACTGTATCAGTACTGTGTGTGCATAATGTATTTTTTTATAATTAATTTTTAAAAATACTAAATTAATAACAAGTTTAATAATTGTCAGTGACTCCATTGGCTTGACATATGCGAAATTATATACAAATTTAACAATTATCTTGATATATTGTACGGTTTATAAATATAATCCCTTAACTGCCATATATGAAAGTTACGTGGTTCGCTCCCCAATGCTTCCGTTTTCCACGTAGGTGCATATATGTGACGTATTGGAAGGGGGGAGAGAAAAGGGGAATAAATAAGAAAAATCCTCTGATATAAGTAAATCTTTCGTAAACACTGTCAAGGCCCTTTCATTGTATTCCAAAGTCTTCGGAATAATTTTATGGATTGCAATGCACAGAAAAGATCGTACTTAAGACGCACATATACGTCCAGGGTATTTAACGCACCGGTTCAGCGAGACGTTTAAGATGGTGGCCCTAAAGAGGTAAAAGTAGTATTGTTGATTTAGCATCAAAGTATAGTATTATTGAATTCAATGCATTGTCATTTGTATGGAGGGGGGTGCGATGAAAATTAGGATTAAATATTGGGTTGCAAATATTGAAAGATTGAGAAGCACTGCCTTATAATTATCTGATATTTACTAAAGCAAACATGAAGCACCTATAATCATAAAATATATTTTTGGCAAATTTAAGTCCTTGCAGCTAAAGGTCTCAATAAAACAAATTAATTTTATTACAAAATTACGATCATTTCTCTTTTAGAATACTTATGGTTAAAATTAAGAAAATGTTAATGACAAGATGTTTTGACTCTTAAAAAAATGAATGACAACTTGCACAGTTGAAATTTAAAAAAAATTCATTTTATTATTTTAATTAAAGTGTACATAAAATAATTCTTCAAAAGAATATTTAAACGAATGACGATTAAAATTTAAATTTTCCAGATAATAAAAGATGCCAAGCAAAAAAAAATACAAGCACAAATTCTAATAAAAACGTAAATAATGTTATGTATAATATAGTTTCTCAATTATTCAAAATCAAATATACGGCAAATTAGTCAAATATGTGAGTATTTTTTAATATCACACTATAAAACACAAGAGCAATTAACGACGAAATTCGTAATTTTAAACCTCAGTCAAATGACGAGGACAACATCTGAGCCAGTACCTTACTCTCCAAACATTTACACCATCGGGAGGGATCAAAGCCTCGACATATTTAACATGCATTGGCTCCTCTACATGTCGGGTCTTCAGTGACATTAGAGCTCGAACCCATGACACACCGGCCACGAACAATCACTAAGCTGTCCGTGAACATAACCACTAAGCTACCACGACCATTACCAGAGTAGTCAAACAATTATGGTCACTATCTCGTAGCCTGCATTGTTCATTAAGAGATGAATTTAAAGGTTGATTCCAGTAACCCAGCGTTTCTCAAACTGTGGGTGACCCCCCCCCCCTTGGGAGGCGCGATAACTCTACGAGGGGTTCGCAAGCATATTGAAAGTCGAAAACAAAAGGTTATTTAAAAAAAATTAATTTACTGAAAGTAAAAAAAACAAAATACTTCCTGATATAATAAAATATAAAATACACATTTACACTAATATAATACACTTATAAATGTATCAGTACTATACAATGTATATTTTATTATTTATTTAACAATACTAAGTTAAGAACAAGTTTGATAATTATCAGCGACCCCATGGGCTTACATTAACACTTATTTTGATAATTTGTACGGTTTATAATTCCTTAACCCACCGATTTAAAATTTCGCGATTCGCCTTCCAATGCCACCGTTTTCTATGTAGATGAGTGTATTTTATATTTTTTTGAGGGAGAGGGAGGGGAGAGAAGGAAAAGTAAGCAAAGATCCTCTGAAATAAGTAAATCCTTCGTAAACTCTGTCAAGGTCCTTTTACTGCATTCCAAAGCCTTCCGAATAATTTTATGGATAGCACTGCACAGAAAAGATTGTACTTCGGAAGACGCATATATACTTTCTGAAAATAAATGCTTTGGCTGAGCGAGACGTTTATATACGTCGGTGCCCCGTAAGAGGTTAAAGTCGTATTGTGAATTTAATGTCAAAGTATAGTATTATTAAATTCAATACATTGCTATTGTATAAAGGGGATCACGGGTGAAAATGATGATTGTATAGTGGGTCGCGTATATTGAAAGTTTGACAAGCACTGCAATAATAATCCTTTCAGGACCGGCGAAATGAGGAAGAAACGTTTTCCGAAGTCCGTACATTCCGAGAGTATGCGCACGCACAGGACTGGGCAAATTTCGCTGCTAAGCCTAATTTCATTTAAAAATTCATATAAAATATTTAATGCAATGAAATTTTTCAAATTTCTATCATTGATAATATCTGAATGTATAGTGCACAAGTCTTCGTTGTATTAAAAAAAAATTGCGAATTTTAAAGAAAATGTTTTTATTTTAATAAAAAAAAGTACTCTTTTCACCATGATGATTAAAATAAAATAGACGCAAAACTTACAAAATACTATCTGGCAAATCCAAAATGATAAATTTACTCTCTTTTAAATAACACAGCTAATATATCTTTTTTATTTTTAATTAATCCTTATATTGCTTGTACATTTCATCGTATCACATTAGAATTATGTTGTTGTTTTTTTCATGGTTATGAAAACTCTGGTTGCGATAGCAATGAAAAATAATGGTTTGCTGCTACTGAATTAAGAATCAGTAAGAACAAACGATTTTTTTCCATTGAAAATGAGTCATCGCTTTTTATCTATGAATATCTGCTTTTTAAATATTTTTCAGAATAAAAATTATTATTGTAAATACGAACCAAAAAAAAGTTAATACTGAGACTATTATTATGAATGTTTGATGCCCAATAAACTAATAAGCTCTCCATCCTTTTCCAACTTTGCCAAAATATAAACAGAAATCCAGAGCGCATTAAATCACAAAACTTTAAATGCCCGATTCTCTCGAAAAAGCTAAACATGTGCAGTTGTTTACACTCATAAATATCCCTGATCTTATTAAAAAAAAAAAAAAAAAAAACTAAAAAAAAAATATATTGAAGTTCAAAGTTTTGTGAAACATTATTCGAAAAAAACGGACTTTAACCGCCATGTAATGCCTTGTAAAAATTGATATACAAAACGTTTCAAACTCAGATCACACAAGTGTGATCACGGGCCTTAGAGCAGAGAAAGTGCAATCACATATATTATACCGTGGGCCCTGAAGGGAGAAACACGTGATCACATATGTGTGATCATGGCCCTGAACGGGTTAAACACCAATAATATAGTAGAGTATATTCGCATTAAATCTACAGGGACTTATAGATTAGATATTTATATTGCGCTGTAAACATGCCTGAGGGCTTTTGACGACATCGTAATTTTGAATCATCGTCAAGTGACAAGGACAACGCCTGAGATGGCTCCCTCTTCTGCTAACTTCCACACCACACCAACGGGAGTCTGTTACCTAAACCACTAGGCTACTACGGCCACCAGTGGCTTAAATAAGGCGTGGAGGATCGGAGAATGGGTTAACTCCTGTTACATCCTCGTCACTTGGTCAGAGCTCAGAGTAAGGAGATATGATACCAAAAGCCCTGGTATTGCTTCGATTAAGAATAAATAAGACAGACAAAATTGAAATGAATTTAAAACGAAATTGTATTGGACTTCAAAAGTCATAAAATAAGGAACTTATAAGCTTATTCGAATTATTGCATAACATAACATACACGTTCGATCCAAACAAGTTTCATTACAAGAGAGGTGGTGTGCGCTTTAAACCTCCCAATAACATCTTAGAATTATGCTCTCAATTACTGTTGCGTCTTTCCACATATACTCGTCCATGTAACGCAGATCCTTTGACTGATTTGACTGCTATAATAATCACAGAGGAGGGACGTGTTGATTTGAAGGAACACGAACCTCATATTGAGAGTAATTCAGTGCCTTATCATCATGTGTTTAACTGTTTCCGGGGACACAAAGTCCTCATGATTGGGATAGAACCACAGAAGCGGCACGTAGAGGAACTATGTACAGTTCTCGAAAGTTAATTGCGTGGGAATTTACATATACATTTACGTAGTAATTTAATCGGTGAAAATGGTTTTGTATACAGCCAACACAACATACACATGCACACGCGCACACACAAGTACATAAATTAATACTTTTCATCTTAATATAGCGATGAATAGAAATACAATTAAAAACATAGAATAGGGAATAAAAAAACATATTTTTGTGAGCATCTGATCCATAACAACTGTAACAATTTACTCCAAAAAATTTCGTCGCTTATTAAATAATTCTTTAAATTTAAGAAATTTCTTCAGCCCCTTCCTGGCTCATCCCGAGTGTATCTCGGGCACTGTGAAAATTTACACTATGCAATTGGACCTTCCCGAATTATTTCACATGTGCTTTTAATGGTTTCGAATAACTGAGAGGTACCATTCGGTTGAATTTTCTGCAAAAAGAGAACGTCCTTCTGTTGAGCATTCCTCTTCAATCTTGTCTGAAACACACTTTGTTGACTATATTCCCCCAACAGAGAAGAAAGCTAATCCAACTCGGCAGTGTATTTTAGCTGCTCAGAGAGAGGCAGTAAAGGCAAGAAGGTAACAAGTAATATAAAAAAAAAATTAAGTCAATTCCTACTTAGATCAACAAAGAAAAATTTTATTTTAGCTGCTTTTTATTAAATAGTTACAATTAATATAAATATGTATAACATAGGACACAGAATCACAACATTAAGTGGTAATTATTTTTTATTAATTATCATTAAAGTATCGTATTGTCATCCAAAACAATCGTGTATATAAAATTTCACACACAGTTCAACTGAAATCTTTCAAAGGTGAGAAAAAAACCTTTTCAAGTTTTGACACACACAAGTCGCTAAAACGGTCGCTAAGTCGCCAAAAATTATTCCAGGCTGTATTTGTAATTCTTTAAATAATTAGTTTCAATCAATTAAAATTTTTGTTAATTATAATTAAATTATTCTATTATCATCCAAAATAATCATGTATATAAAATTTCAGCTCAATTGAGCGCTTTAAAATGTATTTTATTAACAATTCAAAATGCCACCAAGATAAATAAATAAATAAATATATAGAGAATGTGAGTTAATAGTAGGAATTGAACTGAAAAAGAGAGAAACAAGATTCTACTATCCAAATTGCAATGTTGGGTTGTACGTAGTACCATGCTTTCGAATTTATCATACACGATAAAACTTTGATTAATAATTTCATAATCATTTATGTAAATGCAAAAGATGTACATAAAATTTGTAATAAAAGATAAAAGCTAGGTATTATAAGTTTTTTATTTATAGTTAGGTGAATTGACTCCAAAGTCTAATGATTTCTGCCATACAGAAAGCCAAATTTACAGCAAATTTACTTATTTATTTAAAGAGATTTTTTGCATTAATTTTTAGGAAATTTTGTATATGAATGGTGTTATTATGTTTAAAAGGATACATATGCTTGAAAATAAGCATTAAAAATTTTCATCCATAATCCACAAATAAAATGAGCCTGGAACTAAATAATTTTAAGGAATGAAAAAACTTAGCAGTTACCTTTCTTTTAACACGATATTAACATAGGATTCTTTGGTAATATTAGAGTGTGTGTATGTGTGTAAAATATGTACTTAAAAAGAAGTAATGTAATGAGAAGTTTATAAGAATAAAGTCTAACCTTGATATTTCTTTTCAACATATATCTCTAAGTATTGCATATAAATAAATGTAAATAACAATTTTAAAAGTTATGATGTATGATTTGATTTTTAGTTTAGACAAAGAAGGTTTGTGTGAGTGTTTTCTTTGTAAATCAGTGAGAAATGCTCATTATACACATTATTACAGCTGAAAAATTTATTCTTTCTCAAATTATGAAACTAAGCTAAGACAGAACAAAATAATGTGTTCCTTAAAAACTTGTCCGAAATAATTTATGGTGAAGCTGTGAAAAAGTAAATGCTAATTTTCTGTTAAAAATTTAAGTAATTTTTAAGATTTGTTTTAAAAGTAAAGTCAAAAAATAAATTTTGAAGTAAAAATTTTGATTTTTTAATTAAATAATTTTCTTCTCCGTTGGGGAAATGTATTCAAGAAAATATCTTTCAGACAAGCGTGAAGAGAGGTGCTTAGAAGAAGAACGTCCTCTTTTGTTTCCCAGAAAACTACACCGAGTAAGTGGTACTTCTCAATTATACGAAACCATAAAAAGTACATGTGAAATAATTCGGGAAAGACCGATTGCACAATGTAAATTTTCACCATTCCCGATCTACACTCGGGATGAGCCAGGATGGCATGTTTCGCTTGCCCGAGCTCAGCTCGGAAAAAACCAGGAAGGGGTTAAAGGTCGGAAGAGAAGGAAATCACTTGGTGTGAGATCGGGAATCTAAGGAGGATGGTTCAATACCTTCCACCAAAAACATTTTTTTCTCACTTGCACATCTGTTCAGCATTTGTCACATTCCGTACACCAAAGCCTCGCCAAATTCGTAACATAACACTTTCCCTATACACTTCTATCAATTACCGATGAATTCCAGAAGGAGAATTTATCTTTAAGTGAAAAAAACGTGTCACTTTTCTTAGATCAATCACATACCATATTTCCGTCAACGCAGCAATATTCTAACAGATTTAATCATGTTACTGAAGAAATAGCTCCATTTATCGGCACTGTTTGAATGCTGTGATTGTGACTTCGTTATCTTCAGGGAGATTATTATTCATACGGGTGATTTGCACACCCGTCAGAGTTCTAGTTACCTTACTTTTTGAAACTCTTACGCATAAAATGGAACTAAACCGATGTTCTTCAAAAGTTAGATTTCAAATGACAAATCGATAGTATCCAAGCTTATGTAAAGATTTACCCCAACGGTTTGATGCAAATGACGAAAAAGATTGAAAATAACGAATACGACAAAAAAAGGAGAGCTAGACTAGAACGGAAGGAATAAATAAATCTTGAGTTTTGAAATTTGCATTCTCAAAGTTGAAAAGCTTTTCTGAAAAACTTCGTTTCAATTTTCATGCTAGTAACATAGACGTGATCCTTAAGATGTGTACAGTTATTTTGTATTCTTTTTTTAAAAAAATAGGGAATTTTAAATTCAATAGGTAGGGATTTTGAAGTGGAAGAAGTGTCGTGTATAAATTTTTAGTTTATGCTTGACAACAATTATAGTAGACATCGTTAGAAACATTTTGAAAGCGATTCAACGGAAAAAGTTTCAGTTTGGCGCATAAAAAGTTCTAAAGGTAATATTTTATTGATAAAAATCATCTTAAGTCAAATAAAAGTTAAATTTGCTGTGAATTCTTTAGGCACTTTATATTATGTAAATGAACTAATCATAATTTTTAAGTGAGTTCTTATTAAAATTTTGGAAATATTGTTTATTCAGATGGAGAATTGATTTTAATTGTTTAAAGTTTATGTAATAAACACTAAAATATGTTACAATAATTCTATGAGAAATTTTATATTTATAATTGTTGGATTATATATAAATTAAGTTTATTAAATATCCACTTTTTTCATTTACATACGTCTAGAACTTGTTTGAAGATATTTAATCCTTTAGACTTTGCACAATTTAGTATTTAGTAGCAATTTTTCAACTTTTGTGAAAAATGAATAAACGTTTTTCTCATTAATTTTATCCTTAATTTATTCCTTTACTTGGTCATTTTCAGTAATAATATACTGATAAAATTACGAAAAATATATTTTGTTTCTTTAATTTATTACAAAATATCTTAATAAATTTACTATATTTCAATATCAAAATATCTTAATAAATTTATAAAAAAAATTTCAAACAAAACTATTTTCAAGTTTTAAGAAAACTTTTTTGTGTGAACAGGTATTTATTGTTTTGGCACACAACATATACTGGTCCTCAAAAACTAACATACAATCTTCTTTTTTCGTGAGTCTTACTTGAAAATAAAAGAAGATAGAAGCGCAAGATATTTAAAGAAAATGTGCACTAAACAATTTTTACTGACACAGAGCTTAGCATCAGCTTAACGTAAACACGATTTACAACAAATAAGGCCCTCTTGGTGAAAAGTTCATTCTTGGACAGTTTCAGGTCAATTTTATCATAGTTTCACGTAGAAAAATGTCAGGGAAACGTTACAAAAATAGGGGTTATAATAAGGAATGTATCCCTCCTTAACTGCAAAACATTGATAGCATAAAATTGACATGCTTCCATTGAAGTTGTCGGACACAGAGACGGAGAAACAAGACACGGAGTAACCTTTGTCTCCGCTCGCGTAGCGACCTTGGAAGACAGCTTTCAACAGCAATATACTAAAGTAGTGTCAAATATGCTCAATCGGATTCAAGTCCGGATATTAAGTTAGCCATTACATGGGCTCCAAACTGTGATCTTCAAGAGAATCAATAATAAGCCCAGCTTCGTGAGGTTACACGTACGTCATCATTCGTCAAATTGAGTTCGTTATCTATTACAGGAACGTAGGAACAGACACGTCGTTAAAGGATCTCTTTCCAATATCTCACACTAGTCAAAGTTTCTCTATAAAACGTGTTTAAAAGTCAGTGTAACACCAAGAGATATTCCAACCTAAACCATAATTACTCCTTTATTGAAATTGTAGCTTTCAATAATATCGGATTAGATCTGGTGCATTATGTTCTCTCCAGATCAGCAGACTCTCTGATCACTATTCAGTGAGGACCTGGACTTTTCAGTAAAGAGAACAGATGTTTATTATTATTATGCCCAGGAAACGAGTTTTTTCTCAACATAAAAGGGACCCATCTCTATCGTCGCTTCAGAGGGACACATAAAATTGATCGTCTCCCATAGATATGTATCTTGTATTATGAATGCCTTTTCGCAACTTAATGGCGGATTATCTTGTTCTTGATGCGACTAAATAGCCTACCATGAACAGAGGCACAGTAGTGCTCCTCCTTTTGGCTAAAAAAAACTAAAAAATGGTCTTCTGTTAGTGTTGTAACACGTGGTTCACCTTTAACGTTTTCTAGGCATAAAATCTTCATATTCACTCTGATCTCAATCTACAAGATGTTTAGCAGCATCAGCTTGTGCCTATACTATTTCCCTCCATCTGACTACCCACAAACAAAATGGGTAAACGACCTCTCCTAGACATTGATGGAATCTCCTAAATATTGTAAGCGAAATTATAAACAACAATTAAACATTAACAATCATGCTCAAAACATACATACAGGGTTAAGAAAAATTGATTCTTGCACATTTCTCCCACTTCTACATAAACTTCAAATTTTTAAATGTCGTAAAATTGTTGATTTCCATTTTTGCATAAGTGTTCTTTATGTTCATTATACTGTCATTCGTACAAACTATAAACTCCATTGTTACTGCAATTCCTTAAGAGTACCAGGACATGCTCGAAAGAGTAAAATGCCACAAATAAGACTTTTTGTTTATGGGACATATATCCTTAAAAATTTCCAATACAGCTTAGATTTTTTGTGATCTTAATAAAGATATTTTAATCATTCTGTAAAAATTTTTAAAATATAATTTTTTAGTTAAAATTTTTTTTTTCTGCTGAATTTAGGTTGGACATAATTTTTGAGATCTTTAATACAGGCTTATGTTTAGGTACCATTTTTTTAAAATGTTTCACATAAATATGTAAAATATTTTTGCATATGTGTAAAACAATACACAAATTATAGTGAACCTATTTTTTTAGTAAAATTCTAAAATAGTTTCCTTAAAAAAATTATAAAATTTTGTAATTTTGAAATTTTTTTATTTTTTCCCCTTTTTTATACATAAAACTATGCACTATACTTAGACTAAAAAAATGGGTTCACTATATGCACAGGTATCCTGAATAAAAGTATAAAAAATTTGGAACCCTATAGTACAATAGCTTTTTAAAAGTGTACCTAAATGCAAAAAAGTATGCTTTGGAGAAAAAGTGAAAAAACTAAACATTTGTAAACATTCGTTTACGTGTTTGTCAATTACTTTTCTCATATTTTAAGATTATTTTATCAACTAAAATATAAGTGTTATACATTTTTAGATTCAGAAAAGTATGCACTATTTTAATACTAAAATTGAAAAGTCGATTTTTTTAATATGCATTATGTCCTGGTTCTCTTAAGGATGATCATTAAAAAAAATGCATAACCTTAACTTTTCGTGTATATCGTTAGTACAATTTTTACTTGAGAAATTATATATTAAAAATTCAAAATTAATAAAATAAAGTATGCTGTCAACTATATATATATATATACATTCTTTTCGTTAAATTTTAAAAAATGATAATTCAAATTTGCTTCAATAGAATGAAATATATGTATGTTACTTAAAAATTTCTTATTAAAAACTTCAATACAGAATTTTTATGTGAATTCTAGAAACGTCAAATAAGATAAGTACGTTTTTTAACAAGGAAGTGTTTTCTATAACTAAGTATAAAAGCAAAGAAATTTAGTCACTATGATATCAAAAAAATCCCTCGCATAACTAAAAGCCAGACTCAGTGGCGCAACAGCCCATGAGGGCCAGGGCCTACTGTGCCCATCCCAGTACACGGGACCATTGAGCACTGAGGTGCATGAGTAGATATCCCGATCAGGTGGTCAGTCTAAGGCGAGACCCCCCCAGAGTTTAAGTCCCCAAGCAAACTTTGTACTCATTTATCGACCCACTGCACGCATAACTCTCTAAAATATAAATAATTATTCGCACAGAAACATTCAATTACATCTTGGAGGAAAGCACATATAAACGTTAAGTACTCTTCCAGGAAATATACCCAAGTTTTTCTGGGTTAATGGGAAAAATTTCCATTATCTTAGATGTAGTTTTCCTTTAAGATGTAGCTTTCTTTTTAAATTCCCTTTTCGACAAATTTTTTCCTCCTTTAAAGAGTTTTGTTACTCTACTTTTACTGTTTTATTTTCATAAAACTAAAACAGTCCTTTTTTTTCAAAACTTTCATATCTTCAGTTAAAACATTTTTATTGTATAATAAACTATCTACTTTACACCGCGTTTTTTTTTTTTTTTTACTTTCAGTGTATTACATAAGACTATCGATTTTTTCCCAGACTCATTAAAAAGTTTCGAAGCTAGTAAAACTTGAAGTAGTAGTGTTTTGATACGATAATGTGCAAGCAATACTATATTGTTTTTTAAATATTGTTTTTATTTTGTTTTAACTATCTAATGAGGCTTCCCAATGTTAAGAAAATGTGTGCTGTACTTCTAAAAAAATATTTATTAAAATCATTAAGAAGTAGTGAGTAATTTACATAGTTTTAGTATTTTTTCAAGTTAAAATTTGTTAATGCTATATCGTACAAAACTGATCTGCAAAAAAATTCAGAACTACACATAACACACCAGAATCAATCTTTAGTAATACTTATATTTAAGAATAGCATATCCAACAAATATCTAATCATCTATGCTATTAAAGTGGCAAATGAAAAACATGTGTTTCTAAATTTTTAAGCCATTGATAGAAATAAATATACAAAAAATTGTATACCAGGACCATTGTATACCAATTGTATACCAAAATTGTATATCTTATTACATAAATGCCAAGATAAAATAACAAAAGCCTTTAGAAAGCTTGAAATTCTCTAGCAAATTTAGAGCCTTTAAACTTTAAAACCAACACACACAACATTTTTTACACAGTAAATACGTTCCTTAGAAACCCGTGGGAAAAATATCGTGTAAAAAATATATTCAACATATAGTATATTTGGGAATAAGTTCCACAAATTTAAAAATTAGTGTAAAATGAAAAAACTAAATATTTTCCCAAAAAACCGCGGAAAAAAAGTTATAAGGAAACCCACATTACAAACAAAACAATTTATTTTTATAACAAAAGAAAATTAAATTTTTATACAGTGAAAATTCAGTCTGCAAGTGCATACAACATACAAAAATTAAAATTGAAATTAAGAATATAACTAACTTCGCTACTTGATATCAAGCGGGCACGTTTATTACGAACTGGATCAAACTTGTTATCATTAGTAGAGGTGTTAGATAAGTCTAGAACAACTGTCGGTTTTGTTTCAAACGAAGAATTAGGTGTATATTGGTTTGAATTGTCAATTATTATTATATAGTTTTTGACTTGTAATTGTAACATATCTTAGTTGAAATTTTTTCTAAAGACAAAAATATGGAATTTTAACTGTAGATTCATTTTTTAGACGTTAATTAGTCGATCACTTAAATAAACCTTTCGAATAAAGTTATTTTCATTGAAACTAAGATAATAATTTTAAACTGAATAACACATTTTTTGCGTGAGTCTTTCAAATTAAGGTCAGAAAAATCCAGTGATTTTGAGAGAATATGTTGGCCATTATCTTCAATTGCTAATTATAAATTTAAAAATAGCAAACATTCTAAAACAAGCAACAGCATTTTTTAAATTAATTTTCATTGTAGAATATTAAAAAAAGAGAAAATATATTGTCTTTTCACACTTTAATTTATGAAGCAAAGTCTTATTATCTGTTAAAAATATTCATATTTGTCAAAAAACCTACGTTTCTCTTTTCTATTCATTAAATAAAAAACAATAGAAATAATTAAGATAACGTAAATACAAATAATATTTGATCTACAGAATTTTACTGAAATGGAAAGTTGTTGAAAAATGGATATCTTTAATAATTTCCAAATTATTTTATTTTAACTGAATACAATTGGTGAAGCCCAGTGGCTGAGTGGTTAGTGCATCGAGCTTCTACGCCACAGGTCCTAGGCTCCAATCCCGGACTGGGAAAGGGTGACTCAGCCTTTTATCCCTTCCGTGGGCCGATAAATGAGTACCAAGCTTGCTTGGGAACTTAACACTGATGATTTCATGTCAGACTGACCACCTGACCGGAACATCTGCCCATGCGCCTCAGAGCCCAAGGTCACGTTTACTGAGTTGGAAACAGTAGGCCTTAGCCCTCATGGGCTGTCCCAGCACTGTTAAGTCAAGAATACAATTGGTGCAATGTTTACAGAAATAAAATAACTAAATTTTGGTGCTAA
>BMAV01026634.1:12950-23880 GCA_019973955.1 Trichonephila inaurata madagascariensis | reverse complement strand
TATGGCCTTCACGGTGCAAAATAATGATAACAAAGTACACATAAAGTTGACATGACAAACCTGGTCCTAAAGACCTCCAATATAGTCCTCTGCTGCTGTCCATGAGCTGCTCGATGACGGTACGTGCTAAGTCGTCCCTGACCAGTTGTCCCGAACGTTGCTCATCACTGTTTGACACACGTCCTTGTTTAAACTTTCCTACCCACCGTGTTTCTGTACGTTACGCTGGTAATCATTCCCAAGGGCTTCCACTAATTCACTGGACATTTCCTCGCATTTCTCCCTCGGAGAAAGGCTATTTTGATTTAAGCGGTCTGCCCAGCACGGGTTACTTCCATCTCGCACGACACTCACCAACTGACTGATTTCACAACCCACGTTACGTTACTACCAGCTGTCACAGAGCCATCTGTTATTCTGCATACGCACTATTCCAGAAGAACTTCCACACGATACATATACGTTTGTGATCTTCACTTATCTAAGAGAAAAAAAATAGTTGCCATGACTTATGCCCCAACCCTCGTATATATATATATATATAATTAACTTTAAGAAACGCGTGTTTTTCCTTTTTGGAAATCTGCGTCTTTGAAATACTTAACAGAAAATGGTCTAAATGCCCGAGTTTCAAAAATTTCAATTGAAAATTTATTATAATCTGAGAGATATTCGAAACAAACCGTTGGGAGATCACATATTATATGGGGAGAGAATAATACCTAGAGTAATTTTAACCTAAAGATATTCTACTATTTGTTTGAAAACTCTGATGATTATAACTTTAGAAGTTACGATAGATGCATTTTGAATAGTAAAATAATCCTTAATATTGCATCTCTTTGTGACTAATTAAATATGAAATATATACAAGATGAAAGTACAAGCATTAATAACACAAATACGAAATAGTTATTCCACATATAATGAATAATCTACATAAACACAAATAGTTTATTCACTATTGCGCGAATATATGTGGTTACAGTCAATAAATATACATTTGCATCACACAACTGGGAATGGAAAGTACTTACAGTAAGAGTGTAAGGTGTTCAGCGTAATGTTTAGAGTCCATAAGTCGTCATAGATTGCTTTTGAACATGCGATTCGTAAGAATTTGCATGAACAAATTCTTAATTGTGTGCTGAAATATTGAGATAATTGTTACAACTCTATTAGACAGGCTCAACTAATATTTTATGCAACTTTTATTGGGCAATAATTTTATTATAGCAATTGTAACAGCCCAGCACAGAGACAAATACACTAGCTAGAAAAAATCTGCATTCACGTACTATTGCTTTCAGTAACAATGTAAAAAAAGTTTAAAACTGGAATTTAAAAAACAAATTTTAATTAGATTTTATTTAGTTCATTTTAAGTATTCAGAATAACAAAAGTAAATTTGGTTTGTCTTCATATATTTTAGAATAAAGACAGGTTTGTAACGATACTAACAAAAATCAAGTAGAAAAAGTCTGCGTTCACTGTTTTAGTAGTAAGTATAAAAATTATTACAAAAGAGAAATAATGAGCTATTTAGTAACTGGTTGGATAACCTCATCATTTGAGAACCTCCTAAAGTCATTTCGGCATTGAACTAACAAATCTTGTGGTTTTTTCAGCACTTATCTTTTCCCGTTGGTCCTTAAGAACACTCTTCAGCATATCCTTGCAGGATATATTGTGTTGACGAATCCTGCGTCCCAGCAAATCTCATAGGTGTTCTGTAGGATTCAGATCACCATTATACAAGAGCCAAAGTTTCACAATCTCAGCGGTGTGCTTAGGATCGTTGTCGTGTTGAAAACGAAACGACTATCCTAAGCCGAGTTTGATGGCACTTTCCTTTAAATTGTTTTTTAAGACATCAAAGTAATCATATTTGCTCATATTGGTTTTATATACTCCAACTTGCCAACATCATTGCTCGCCATGCACCCCCACACCATGACTCCACTGCCGCCATGCCTTACCGTTGGTACTAAATGCTCTTTTTGAAGCGCTGTGCAAGGTTTTCTCCATACTAATTTATGACCTTTTATGCCGAAGATACAAAATTTACCCTCAGCAGAGAATATCACATTCCTCTAGAACTCAAGAGGCTATATGATCTTTTTCAAAAGCTATCCGTTTAAGCCGGTTGGTCATTGAAATATAAGGCTTTCTGCGAACCACTCGACTATGGTATCCGGTCTTTTTCAAGATTTTTCTTGCAGTATCCGCCCAAATATTTTTGTTATACTGCTCGTGAATGTGTGTTGCTATTTAAGTTGCAGTCAAACACGGATTTTTTTTTACCATTGATGTCGTTATTCAATTCGTTTTTCTCTGATTGTGAGTTTATAAGATGGACGATTTAAACGAGGTTTGGATGTGTAAACTCTAGTAGATATAAAGTTATAAATAACAAGCTGTGTGTGTGTGTGGATAGATGAATACTGCCGCACAACGGTTCTGGCTATATCCCGAAGACTTTTTCCATCTTTTTCACATTTTCACATTGATTTTACGCTCACTGATACTAATTTCCTTCTTTTTATTTTCCATGTTCTTGAATTGCTTCGTATCTCACTAAAGCGTAACAATTATTGCGTCACAATTTTCTTAAGCTATTTTACTTGATAACTAAATGCAAAAACTCTGTTAACCTATAACGCCTGTTGATACAAATTCTAATAATCAAGAATATTCAAATAGTGAACACAGACATTTTCTGCCTACGATTTGTATGTTTTGCTACAAAACTCCCGTTATCCTAAGTAGTTTTAATGAAAAATTAACGAATCCTTGCATGCTCAATATTTAAATAATAGTTAACAAATTCGAAAAAAAATTATATTTCCATTAAATTTAACCTTTGCTGTATGATTTCTTATGGGTGAACTCAGACTTTTCCTAGCAGGTGTTTATAAAAAAATACAGAGAAACTCTCTAATTCTAAATCTCATTCTAATTCAGAACTACGCGACAGCGATTTTTAAATCAAGTTCTACCATCTGACATTGTTTAGTGATGCAGTCACGAGCCAATCCGCGACCGGCGCGCATGACATCACTTTAAATCGTTACGTCATAGTTATGATGTCACACGCGTGATCAAGGACCTGTTCACGAATGAATCAATGGCGTCACAACAGTAATTGTAAAAAAATTGTGAATTTAAGGGATTTGTGGCATCTGAAATTCAAATTTATAAAACTCTATGATACAGCTAACTTTTTTCCTTTACTGCATTTTATATTTTGGTCAGTGATATTACTTTAAGAATTTATTCGTATGTTTGTAATTTGGGCAGGAAAAAAAATCCTCTTTGCATAAGGAATAAAAAATGCTTTGAATAAAAAGTGTTTTACAATCAAAAGTTTGAGACTTTCCTTTTGCACTAAATCACCTAGTTTCTTAACCCCGAAACTAGAACAATTTAAAGCAAATGCTTATGAAATTTGAATATATTTCTTTGAAAAAAAATTAAATTAGCTAAATTTATTGACTTTGATGACGAGGACATTTTTTTCCAGAAGTTAATCAATTATGTTCATTGAGTTGTGTAATAGATCCATCGAAATAGTTATCTAGTCTTTTCTTAAAAATTAATGTTGATCAAATTTGGATAATCTGTTCAAAAAAAATTCGGGAGCTATTAGGATTGATTTATCTTTTTTTAGTTATTTTTTTTATTTATTTCGATAACTGTTCAATGTTCAAACAACTGGATTTTTTTTTCATATTTTATTCGATCATTTAATGTACTTCTTTTCAGTTCATTAAAAAATTTATATTTAGAACATAAAAATACTGAGCATCGTTATTCCGTCATTATAAATATGTGCAACTTTATTCAAACAAAAAGTTAATTACAGCACTAAAATATGTTGTATACAGATGCCATTTATAATAAAGATCCGTCGCAAAAGCCCTCGTGTAGCTGAAAAGTGCGACGTTAATATTTACTACTCACGCCATCTATACTATTGATCTTCAAAGTGGAGTACTCAAAGTAATACTCGTACTTGGTGGTACTTCAAAGGAGTAGAGTTCACGAACACTTGCGAGTTTTTGGTTGCGTATCATATAGGTGTGAGGTTCTCTCATTACTACCTATGCCTGGTTTCAATAGTGCCTAGAGAGCTAAACATTAAAAAATGCACCAGGAGTTACCTCTGAATGTTTACGGAAGTAATACACAGTACATTACCCACATTAAATTTCAATGAGCCGCCCATTTGATATAGTGGTCAGTGACGCTGACCGCTGTGCCGTTGGGCCTGAGTTCGAATACCGGAGAAGACATGAATGTTTGTAAATGCATAGTGCCCTTTCGGCATGGGGGTGGGGGGAGTACTCTAAATAGCCGTCGAGCGGCAAGTCCCCTCGTGAGGTCGGGGGAAAGAGAAAAGAGGTGGAAGGCCCCTGAGAATTCTCCCACAAAATTGAGGTGGAAACACGCTAAGCCATACAATCAGCTGTTTGGTGATCAATGCTACGGTTAAGGACAGGCGTGCAACTTAGCCCTTTTCCATGATGAATTACGTGGACTTCGATCAGGAATCATTAGCACTAACAACAAATTTCAATGGAAAATGTGTACTTCTAATTTAACTTAAATACATATATTTTGTTTAAAATAAATAAATAATTTATCTCTTTCTCTGTCACATACACATACATATATATGAGGTACAACAACTCATTGCTATTTCATTTTACGCGCTAAACAACTTAAACAGTTTAAAAACTGATCTTCTATACAAAGCTATTCATGATTTCCTCCAATATGTTGAAGTGCAATACTAATAAAAATAAGACGAATACAGTAGGAATAACGATAGAAAGAGCACATTAACACATTAAATACCTCACAGGTATGCCATGTGTGAATCACTGCTTATACTGCATGCATCAATGTGATAGTCCAGTTCCCGACACACTTTAGTACATGATACTACAACGTTATTGATAGCACGTGTTATCTTAATACTTGGTCTTTTATATTAGCAGAAATGCATGAAAGAATAACATGTGCTATCAATAATGTTGATAGTATTATGTTGAATAAAGTGTGGCAGGAACTAGATTATGGCATTGATGTATGCCGTATAACTAATGCTTCACTCATAAAACACCTACAAGTTATGTATATAAAACAAATTTCTTATGTATTATTTTTCAAATGTTCTTTTTTTTGCTGTATTAGTCTCAGTATTTTTACTACAGCACTTCGAAATATTGGAAGGAATTATGAATAACCTTGCATATACCCCACCGCCACCACCGACTTCTTTAACATTATGCTCTGACTATTTTTAATATTCAAATGCTTTCATTAAACATTTTTTTTTTAATTTTACTTATGCATTCGTTTTTCTTTCTTTTTTTAGTAATTGTGATGTGCGCTTCCCCAGATTCAATAAGGGAGATAATGCTGACTGCTCACAACCTTGGAATGGTCGACAGTGGTGAATATGCATTCTTTAGCGTAGAATTGTTCACAAGGTAAGATTATTTTATAAAAAATTGGTACATGAAAGGTTTTAGACAATTTTTTCATGTCTAAAGCGGAAACTTTTTTATAAAACTCATTTTTAAACCATTTTAACATAAATATGTATTCAAAATTAAGATGCTTTGTGGGCAAAATCTCATATTTCCTTGCGATTCTGAATGGAGTATCTAAACTTATTCTGGTGTTTTAAGGTATCCGACTACGTTTGGAACCGTGATTTTAGAAAAGCTTATAAATCGATAATTTTCACGATATTTAGTGTCACTTAGATTAGAATACATGTAAATAATTGTTTTAAGGACATTATATGACAAAAAAAATTATTTAAATACAATATTTCGGTAAAAAATTAACTTAGAGTAACCTTCTTTTCAAAACGTTCTCCTTTTATAAGAAATGCTTCTATAATAATAATACTTTGCTTAGATAAAGTAAAGACTTCTCCAGAGAGTCTGAACTAGGATGTTTGAAAAATTCACTTTATTTTCTGGGTTACCACCCATTAATTATCGGCGTTTTTTTCTAAAAATTCTCCCCTCTGTTGTAGTAAAATATGAATAAATCCACTTCTAAGTTATATGTTACAAAAACTCCAGTTCAGCCTCTGTACAGAGGTCTAAGCTATATACAGGCAAAATATTATTATAATAGAAGCATTTTCATTAAAAGGATAATCTTTTGAAAATTGATCATTCTATATTTATTTTTTGTCAAAATATTGTAAAATAATTTTTTATTGTAATAATATTTTTAAGACAATTTTATATACGTTTTCTACTCTAAGTGACACTAAATAGCATAAATATTATCCATTTATACGCTTTTGCAAAATCACGGTTCCTAACGTAGTCGGATACCTTAAGCAAAGGGAATAGTTTATACACCAAGGAGCTTTATTTAACTAAACTTAACTAGTGTGTGGAGCAATATTCTCTTCTGGATTTTTCTTTTCCTTTGCTGGTTAATCTCGAATACTTTACACGACATTTAAAATTCTCAAAGACTTTCTGCTCGATTAATTCTTTTCTTGTTTGAGAAACTTCCAAAGTAATAATGCGAGGAAGGTTATGAGAAAAGTACGTGGTCTATTTAAGAAACGGGTCCTCTATTATGTGGTGAAAACACTCTGTCTTTGAAGCTCATCATCACAGCGTATAGATCAATCAATAACAGTTTTTTTTATTATTATTTTCTTAACGTGAAAAAGTGAGAAAGTTTCACAAAGAATGTCCCGCTCGTAATTTTAGATTTTTCACGGTCTTCTTGTAGAATCATCAAAGCCTTCAAATAACTGAACAGTGTAACGTTAATATTCACTCACTTGTAGAATTATGAGATACATATAATCTTTTTTCCATTTAATATTTTTCTTTCTTGTCTTCTAGATTTTACCTTGGTTTTCATATACATTGTATTTTGTCTTTTTATATAAACTCATATGTATCAATTGTATACCATTAAAAAAAAGTGTCTTGACTAGGACCATGTCGAATATTGTAAATGAAAACACAGAATGCCAGCCTGAATACATATACATAAAATTAATGGCTTGTATATTACATTAACAACACCAACCATGCTCTACTGATCCTAAAAGTTTGGACAACGGTCAAGAGAACTGTATATATTAAATTGTAGAACTAAATCTGTGTATATACTAAACTGTTTTTCAGAATTGAGGTTTCTATCAAAATGCATTAAATCATTGAGCTCTATTTTTAAAACTGGATACTTTTTATATGTCTCGAGAACAATACCACGGATTTTTATTTTGAAATAAAGAATGTATGTTAAAAGTGTATGTTTTTAATAAGTAAGGTAAACTTGGAAAATATGGGTCCCAACGAGTGTGATAGAGCTAACTTCTGTTCTCTTCGAGAGTATTCATAGACGAGGCAGGTCTAATTACGAGATCAGGTTTTCAAAAGTAGTTTATTCAAAAACAGAATTATTTACTATCTATTGTAGTAAACCTAAAAATATACTACAATTCAAAAGCATTTAAAGAAAACGATCATTCTTGACCCGATCTCGTGGATATGTGTGTCACTCGAACACAAAAACAAATATACCTCCCTTCGTCATCTGCAGTTGTAGATTTAAAACACGTCCTCATTTGCATTTAATGTGTTGCCAGCTGCAGATGACAAAAAGTCCACAGATCAGATTCCAACCGCATTCGGGACTCGTATCCGAGATCACATCATGGAAATTAGAAAAACATTAACTAGTTTTCATAAACTGTCTAACAACTTCCAAAGAGCGTCCTAGACAAAAATTCCCGTTATAGAAATTCAAATCCTGCTCTTTTTAAATCAAAAGGTGAGGACTATAAGAATGTTTATCAATACAACCGAAAGCTTAATGCTGGGACTTAAGAGAAGTTTACAGTCATATAACACTATGAAATACCCAGCAAAGCCGGTGCGTACATACATACATAAGGGTTGCCCAAATGAAAAGTGGACAAGTTGAATAAAAAGGATACCTTTATTGGAAATCAAAACATATCCTCATGGGTGTTCTAACACAGTTCCCATCATTTCGGTAATAGGGCTATGCCTCCTCTGTAGAAAGGTCGTGGTGGATTCTGCATAGATTCCTTTACCTCATCGTCCAAATGGAAACGTAAGGCTCTGTTAAGCGGGAAAATGTGTGGAAGGCTTCAGGGAGACAAATCTGAACAGTACGGCAGGTATTCGAACACTTTTCAACTGAAATTGTTTTGTCTGGGTTTCTTGGGAGACGTTTGGGTCGGCATTGTCTGTTACTGGAGATCTGTTGCGTTTGCCATCCTTCACGAAAACCTTTACGCCAATTGTTCGAACTAAGCAGTGCTTGCCATAGACTGTTCCATTCGCTGAACCAACTCACATTCAGCAATCAGAAACCATACTTCTACGAACTGTTGCAATCTGAACGGATCCATGAATAGCATGACTTTACTTTTGATCTATTTCCTCAAACACGAACAGGTTTCATTATTACTCATGGTATGCGGTGTACACATGATGACTCTCTTTATATCCATGTTCAGTGGCTCTGCCGTAACTGCAATCATTCCGACACAATTGCTCTTCACTTTCCATTAAGGCAACCCTTGTATATTCATGTGTACTACTATTATCAAGTGAATTTTCCCATACATCGAAAATAGAAAACTATATTCTCTATGAGAAAAGCTTTCGAAATTCAAACTTTCACGTACCCATCAAATTATTAAGAATTCTATTTATAACTCGAACGCATTGATTAAACACATTTTTCCATCATTCACTATTAGGATTACGTGGAGGATTGTTTAAACAGTTATTTCTGTGACACAATTCAGTCTTTCAAATCCACTCCTTAAAACTAAGTTTTCGGTGAGTTTGTTTTCGTAAAGCCTTCCTGATAAATAATAAAGAGCCGTTTCAAAACCCTGGAGAGTTATACACATTCTCTGTGGAATGAATAATTAAATTTCTGAAGTTAACTGGATTCGTATAACACACACATCTCCGTAATTAAACCTCGAAGGGATTTACCCTACATAGTTACAAAGACTAGGTTCATTTCCTTTCTACTTGAAGTCGTATTCCAATGTTATTTTAAATTCTCTTTAAGTAAGTGAGATTTTTAAAATCAATTATGCTGAAATGTAAGAAACTATAAATATAAAACGAGAATAGGTCGGAAAATTTATTAAAGGTTACTTGTATAGGAGTTTTTACTAGAAACATAGATTACAACTAGCAATACTTACTTTTGAAAATATTACTTCAATCTATAAGTATAACTAAAGCAGGGGGATGTAAAATTGATATTGCCGTTAATATTCCTAAATCATTTTACAAGATTATAAAAGAAAGAAGGGTGAAGTCTTGGAACTAAGAATATCTCATTTCAAATAAAGGAAGTTTAACAAAGAAATTTTTTTTTCCAACCATTAATAAGCTACTGTCCTGTGCCATCATTTTTACACTAATGAAAAATAACCCAATTTCTTAACTGGTCATGGTAACTTAAAAGTTACTTGAACAAATTTAATTTAGTTACGCCAACTTCTTGTGGTTGTAATATTGGTGGTGAGGAAAATGTAGAACATATACTCCTTCTATGCTCTAAGTTTGTTAGAGAACGAAATATCCTAAGACTGGATTATTTAACTATACTATTTTTGCTATTATTTCCATTTATATAATATTCATTCAAAATAGTTACTTTTTAATAGTTTGTTGTTACATTGGATTGCATTGGCAAATGTTAGCCCTAGGTAATATTAAATTTTGTCTTTTCTTCTACCTTTCTTTCAGAAAATATAATATATAGTCTACCCATCATTCGATTTATCATACATATATATATAAATGTGTGTGTGTGTGTGGAATTATTGTAAAGTATACGTTAACTGATATTAAAAATCCTAGATTCCATTTTTTCCTTCACTATATAATTCTTTTTTTTTTTCATTTGCTGATAAATATAAATAAAGAAATGAAATTACAAATTCAAATTATTCTCTGTTTTCAAATATATCTGCGAAATGTTTATTTACATCATCTGATAAGATTTAATAAAAAATTTCATAAGCCCAAAAGGAAACAATTCTATCAAAATCACAAATTCTAGTAGTTCTCCAGATTCAACTGCAACTTGCTTCAGTTTGATGAAGCCTCTCCATATGATCCCTGGAAAAAAAAGTTATTTTATTAGTACCATGATCCAATACAGTGTCATGCCTGTCACGTTTATCCTGAAAACGAAGACATTCAGTTTTATGCCGTCGCTTTCAGAGCCCCATTTAGAAAAACTGCAGCTGCAACAAAACCATCAAAACAGAGCAGCAATTGCTTTTCCCCATGAGCTCGCATTTTTACTAATAAAAGACGTGAACATCATGAAATTTGATTATTTTTTTTATCAAAGGACAAACTCGCTGTAATTCCGTTAAAGTTGCTAATTAATTTGAATTTTGTTTTTATTACCAAGATCTTATACTGGTGATATTTGTTTCAGTTTTAAAATAAAAATTAAGAATATGAAAAAAGGTAAATGATTTTTCAAGTCAAATCGCTTTTTTTAATAGAATATGTAAAGAAAGTCATTCTATTTTTTAAAAAATTCTTGTTTCATTACACATTATTATTTATTTTCTTTTTAAATAATGTTTTCTTACAGCCTAATTGATGTGTTTCGTTAAGACAGATTTAAAAGCTGATATGTATCAATTTTGTTTATGAAATTAATCAGTGAGCGAGTGAATGTTAACGTCTCACTATTCAGCTACTTGAGGGCTTTTGGCGACAGACCTCTTAATTTTGAACCATGGTCAAGAGAAGAGGACGACACCTGAATGGCACTCCTCTCTTTTAACTTCTACACCAGACCAAAGGGAGGCCTTTTGAGCCTCTACAGATTTAACATGCATCGCCCCCCCCCC
>BMAV01026633.1:310692-321744 GCA_019973955.1 Trichonephila inaurata madagascariensis | reverse complement strand
CCATTTTGCTGCTAAATGTTTCCAGAATACAAAGAACATTCATGAAATGAACGTTCCTGAAAATGAACTGGGGTTTATATTGATTCTGTGAATGAAAATGAAACTAAATGTGCAATGAAAAATATTACAGACTCTAATTTTAAGAATGTAGAAATGGTAAGTGAAACTACTTGGTATAAAAATGTTTCATTAGATGTAAATAATAAGTGTTTTTTGATGTAAATTTCAAACTGGATACTGGAGCTGAAGTAAATATTTTGCCACTGTATGTTTTGAGTATGTTTAAAGTTAATCCAAAACTTAGTAAAACTAATATATCTCTAACTACATATGGTAATTTTAATTTAAAGCCAAATGGTTCCCTTATAATTAAGTGCTCTACTGATAAACTCAAAAATGTTCCTTTGCCTTTCTATGTAGTAAATGTAAAATCCAAACCAATATTAGGGTTAAGAGGTTGTAAGGAATTAAAACTTATTGAAAGAATTGATGCTATTGAATGTAGTATAAGTAAAAATGAGTTAATTAAGAAATATAAAGATGTATTTACTGGGGTAGGGGAATTTCCAAATGAACCATATCACATTACATTAAAAGATAATGCTGTACCAGTAATTCACCCACCAAGACGTGTTCCTCTGGCTTTGCAGCCAAAATTAAAAATTACTCTAGATAGATTACAAAAAAAAGGAATAGTGTCAAAAGTTAATAAGCCAACTGATTGGGTGCAAAATTTAGTCATTGTAGAAAAACCCAATGGAAATTTAAGATTATGTTTAGACCCTAGAGATCTTAACAAAGTAATTAAGAGAACATTATCAAATTCCTTGTACAGATGATATCATTAGTAGATTAGAGGACAAGAAAATATTTTCAGTTGTAGATTTGAAAGATGGTTTTTGGCATGTACCTTTAGATGAAGTTAGCTCTGAAATTTGTACATTTAATACACCTTTTGGAAGGTACAAATTCAACAAAATACCATTTGGTATAGTTTCTGCCCCTGAAGTATTTCAGAAGAGAAATCAAAAGCTTTTTGGAGATATTGAGGGAGTAGAGATTTATTTTGATGACATTATTGTTGCAGGATGTGATGAGGATTCACATGATGCAATTATGTCTAGAGTTCTTGAAAGAGCCAAATTGTTAAATATAAAGTTTAATCCAGATAAACTATACAATATAGGGTGTCTGAGGTAAAATATGTAGGTCAAATTATATCTAAATCAGGTATAAAACCTGATCCAGATCACATAAAAGCAATTGTTGAGATGCCAACACCCAAATCAAAAACTGAAGTTAGGAGATTGTTGGGCATGATGAATTTTCTTTCAAAATTTATACCCAATGTATCTAAAGTTACTGCTCCATTAAGAGAAACCAATCATGAAAATGTAGAATTTAATTGGGGAAAAGAACAAGAATTGTCCTTTGTAAACATTAAAGAATTGTTAGTTAAAGCTCCAATTTTAAAAGTTTTTAGTGTTAATGATGAAATAGTAATACAATGTGATAGTTCAAAAGATGGGCTAGGATCCTGTTTAATCCAAAAAGGTCAACCGGTATCATTTGTCTCACGCAGTTTAACAAACAGTGAGAAAAATTATGCACAGATTGAGAAAGAATTATTGGCAATTGTTTTCTCATTTGAAAAATACCATAATTTTGTATTTGGACGTAAAGTTGTTGTACAGAGTGACCATAAGCCCTTAATGGCAATTGTTAAGAAACCTATGCATAAAATATCTTCTAGAATGCAAAGAATGATTTTAAAATTATTAAAGTATGATTTTGAAATAAATTATGTACCAGGTAATCAAATGTTTCTCGCTGATACTTTATCACGAGCATTTCCTGTTAGTGAAATTGTAAGGGATGATCCTGAAATGCTAAATATTGTGCATACTATTTCAAAACATTTACCCATGAGTGAAAAGAGATGTGTACAATTTAAAAAAGAAACTGAATTAGATCCAGAATTACAAATAGTTGTTAAATACACTGGTGTGCAAAACTTAAGCAACAGGGGGATTTATTGCTATAACTTCAAGAAAAATCATCTGAGAAACATGAAGTTCTGAAATGAGGGAGAGTATTATGTACTTAAAGGATGACGAAAGCATCGGCGGTGAAAAAGGAATACAACGCATACGGTATTTAATCAAACAAAAACAAGCTTTATTGAACGCATAATATCGTGACTCATGATTGTCTATCCAACAGGAAGAACAACAAGCAGATGTTCCTTAATATGGTATATGCCCTCCTCTTACTACAATTGGTTGCTTCGCACCGTCTCCGCATACTCAGAACCAGCTGGTGCAACATTTCTTGAGGTAGGAGTGCCCATTCCTCAATCAACATCTGTTTGAGTTGTTGGTTGTTCTCCGGATGATGTAAGTATGTGGAAATACGTCTCCCCAAAGCATCCCACACATGTTCGATGGGATTTAAATCTGGGGAGCACGCTGGCCAATCCATTCGAGTGATATCTTCACTTTCCAGCAGCTCCTCAACAGCAAGAGTGCGATGTGGCTGTGCATTGTCATCCATAAAAATGAAGTCTGGGCCATTGGCACCTCGGAGAAGACGCACATGGGGAAGAAGTACCTCCTCACAATAGCGATCCCCGGTTACAGACCCTCTGTCGAAAATGTGAACCTCAGTTTGCCCGTTCAGCATAATGCCTCCCCAGACAAGAACTCCAGGACCACCGTAACGGTGTCTTTCCATGATGTTACTGGGATAAAACCGAGTCCCGATCTCTCTCCAAATCAAAACGCGTTGAGAATCGCTTCTGGTACTGAACCGACTTTCATCCGTAAAGAGGACATGACTCCATTGATCAGTTGTCCAGTTTTTGTGCTCTCTGGCCCACTGTAAACGGTGGCTTTGGTGGCCAACTTTCAACGGGAGGCAGCGTTCAGGACGGCGGGCGAATAGGCTCCCTTTGTGAAGGCGTCTGGCCACCACTTGTCAACCCGTTGCTGTACAGAGTTTCTGAGCAATGGCGCTTGCTGACTGCTGTCGACCTCTTTTCGCCCGCAGGATGATATATCGGTCATCCCCTGTAGTTGTCGTCCTCGGGCTGCTACCACCAACCTTTCTAACAGCTGTACCAGTGGCTTGGAACGCTTTTCAAGCGCACGAAACGACACTTTTGTTGATTCCGAACTCTGCAGCTACACTGGTGTCAGTGCGCCCCTCCTCCAGCTTTCCGATCATTCTACCACGTGTGAAGTCGTTCAGGTGATTTCTTCTAGCCATATTTCACGAACTGACTCACTGGCACTTGCAGCGAATATGTTGAATTGCGTCTCCGTCTTTCATTTTATTCTACTGTTGAGCAGCGCGCCCCGACATCACGCGTTTTGCGTACGCTCACATCACTTCTGACGTTTTGTTCCTGATATTTGCATACGCATAACGTTTCTACTGACTTACGTGTTCACTGTACTGATCTCCAGACCTCCTTTTCTGCAATTTCATGGCTATCTGCTAAATTTTTACATTGTTGCTTAAGTTTTGCACACCAGTGTATATCAAAGAGGGTTGGCCTAAATCTTACAAAAATGTAGACAATAGTGTAAAAACATATTATAAAATTAAAAATAACATTTATATTCAAGAAGGGTTGTTATTTAGCAATGAAAAACTAATTGTACCTTATAGTTTGAGAAAAGATATGCTACAACTAATTCATGATGCTCACTTTGGGATAGAGAAATGCAAGAAAAGAGCTAGAGAAATAATGTATATTGGCCAGGGATGAACTCTGACATAGAAACATTAGTATCACAATGTGTAATATGTGAAAAATTTAAAAAAAGCTAATAGTAAAGAGCCATTAAAACCTCATACAGTTCCCTATAGACCCTTTGAAAAGATAGGAGTAGATATAATGGATTTGGGTAATACAAGTTATCTAGTTGTAATAGACTATTATTCAAAATGGATTGAAATTGCTGACCTTGTAAATAAGAGTGCAGATGAGGTAATAATTAAACTTAAAAAACAATTTTCTCTAGATTTGGTGTTCCAAATATTGTAGTATCAGATAATATACCATTTAATAGTTATATTTATAAAAAGTTTGCAAATGATTGGGATTTTAATTATGCATTCATTAGTCCTCATTACTCCCCAAGTAATGGAATGGTTGAAAAAGCAGTAGCAGTAGGAATTTCTAAAAGCATTATGAAAAAGGCAAGGGAAGATAGCCGAGATTATTTAGTAGGTTTAATGGAGTATAGAAACACCCCAATATCAGGTCTTGACCTATCTCCAGCTCAAATGATGTTTAATCGTAGATTAAAAACAAAATTACCAATCTCGAATAAATTGTTAAATGCTGAATTATTTAATAACATTCGAGAAAAGTTAATAAAAAGGCAAAATGTTCAAAAGATACATTACGATAAAACTGCTCATCTATTACCTAAACTTGAGCCAGAAGATAATGTCAGAATACTAAATTTTAAAAACAAAACTTGGGAACCGGCTAAAATAGTTTCAAAGCATAAATTACATCCTAGGTCATATTTTGTTGAAAATCAGTCTGGCAATATTTTAAGACGTAATAGAAAACATAAGAAAATCAAACACACCCTTTAATATAGAAACAGATCCTAATGACATAAGTACTTTCAATTCTGATTCAGAAGTAATTGTAAATCCTCAAAATATACAGAACTGTAAAGAGTCAGATTGTAATGTACAAAGAAGAAGTAACCGTGTTTGTAAACCACCATCTTATTTCAATGACTATGTTATGTGATTAATAACTTAAAGGGGGGATGTCATGATAACTGTAACTGTGAATGTGTACTTGTGTTAACTGTGTATTGTAACTATATATCATTGCTTGTGTTGTTGCTGTTGTGAGATGACGTTGTCATCTCATGCTTAATAAAATAATTTAACGAAGCTTCTGATGCAAATGTTCTGAAGAACATTCTGAAACCAACAAACATAACACTAAGGGATGTTTTAACTTACGAGGTTGGGAAAGTAACGTTCCAGCTCGCTATATTTCCCGTAGTTCAGGTGTAACTTCTTTGCTTGGACTGTTGTGGGATTTAGTTAAAGATATATTGAAATGTAATTTCAATTATTCAGGGGAGAGAGTGAGATAAGTAAACGTAATGTTTTGGCTATGGTACATAAAATCTTCGATCCTCTAGGGATTTTGAGTCCTACGACTTTGTTACCTAAGATACTGTTACAAGAAGCTTGGAAATTGAAGTTAAAATGAGATGACCCTCTGCCCGAAAACATACAGAAAACCTTTCGGAAGTGGCGGGATGAAACACAATATTTTGAGAAAATTGATATCCCACGTTATGTTGAGATAAATGAGAATTCAGAGTTACATCTCTTCGTGGATGCATGCAAGAGTTCCTATGGGGCCTGTGTGTTTACATTCGAACTGTAACGCCCTTAGGAGTTAAAATTAGATTGATCAGAGCACGGTCCAGGGTAGCGCCATTAAAAACTTTGACTATTCCACGGCTGGAATCGATGGCTTATTGCATTGGTGTGAGGCTGGTTCATTCAGTGTTTGCTGCTTTGGATTTACCAGATTTAAAAATTGTTCCATGGAGTGACTCAATGGTGGCACTATGGTGGCTAAAGAACCATAGAGATTGGTCAGTTTTCGTGGCCAATAGAGTAAATGAAATTAATAGCCTTGTTCCATCTCAGTTTTGGCGCCATGTGCCACGAATTGAACCCCTCAGATTTGCTTTCGAGAGGCAGTTCTCCTCGTTTATTTTCCGACTCTCTTTGGTGGGAGGGTCCTTCCAGGCTCCTTGAACCCCCTAGTAACTGGCCCATAGACCGTCTGGCTTGCGAAACCTCAGAGGTAGAGCGAGAAAAAAGGAAAGTTAAGTTATGTAATCTGGTTGCAGTTGAAGGGGAAATATACCTTGGTATGCCATTAAGTTTTCCAATTTTCAGTCAATCATTTGTTTTCTCTCGTGGATGTTGCGGTTTGTGAAAAACACGAAGAAAAAGCGTGAATTTCGAGAGATTGGAGATTTGACAGTTCACGAGATAGAACACGCGGAGAAAACTCTCATCAAAATTGTTCAAGCTAAGTTTTTTCCCACTGAGGACTCGTTTCCTAATATGAATGTTAATACGGACGAAGAGGGTATAAAAAGAGTTAAAACCCGAATTACTGTGAGCGGTCAGATAATCCAGAATTTATTTACCCTATTATTTTACTAGGCGAGTGTCTTTTTACACAACGGCTCATTGAATACTATCACCGACATAATTGTCATGCTGGAACACAAATTCTTCTCGGAATATTAAGGGAGAGATTTTGGATAGTAAAAGGCAGAAGGGTGGTCAGGAAAATTGAAAGAAATTGTATAAGATGCCAACGATATAAGTGTAAATCTCCAGGTAGCGAGCCAGTGTCCCTGCCGAGCGATCGTGTCAATGACGTAGCAGTTTTCTAGGTAGTGGGTGTAGATTTAGCAGGGCCCTTATACGTGAAAGGAGGTCAAAAGTCTTGGATTGTCTTGTTTACGTGCGCAACATATAGGGCCGTTCATTTAGAATTGACATCATCATTGTCCACTGAAGCTTTTTTGCTGTCGTTGAGACGTTTTATTGCCAGGAGGGGGAGACCACGAATAATTTATTCCGACAACGGGACAAATTTTCGAGGAGCTCAAAGGGAATTAAGTGGCATTGACTGGGAAAAAATCTTGAAACTAACTACCATACAGCGCATAATTTGGAAATTTAATCCTCCCACAGCCGCTTGGTGGGGCAGTTGGTGGGAGAGGTTAGTTCGTGTGTTAAAGGAACTGTTGAGAAGGACTCTCGGTAACGCCATTCTCACGACTGAGGAGCTACAGACAGTATTGTGTGACTGTGAATCCGTAATTAATTCTTGGCCACTTACTTACCTATCTGAAAACTCTGATGATTAAGTCCCTCTGTGCCCAGCCATGTTTCTTGTGGAAAATCGCAACCTAGACGTTCCTGATATTGATTACCGGGATACTGTAAACCTACATAAAATGGTTAGATATCGTCGAAAATTGTTAAAAGATTTAAGACATAGATTCAGAAAGGAGTACTTAAGTCTCCTAATTCTAAAAATAAAAAGGGTCCATTGTCAGAACTACGGCTGGGAGAAATTGTCCTCATTGGTGATGACATCAAAAAACGGATCCATTAGCCTTTAGCTAAGGTCATTCGGCTGATTCCTGGAAAGGACGGCAAAATCAGAACTGTGGAACTAAAGACTCGAACTGGAACCATGCTACGACCCATTCAAAGAGTCTATCCTTTGGAAGTGCAGTCGATAGAAACCCCCGATGATCCTTTAAACGATTGTACATTTACTAATTCCATTTCTTCTATTTCTAGTGATATGCTTTCAGATCCTAACGACTCCAGTAGTGTCTTGCCTAGAATATTCAGGTATGGATGGGTCATCAAGGCACCAGAAAAGCTAGACCTCTTCAACCAGGCCTTATATGTTTTCGAGTCCCAAGTGATGTTGAAGGCCACCGCAACGAACTTTCTATGACGCAATGCTTGGGGGGAGTCACCGAAGAAGAGCCTTTTGCCGCGATTGGACTATTTTATTATTACACAACCTTTGCTTTATTTTAACTGTAAGATTAACGGAGAAATCCTTTGTTAGAAATAGTACTGCGCGGGACTTTATATGTATATGTAGAATGCTGCTCTCGTGAAATGATATCCGTATTAAAATTGCTATAGAATAATCCCTGGTGTGATTATTACTTGAACGTGTTTCTTGAACCCCGTGAGTTCCAACACCATATTCTACAAAACCTGTAACCGTAGGCGATGCCTACCTGTGAGGTGGAATGAATTGAAGGATGATTCGGGCGCGCTGATAATAATGTTGAACTGGGGATTGGAGTGGTGAACTGTGAAGAGCAAACATTTCAAGCGGATTCGAGACGGTGAGATCGTTTTGAATTCTTTGTTGGTTTTGAAATTTATTTCGTATAACTTTTATTCTATCTTCGGATAAGAGCTTTTAATTTTAGAATTTACACAAAACAGTGTAATAATACAAAATAGAGTGTTGGAGTAGTGAAGAAAAAATGGGTGATTAAAATCACCCGGATAATAAAATGGAGGTGGAAAGTGCAAATTCTAATTTTTCATTAAATAAATATAGATGTAATTTAACAGATATGGAATTATTATAAAGTTTGAGGAGAGACAAAATTTAAATACGAGTCCAAATATTACAATTTTTTTTAAAATCAGAAAATAACTTTCAGAGTGGTAATCCACTTAAATTTTAAAACAAATAATAATGAAAGCGTTCACAAGTAAAAAAAGTATTCTGAGTATAAGCAAAACAAGAAATGGTGAGATTATAATTAAAACAAATAATTGCGAGACCGCCAAAGAAGCATTAAAAATTAAAGAAATTAATGGTGTAAAAATAAGTACAAGATTGTCCCTTAATAGCCTAACCAGTAGTTACATATTACAAGGAATAAACACAGAATATACAACAGATGACATAATATCGGAATTAGAAAATAACAGTTATGCAATTTTTGATATTCAAAGTTTTACCAAAATAACAGAATCTGGATTCAAACCTATCAAAACAATTAAAGTTATCCAAATTGGATGCAGTATTCTCGAAAGAGTTCCAATAGGGTTTGAAATGTTTAAAACTAATCTTTACTTTGAAAAACCTAAGCAAAATGCACAAACTGTTGAAAATTTGGACACATTAAAAAATTTTGTAGAAGCTCAGTAAAATTCTGAATTTGCTCACTAAACCACTCTGAAAACGAGTGTAAAGAAATAAAAATAAAAAAAATGTAGCTCTTGTGGAGAAGAGCCTGAAGCTAACGATAAAGGTTGCAAAAGATATCAAGAGGAAATGGAAATCTTAAAAATTAAAGTACAACGACAAATCTCGAGAGAAACGAAGCAGTTGAGAAATTCCAAAAGGCAAAAAAAAAAAAAAAAACCAACCAACGCTAATAATAAACAAACAGAGAAGATAGAACATCTTGAAAAAAAGTTTATAAAATTAGAATTGAAATTTAAAAAAAAACAATAACATATTTGAAAAGAAATTAGAACAAATAGTACAGCTCTTCACGACAGAACTGAATACCGTGGTAGCACAAATATAAATTTGAGTTTTTCTTCCTTAATGAATACCATGGAATCCTCTTTGAAAAAAGTCGCATCCAATATAACAATTCCAAAAGATGATGATTATCTAATAAATAGAAAACTGATTGAAAAAGCAAAAAGACTCAAGAAAATATCAGAACAGAGAGGAAATACACATTAGAAAGTGTAGTAGAACAAAATAAAAAAATTTAAATAAATATACAATTTTTCTTATATTCTCGCTAAAAAATCCATATTAAACTTTCTTTTTTGGACATTTAAACTAATTCGTAGTATTGCACCTTTTCCCCCTTTAAATCATGAATATAGTCCAATGGAACGCACGTGGAATTAAAAACACGAGGTCAGATATTCTTTTCGCGCCAATTTTTCAAAAAGCAAGGATTTTAATAATTCAAGAAACTTGGTTGCATCCAAATGATATTTTCACAATTCCCAATAAGAATATATTCCGAATTGATTGAGAAATCAAAAGAGGAGACGAGTTAATGACAGTTTTAAACAAAGATATTAGCGCAATAAAAATATTCTCAGAAATTAGTGAAGACTGAAAAATTTTAATAGTCAGAGTTCAGATAGATACAGTTATCATCACAATTTTTAATATATACATTCCACCGGGTAACTTTAAAGACGTCAATTTATCAAAAATAGCATCATATATTGATAATCACAGTTTGATATTGGGAGATTTCAACGCATCTCATGAGATATGGGGATCAAAAAATTCCAATGCTTCTGGAAAAAAGATTTTTGATTGGATTATTGAAAATGACTTAATGTTATTAAATGGTAAAAGTCCCCAACTTATCTCCATTCATCGGGAATTTTTACATCTATAGATCTTTTTTTTAGCATCTATAAATTTAAATTATGATTTATCCTAGTCCACACAAATACCGATAATTTTGGAAGTGACCACACTTCCCTATAATTATTACTTACAAAAGAACAAACAGCTCAGTAACAAATAATTTTAAAGAAAAAACAAATTGGAACAAATTTATTAATATTATTCAACAAAAGTTAAATTTAAATGAAAACAAATATAGATATAGAAGAAATTAAAAAGTTCAAATTTTATCTCAAGAATCAGAAAAAAAAAACCAGATCAGTTCAAGAGCTCCATGGTGGACAGCAGCATGTGGGCTTTTAAGAGTAAAAGAAAGAAATAGAAAACTCCTTAATAAAGCAAGAAAAAACTTTAGGGAAGAAGACTGGATAATATATAAAGAAATAAGCGCAAAACTTAAGCGAACAATCAAAGCTTGTAAAGAAAACTTGCGGCACACAAATGTGAAAAAATCTCTTCTCCTAAAGTTCTTTTTAAAATAATCCGGATAATCAAAAATAGAACAAATCCTAACTATTCTTCATTTAATATTATAGAGAATAACGGAATCATGCTAACAAACGAACAACCCCCCCCCCAAGCAGACTGTTTTTTACAATATTATGCAAAACAAAACAACCATAGTATTCCAAATATCTATATTCCGGACAATAGTCAAGATATTAATAAACCTTTTTCTTTAAAAGAATTAGAAATAGCAATATCTCATCAAAAGAACAGCAGTCCAGGGAATGGCATGAAGTAAGAATGTATTTAAGGTTTATATTCCACGCCATATAAATAGTAAAAATGAATGATAAAAAAGGTTAAACATATTTTTATATAATTTACAGCATTATAAAATATTATAAGAATTACTAATTACTTAGGTTGAAAGATGAAGATTGAATAAAGGGAAAACACGTCTTTCCTCGTTCGAGTCAGAGAGAGAAGTTGTTAGAGCGAGTGTCCGTTCATAGTTCAGTTCACTTCTCCTGCTCACCAGTTGGTTACAGTTAAGAGGAATTAGGTGGTTGCCGAGGCACGCCACA
>BMAV01026633.1:279523-290267 GCA_019973955.1 Trichonephila inaurata madagascariensis | reverse complement strand
TTTTAAAGATATCGTCTGAAATTAAAGGGTTATAGCGGAAAAAACGAATAAAAGTTATTTCTAATATACGTTATCCCCATGGCAACCACATCGACAGACGATGAAAATATTAAGGTAACCATATTATATTATCGCCCATCTTGGCGAACATAAACCACAGCTTGGCGCTACTACCCCCGATATCAAATTAGCACGAAATTTAATTAATGCATAGAATAACTGTTACATAAATTAACTGAGCAACAAACAAATGCTTTTAGTGGGAGGGATGAATCTGGGGATTCAATAACAAATTTTCAAAAATTTCGTGTCAGTCTCGTCAGGCTTACCTCTAAGTATCTCCTCGGTTGATAGTGACTATAATCATTTCTTCTTTCTTTTTTTTATTTTGGAGTTTGGTAAACGTGCTGAAAACTCCTCAATTGGAAAAAAGGAATTACAAAATTTCTCAAGAGATTCCATAATTTGTGATGAATAACAGGTATCTCTTTTTAAAGCTAAAATTGCAGACATCCGTTTCTGAAATTTACTTTAAGATCTTCGTTAGTGCGAATTCTTGTAATTTGATATTTTTTTTCAATGTGACCATATAAATTTATTGCATACTGTGATATTACCATAGTAAAAGCATTATCAAACCTATTTCAAAATCTAAAAAAGGAAAATTTAAATGTTGAACGTAGGTAAAACTTCTTTTTACTGGCAGATTTTCTGTGACAATTAAGAAACTGGGAAAATTCGCGACGTCCAGTGTTATAGTCCTTTATCTTAATTCTTACAAGAAACGCTGAAATGAGATCCTTGTTTTAGTAAAATTTGTACTGTCGCCTTACGACTAAAAATAAACCTCATAAAATTTAGTAAATAATTCTATTAAATAAGTAAGTCTGTGTTTTCCACTTGATTGAATTTCCTTTTAAAATTAAATTCAAGATCTGGTTTGATGAGAGTCACAATCGTAGACCCCTATTTACACCTCATGGACCCCCAAATTATTTTTTGTTAACGTGGACCCCTTGGAGGTCGTCATAGACCACTTTGGGAATCACTGATTTAGACGCTCATTCCAATGGTGAAATGAATAACAGAATGGACGATATCGAACAATTTGATGCTAAAAAGACAATGCAGAGAAAAAAATATCATATTATTTTCCCAAAACTCAATAAATGTTTTGTTTTTCAAAAATCTCGAAAATGTTGAATTAAATTGCATTAAGATCCTGCGAATGTTGTTGTTTCATAGATATTGCATACATATATACACATTTATTTAAATAAGATATGAAAACTTAATTTTGTTGAAATATTTTTTTTTGTTTGCAGTATTCTTTAACACGAAAAAATATTTCAGTCCCCTCAGTCCTACTTCAGTCATGTAAAAGATCCTATGAGTATAAATTTGGCTTTTTGGTGCTCTCGGCAAAATTAAGTCACGACAAAATTAGCGTCCGACGGGAACTCGAATTATCTTAATTCAAGCGTCCAAATTGGTAGCGAGAGCCACCACTAGATGGCGCCATCACTGTAATGGCTCTTAAATTCGGAGACTTGCCGTGTCTACAAAGGCTTTGCCGCTAATATGCAGCCCATTAGGGAATCTCTTAAACATAGAACTAAGATTGTAAGGTTTAAAAGGCCTTAGAGCGCCAGCCTTTCCATTTAAATGCTTACATTAGAGGGCTGGAAATTTAGAAGATAAAATACAGTTAGAAATAACATAAACAAAATTAAAAGTACTAAAATTAATTTGCAAAACTATCTTAAACACCACAATTCAAGAGAATCAAAAAGTAATCTACTTATCTCACTGTAAAGAATCGAGTATAAGGAGTATACCAGAAGTTAATAATGTGTTCTCACGTTTTTATTTTATAATTGCGAATTCGGAAAAGTACAGGAAAATTTTGATTTAGAAAAATGTATCTGTTTTTTTTTTTCTGTTGGAGCTGCATTTTAGCAACTTAGCCTTTTGAAAACACGGCAAATTCCCGAACAAGAGAGCCGTTTTGTGATGGCGCCATCTAGAGGCTACCTTGTTACCAAATTTAGATGCTTGAATGAAATATTTTTAAATTCAGGCTCTCGTTGAATACTAAATTTTGCCATGATTTAATTTTTCCGAGAGAACCAGAGCCAAATTGGTACTCAAGGTATCTTTTACATGCCACATATTCATATGACATGCGTACTAACGATTTTTGCAACCAGAAAATCTATAGACTCCAGCCGGGGTCGAACCCGCAACCTTAGGTTTACAAAGCGGGCACGCTACCTCTGAGCCACCAGAGCCGAGGTAGAATAAAAATACTTGAGAGCAGAGAGTTAAATTATAAAATTCTGGGTCTATAATTTAGATTATAAAACCTACGAAAAAAAATTCAAAATAATTATTTCTTGCATTATTTTTAATCTATATAACGTTATTTAAATATATTTTAAAATTCAGCTTTGTAAATTATTTGGATACTTCTGGCTTTTTTGTTTTGTTTTTTGTATCAGATTTTATTTTTGTGCACATTTAACCCTTTAATTTAGTTCAGGAACATGGGTCTCACCTTGAGTTGTTTTTTTTTTTAACAATTCTTGTTTTATATAGATTATTTTCATGTATTTCTTTCAACATTTTTAATTTCATCATTCAAGGTTGTGCTTGGGTTTTTTGACTCAATAACTGAAGTATAACTTTATTCTTATTGAAATAAAATTGTTGCTAAATTGAGACTTGTAATCACGTTTAACTTGTATAGCAAGTCCCGCTATGTTTGTTATTATTTTTTTAATTATTTACGGTGATATTCTTCCTTCTGTACTTCTGGTACACTCAACAACGACAGGTCCTGCTATCCAAGAGGCTGGCTAAGTTGTAACCGAGGGGCTTATCTTTATCCCCCTTTTTTTCTGAATAATTTCGTATATAATACGACTAACCCTTACCCACCCGCTTCTCTGGGTATGTTATAATGTTGTAGGATTGTATATTGTTGTGATGGATCTATCCGCGTACTTTCATTTAATACTCTTGGGAAATCTTTGGGCTATCAATTCGCTTTTACTCACAACCAACCCTTTGAAAGAAAAATCTTAATATTCAAATTAGGTCTACTATATATAGTCTAAACCAGCGGTACTCAACCTTTTTTTCAGCCGGGCCACATAGATATGATAACTATTTCACGCGGGCCCCAATATGAGGATTAACGGGGGGGGGGGGACGCTAAAAGAACAAATACATTTAAAATGCAGAAATTGATCAAAATGTTAATAGTTTTGGATTTCATTTAAAAACTATGTTAAACTTCATCAAACTTAACTCACAGAAAAAAAAGGAGTTTATTGCATTTTTTCTTACCTTGTTATGGGGTAATTTCGATTTGCTTTCATCAATGATCCCAAGTCCCCCACTCCCAATTTTTTTGTTGCTCAAAAAAAAAAAGGAGGCATTGAAAGATTTGTGCTTAGTGGTATAGTGACGAACAAAATTATATTTTTTAAATATATCATTTTCATGACAAATTAAACAAGTTGTTGATCCATGTTTGTTTTTTCTGCGAAACAGTCAAGATCCCAATCGTCTTGAAATAACAAATATTCTGTAGATATTTTTCGAGTGGAAGGCATGAGGGTTAAGGTATCCGACTACGTTCAGAACCATGATTTTAAAAAAGAGCATAAATGTGGGAATCCAACCGAAATCTTCCAAAAAGATTGGATTCTTCAGATGGCGGGGTTTTTATGGCGTGGTGTCTAGGGGTTTTTAGGGTGTGTTAGTTAATTTTAAAATAAAGTAGACAACATAGTTCAAGAAAGAAACTAGTTGAAAACTAAACAATTTATTAAGAATTATAGGGGAGTATTTACATGGGGAATATTTCAAAAGAATAGGAAAGTTAGATAAACATATTTCGGAAGAATAGGGAAGTTAGATCACATTACTTTAAGGGAGGCAATTGAGATTAAATGGAATTCATTATGGTGCTATTAAGACTTACCGCCTGGCGCGGACGAATGATAGAACTCGTTATGGTACTATTAAGATTTACCGCCTGGCGCGGACGAAAATGCGCTGACGCGCGAAACACGACTTCTCTCGACGAAGGTTAGTGGGCCTCTCGCGAAAAAGGTTCATGTCGGCGTTTTTAAAAAGGACGCTAGATGGCGTTGATGTGGAATACTGTTTTGATTAGAATTGCCGACCTCGGTAAATGTGATATGATCTAACTTCTTACAAATGGAATATCCTACATAAATGTATAATTTTCATGATATTTAATGTCACTTAGATTAGAATACATGTATAAAATTGTTTTAAAAACATTATCACAAAAAAAAATATTATTTAAATACAATATTTTGGCAAAAAATTAACTTAGAATAACCATTTTTCCAAATCTTCTTCTTTTGTAAAAAACGCTTCTATTGTATTAATATTTTGCCTGTATATAGCTCAGACCTCTGTACAGAGGCTCAACTATGATTTTTGAAAAATTCACATTATTTTCAGAGTTACAACCATTTGAAATAATTATCGGCGTATTTTCTTAAAATTTCTCTCTTCTGTTTTCATAAAACATGGATAAACCGATTTCCAAGTTATGCATTTCAAAAATTCTAGATGAGCCTCTGTACAGAGGTCTGAGCTGAATACAGGCAAAATATTATTATAATAGAAGCATATTTCACAAAAGGAGAATATTTTGAAAATGTGTCATTCTATATTTATTTTTTGTTAAAATATTGTACTTAAATAATTTTTTATTGTAATACTATTCTTAACCCAATTTTATATACATTGTCTAATCTAAATGACGCTAAATATCATAAATATTATCCATTTACACGCTTTTGCAAAATCACGGTTCTGAACGTAATCGGATACCTTAATTAAAAATTTGTTTCACCCATAAAATAGTCGCTATTCTACTGTTATTTGTTAACACCAGTGGCGCACACAAGGGGGAAGGGGTCTGGACCCCCCTTCCAAAGCCCTTGATTTTTTTCCGATTGGTTATAATTCTAAGTATATAATACGTAAAATTTAATTAAATATTTGTTATTAATGATTAATTTTATTAATTAATGCTAATTATTTATTCAATAATTAGTTTTTTACTGTGTTTTGTTCCTGAAAATCGACAAAATCAAAAATAGTATGATACAAGAATGGCGAACTTACAACCCCGGACCCCCCTCCTTGAAAAATTCCTGTGTGTGCGCTACTGGTTAACATTAACCGTTACAATTACAAAAGAAAATAAGTTATCCCTCAATTCCTACCAGTCCCACATTGATAGCAAAATTGATATATGGGATTGCTTGATTGATAGAATTTATCGCTAAATTTTTTATACATTGTTCTTAAATAATTGAATTTGTTAGTGAAATGGAGCACATGACTGGGCCACTCAGAAAGGTCCAGTGGGCCGCAGGTTGAGTGCTGCTGGTCTAAGCTTTCAGCTAGAGAGGACAAAGGAGAGAGAGAAAATGAGAGGATAGGATAGATTGCTACTGATCAGGTATTATTCAAGTTTATAGTTTTATTTCAAATATTAGATAGGTGGAAGAATTAAAGTTACGATTGATCAATAGGGTTTAATTAGTTTTCAGATAATTGAAATAGTAGATTTGATCCTAGAATAAGAGAATCGATAATTATAGTGTTCTCATAATTCGAACATCTCGCTGTTTATCCACGTACAGTAGAACGTTGTTTATCCGAATCAATTGGGACAGGACACCGTTCGGATAACCGAAAACCGAATGCGATCCATGCAGTATGAAACCGGACACTATACGAATATTGAAAATCATCACATGCGGGAAACGTGCTTGAAGAAAAAGCAAAATAGGTGCTAAATGCCGCAATTTTACCTTTATTGTGGAAAATAATCACTTATTTTTCGCTGCACCATTGTACACCTTCATTTTGACCTTTGAAATCAGCCGAATCACCTAATTTCTCGTTAAGTTTCAGAGCTTTTTCGCACAACACAGGGCCCGATATCGAGTCCCCTTTGCCCCTTCTTTGTGAAAACCTTAAGTAGAGAGCACGATCAAAAACAAAATCGTTTGCTTCCCTCACGGTTTTCCTTTTCTTCAAGCCATCTTCTGAGTCAAGTTTTGATGCGAAATTTAAAATGGTTTCTCGTCTTTTTTTTTATGTAAGAAATTGCTGACTTTCCAACATTACAAAACTGTGCTGGAGACGCTCCACTTTCACCCTTCACGAGACGGTTCAATATTTCAAGCTTTGTCACTATGTTCAAGATGCTGCACTTCCGTTTTGAATTAGAAAGCCATAACAGTTCACAACTCAACAAAATAGCACGTATACAACCCCTCACTTGGAAATAAATTGATCTAATATTCAGCGCAGATGTTTACCAAATCACACAACTGAAATTCCCCAAATATCCCAGTCCTTGTGTTTTCCATCACTTTTGGCCTCACACTAAACAACTGCTGAGTATTGCACTATTCGAAAACGTATTCATGTACAGTACGAGTAGTTGACAAAAAAGAAAAAGCTGGTTCGGATATTTGACATTCCGGATAATAAACGTTCGGATAAACGACGTACTACTGTATTGCTTATATTTAGAACATCTCTTCTCGTTGAAATTACTTGAATCAGTGTTGCTATTTAAGAGATCAATAAATTGATTGTTTTTGAATATGGCTAGTGTTTTTTCCCTTCCTCCCACACCTCTAGGTGGGCAAGAGAATGAAACTATTCCCTCACACTGTATTTTAAACTTATTGAAATTTAAGTACTAACGTTAAGTTTTCTATGGTATTCAAAAACATTCTTATGACCCTTTCTCCTTAACTCCCCCTCCCTCCTCAGAGACGAAATTTTTGACGGATTGTCATTTTTTTAGCTGATTTCTACTCAACAAAAAAATAGGCTGGCCAATTTTCAAGTCTGTGGGTCTAACAGTTCAAAAATGGGATTTTTCTTAAACGTCTATATCGTTCCCGTAACTCCCCCGCAACTTCCTTTGGGCATCCATTGCTACAAAATCCGTTCTTAGCGAGTCGCTATTAAGCAAAAGAAACATGTTTGCGAAATTTGAAATCTGTAGGTCAAATAGTTCAGAAAGCGGAATTTTTTTTTTGCATCTATAAAGCCCTCGCAATCTACCCTCTCTCCCTCAACCTTGAGGGTCTATTTCCTCAAGAGACTAATTCTTGTAGGATCTGTATTAAAGAAAAGAAGCATGTTTGCGAAATTCGGTGGTTTATTGTTCGAAAACGTGAATTTTCTTGTGTGTAAGGCCTCCACAATTCCTCTTCGGAGTTGATTTTTTTGCTATTTTCCTCGTTCATAGCTGATATCTATTCGAGGGAAGAAACATGCCTGAAAAATTTCAAGTCTGTAGGTTTAATAGTTCTGGAGATTTCGTGATGAGTGAGTGTGCGAGCGAGTTACTTTTCTTTTATGTATATTAGACATAATGAAATGCCTAGATTATTACAGACCCCTATTATTTACAGACTTTGAAGTCCAACGTAGGTAGTTACAATCTCTGTACGGAGGTTGTAAAATTTTTATGTATGTATGTGCTTCCACTCACATTATGTTCATAGAACGATTTTTGAAAAAAGGCCGTTGATGGAATAATTTTGTAGGTATATCATGTCAAGTCTAGCTGGAATATCTGGAGCAGTAATACGAAAGCTTTCACAGTGATGTTTGTATTCAAAACGTATTGTTTTTGGTGTTGTATTTCATATTACGGTTCTTATTTAAAAAGAAGTGAGCGAATTTATTTGATGCATTTTATCATGAGAAAAGAACACCTACTCCTTCAAATAATATTGACAAATAGTCTTCTACAGTAAATTTTTGAAGTTTTAAAAGAAGTATTATATTTTATATTTAAAAATTAGAAAATAGCATGTTGTTTTAAAATTCTAATATAGCTATAAACATACTAGCTACAAATGTGGGAAATTAAAATCATGGGACTAATTTTATTTGTGAGGGTTTCCTAGAAGAGAAACCTGTCAGTGAATTTCCACGGAGAAAAAAAAAAACCCTGGAATATTTATATTTTATTGCTTTAATGAGTATACCGTATAATCCAGCGTATAACGGGCACCGGTGTGTAACGCGCACTTATACTTGCTGCATTTTTTTAAAATATTTGATGTATTCGCCGTATAACGCCCACACCCTTTTCCACGAAGAAATCTGAAGTATACTAGTGAAATGCTTTTATGTTTTGAAGTAATTTATTCGAGGTACGATCCCAGGCTTTTGAACAAATAGTATATATCTAGAAGTACAACTTTTGAAGTTCATAAGTTACGTCATTTCTTTTAAATAAACTGCATTCAGATATATGCAAAAATCTTAATTTTTTTTATCCTCTCTTTTTTACTTTTGAAGCTATCGTTTTTACATCCGGCGTATAACGCTCACCCGTAAATTTCGATCTCATTTTTTGTGTTAAAAGTGCGCGTAATATGCCGGATTTTGCGGTACCTAATTTATATATAATACGGAAAGTATGTGCACCTTACCAGGGACGTCTTAGGACATCTTGAGGCCCTGGGCCCCTACGCAAAAGTAGACCCTGGGCCCCTACACAGATGCAGGTCCTACCTATGGCCCTTTGGAGTAGACAGTACATACGTTGTCAAATACTCGTACGAACAATAACCAGAAACAAATAAATGTTTATGATTTACAATAGCACAAATCGGCTTGACTGACTGTTGCCATTTGAATGAATGAGTAATGATGGTATATGGCGGTAGGCCTAGGCGTGTACGTGGAAGACGGTTATCACAAGTAGCCAGTTGACATATTGTCTGAAATTTCCAGTTTTTCCGAAAATACAACCGGAAATGACATTTGACCGTAGAAATTATTGGAATCATGATCTTATTAAGGCTGAGTCGAGTCGAGTTGAGTTGAGTTTGGTGTTTTATGGCGCAAGAGCCAGTTTTGGCTATACTGCGCCAAACATTCATAGGTCTGTGGTCTGGACGGGAAAAGAAGAAAGGGAGAAATTAGATGACAAGATGGAGGGTCGAAAATAGAGAAGGATCACTGGGGTACCCCGGGATCGTGACACCCGTGTTTACCAAAGATAGTAAACCCCTTGGGAAAAGGAAAAGATCAGTACCTAGGGATTGTGACACCCGTACCCATCTAAAGAAGGTGAGCTCCCTGAGGGGAAGGCTGAGTCGAGAACAAGACGAGGCCCCGGTCCTGTTGGCCCATGCCTTAAGACGTCCGTGCACAGTACAATTATTTTTCATTAAGCTAAGTGAGAGTGCGAGAGAGAGTTAATTAACGTCGTACTACAAAGTAACACGAGGACTTTCGGCGACGAACCTCGTAATTTTGAACCTCGATCAAGTGATGAGAGCGACACCTAAATTGGCATCTCTCCCTCCAAATTACCACACGATACCAACGGGAAGACTTTGAACCTCGATGGAGTTGACGAGCATCGGTCCTCTCTACACTGGGGGTTTTTAGTGGCACCAGGACTCAAACCCGCTACATGCTGACATCGAGCTTGTGACCATAGCCACTAGTCATGTTAACTAAGAATCGTTTAATGACAGTTATAATTATTTATGTGAGTGGCCTCGGCAGTCTAGTCGTCAAGGTAACGGACTTGTGGCTGGTGTGTCATGAGTTCGAGCCTAGTTCCGTTGAAGACCCGGCGTGCAGAGGAGGCCAATGCACGTTAATTATGTCGAGGATTAAACGTCCTCCGGTTGGTGTAGTTAAAAGTTGGGAGAGGGCCAAAAGCCTTCTAGTAGATGAATATTGCGACTTTAATGTTCACTAACTCATAATTATTTATTAAATTCCTACATTATATTTATTTTAAAAATAATGTATTAAAGAGAGAAAAGTAATTAGGTATATTTCAGTACTTATCAACATATAGCAAGGTAACAGAAGTTTAATAAAAGACAATAACGGCATCTCAGTTTTTAAATTTTTAAAATTTGATTACCAATATTTTTTTAAAATTTTTATGAGAACTTTTTTTTGGGGACTCGTTACTTATAAAAAACTTATAAAGATAATTTACAAGACTCGGTGTGTGTATGTGGATATTATTTAAAATAAAGAAACTTTAAATAGTGAGATATTGGAAAACACAGATACTCAAGATATCGTAACTTCATCGATTCTTTTGAAAGTTTTTCTTAAGACTAGAATATATATATATTTTTTTATTCATAATCCTCAACTTTCATGAAAATGCTTCCTTTGCATTTTGAAAATATCTAATGCCTAAAATTTTCATTTCCTCAAAAAATAAAAGAAGTATCATAATTTTCAAAATGTGAACCCATTTACTAAATTTTAGATTTTCATCTGTTTAGTTTTGGTCACAAATAAAGTTTTTGATTGTCAAAGGCTTTAATTTTGTCCTTATAATCGCCTAAGTAATAGTTAGGTATCTATCTTTTATTGTATTTGTTCATTAAAATTATTTAAATATTCTTTATATACTTTACTGAAAGGAAGAATATTTTATTAATTCTACATTCATAATATTAATACAGATATGACATTAAATGTTTTAATGAAATGGGCGAAACAATTTCGAATTCTGCAAACTCCAGAAAACTTCATTTTTTATTTTAATATTCTCATTTTAAAACTAATTATACTTGAAATTTTAATAAGAATTCAGATTTTTAAAAATTCCTTAAAAACTACGATGGTACTTCTTCCATTTTGTCATCATTCTGAAAGGGGAGAA
>BMAV01026633.1:265923-277532 GCA_019973955.1 Trichonephila inaurata madagascariensis | reverse complement strand
CCAGTCTTTTTAAAATTTTTGAATTAAATACAAAAAACAAACAAACTAATGTATATAAATGTGTGTATAATTTACACATAAATTAAGTTTTAGTCAAAAGTGAGGAAATATATATATATATACTTTTTGAAAATGAGCGCAAAATTTCTTATTTGCAGTAAAGGATTTAAAATTGATTTTTTAAATTTTTTTTTATCGGTTGCATATACACATGAACCTTCTGAATAAATTCAATTTTTTTCAGAAGAAAATCTTATCATTCTTTACTATATGTCAGTTTTTTATGCGTTAGCAATTGATGTCGAATGATTATCGGCAACAGTTTAAATTTTAATAAATATGAAGATCTATTTTGATGTGTGTACGTATAATATAAACTTTACAACTGTCATGCAGTTCATTTTCCTTGAATATGGTTAGAATGTAAATTAACCTTGAATTGGATATTTGTCGTATATTTAAAGCTCTTAACTGATAAACTTTTTTTTGTCGCATATGCTAATGATACAAAAAGTTATTCATTCAAATATAAGATTCTTTACATTTCCCCCTTTTCTGGTTTACATCTAAAAAAATTAATTTTTTAAAACTTAATTTAAATGAGATTTGTTTACTGTTAGCGGCACTTTCAAATGTTCTCAATTGTGTTACAATTTTTTTCTCATATGATGAGTATATGTTTAGAATTAAGTTTTAGTAACACTTTAAAAATATTGGGAATATCTTTTTAAACTAAAAGAAAAATCTCAATACTTATAAGTTTGTTAAAAGTTCGAATTAATATAGTTTAAATAATTACTATATATATGTGTGTGTGCAAAATATATATAAGAAGTTTAAATTGTTTTAATATTATGTATAGTTTATTTAGTAGTTTAAAGTACATTACTACAAATAATGCTAAGTTCATTCCAAATCGGCCTGAAAAGAGCAGACGACAAGTTAAAAAATTCGTTTTACTTTGTAAAACAGCATTGAACTATGTTTTTGAAAAGCACGATCCTTTTCTGTGTAATAGCAATTCTTTACTTGAAAGTAATGATTTCTGCTTAAAAAATTTAAAATCGTGTTTATAGTTAGCATAAAAACACGCTCATTGGGCACACCAAGGTCAAATTGGTCCTAAAACTTTTCTGGAAAAATATTTAGTTATTGTTTTATTTAATAACATTATACATGTATGATTTAAAGGCAAAATAAACCGAAGATAATATATATATATATATATATATATATATATAAATTTTTACCCTATAATCCTCATAATATTCCACTCTTTTTTTGAATTTTTTTAAAAATTAATATAATTTATATTATATATTATAAAACCAATTGATTTGTGTGGGAAACCATTTTCATAAACTTTCTGAAATTAATGCCCTTCTAATAATATTATTATTTAAATGAAATGCAGAGGGGCGTAGCTACCGCTGTATCAGCCTTATCAATGATATAAGGGCCCCCGAACAACAGAGGCCCCAACATGTGTAATAAAAAGTCGTATAATGCTATCAACAATCCTATTAAAAGAGCTCTTCCAAAAAAGAACCCCTAAGGAATTCTGATACAGGGCTTATTCAGGACTAGCTACGCGAGTGATGAAATGTAATCCTAAGTTAGCCAGTTTAATTTTAAGTTAATTATTGAACAATTGAACGAGAAATTTGGAAAGGGGGCAAAGTTGTAGGGGGAGGTTATTTCTGAAGGGTTAGCGCAGGGGTCGGCAAACCACGGCTCTTTGCATAGAAAGTTGTGGCTCTTCAGTCCACTGCCTCTATGAATTATTAAAAAATAATTATATCTACTAAAAACTATATTTATATTTTTCCTTTATAATTATTTAGTGATAAAAATTATGCGCATTTACATATACATTAAAATATTTAACTGGCTTAAGGTATCCGACTACGTTCGGAACCGTGATTTTAAAAAAGAGCATATATGGATTATTTTCATGATATTTAGTGTCACTTAGATTAGAATACACGTATAAAATTGTTTTAAGGATATTTTGACAAAATTTTTTTTATTTATATACAATATTTTGGCAAAAAATTAACTTAGAATAACCTTTTTTCAAAATGTTCTCCTTTTATATAAGAAATGCTTCTAAAACAATAATATTTTGCTTATAAAAAGTAAATACCGTAAAATCCGGCGTATAACGCGCACCCATATTTTCAAGCTGCATTTTTTAATTTTTAGGTTTTTGAGAATTTTTGAAATATATAACTTAGAAGTGGGTTTATCCATATTTTACGACAACAGAGGGGAGCAATTTTAAGAAAAAAAAAAACGCCAATAAGTATTTCAGTTGGTGGTAACTCTGAAAATAATGGAAATTTTTCAAAAATTCTAGTTGAGCCTCTGCAGAGAGGTCTGAGCTATGTAAAGGCAAAATATTATTATAATAGAAGCATTTTTCACAAAAGGAGAACATTTTGAAAAAAGATTATTCTAAGTAAATTTTTTGCCAAAATATTACATTTAAATAATTTTTTTTTATCAAAATGTCCTTAAAACAATTTTATGCATGTATTCTAATCTGAGTGACACTAAATATAATGAAAATTATCCATTTATGCGCTTTTGCAAAATCACGGTTCCGAACGTAGTCGGATACCTTAAGATAGTTATTCAAGATTGTTATTTTTTTTCTTGTTATTAAATTATTTTCTATAAACTAAGGTTACTAAGAGCTGGTGAAAGTATTACAATTATTTCTAAAGCATGAAAGTCCAATTTATTGGTAAAAATTTCGCCATGGGAAGACATGCCTTAAAGTGATTTCCACAAACATATACTTATTTACATACATGAGTTTGAGAGCATTCATGATTTTGGACAAGAGATACACATAAGTCCCCAACTGAAGTGACAAAAACATATTTGGAGGATGCAAGATCCTTACAGAATAATTTTTAACTATCCGAAATAGTAATTTAAAAGGAGGTAAATTTTCATGAAGTTCAAAATTCATCAGCACTGCGAAACGCACCATTTAATCAGTACCTTTTTTTTTTTTTTTATAAATGAAATAATAAATACAAAAACCAAAAAAAGTAGAATAACTATGGTTTTTCATTACACATCTCTTTTTTTTCCTGGTAATACTTCGTAATATAAATATGTGCTTTCTAAAAAGGATTGTATAATGTATGTTAAAAAGCTAACATTCAATGCAAATCTTCGTGTGCTAGAAAATTAGGTTCCACCCTAACTGCTAGTATTTACTCGAAATGATTTTACGTTTCTAGGAAAGCAAATACCCTTGTGTATTTTGTCTCAGCTGGTATTGTATTGTATTTTATCCTTTTTATGCTTTAAATGGAAGAATTTTTTTACGTATTAGTCGTAAATTAGTCACTTTCCAGTTGAGTGAATTTTCGGCGAAGCTAATTCACATTTAAATTTACTTATTCCTTCAATATCAATTATTTTAAATAGTTTCATTCATTTCCAAAGAAAACATAGGTTCAACTTTGTTCATTAAAAAAAATGTTTAATTTTTTAAAACAATTAAATGCGCACTCGATAAGAACTTACTCATACATTCTACGCCTAGAATGTTTAAGATTGACCATTGTTTTTCCTTTCACACTTATTGATTTGTAATTATTTTTCAAAAAATTACTTCTAAGTATATGCAACTATATTATGAATGCATGAAAAGTGAATGTCATTTGGTTTGTTTTTAATGTAATAATATTTTTATTGTCTTTTCATGTATTGTTGAAGAAGACATTTTAATACCCGGAAAAACTTTTAATTCATGCAAAAAAAAAAAGAAAGACACAAAAGCGGAGCTTAAAATACAAAAGTTTCATATATATGGAATTGATTTAACTTGCCAGGAAAATATTTCAGTTTAAGAAAGCATTTTTAACAAGTAATATAAATTTTTTTTAAAAAAAAAATCAATTCCTATTTAGGTCAGCAAAGAAATTTTATTTTATAGTTACTTATTAAAAACAATTACAATTAAAATAAATATGTATAAACATATGACAAAATCACAATTTTTCGTGAGAATTTTTTTTTCTTTCATATAAAATAAAATTAATTAATTAAATTTAATTAAGGAATTAATATCCGAAAAAAGTTTTAACATCAAGTGTCATCCACTAGAGGTTTATATAATGTATTTGAACTTGAGTGGATGAATAAAAGGTATTTTATTAACAATTGAAAATTTGTGAAGATATATAAATATATATAGGGAGAGTGTGAACTATCAGTAGGAATTGAAACTATAAGATACAAAAGTTTAATGTATTTTGAACGAGAAAAAAATGTTCATATCCCCGTACATATATGTAATAATTAATTTAAATTTTCTCTCGGGGATTTCCTTAAGGTATCCGAATACATTGAAAATGAACAATTCAGTCAAGACAGATATTTTTGTTTTTTTATTTTATTGAATGATGCTATCTTTTGGCTTTACAAAACATGCTTGGTTTTGATTATACGCTACCTGGAGGCCAAGCTACAATTAATTTTATAAAGTTAGAATAACCGGAAGTGGGTCTTTGATCTACCAGAAGTGGGTATTTAAATTGTTCAAAATCTATCATGGCGAGTCTGATTACTCAAAATATTGCGAATGTATTTCTATAAAACTTTTTCAACCTGATATGCATGCTATTTTCTACAGAATGTACTAAAATATTTCTTATTGTAGGAATACTTTTTTAGTTAGGGCCTGTTATTTAAATAATGGTCTCATAAAGAATGTGACTTTTCTTATAATGTTTACTCAATCAGCTCTAAAATTTTCAAATTTTAATAAAACATTAAAATTTTAGTACATTTTCTAGATAAACGTATCTAATTTGTTTGGGTAATACTTTTACTAAAATATAAGTTTATTACTTTTTTCTCTAATTTCTTTGAAGTTTTACAAAAATATTGCTAAAATTTCACTTATAATTGTGATTTTTGTGAAATTTAGGCAATGTATTTGAATATTGTTGGTTAAATATTAGTATTTATTGCTATATTGAGAGAGAGTCCTAAGAAAGCATTTATAATGTTTAAATATGTTATTTTGTCAAAAAGTACTCCGAACGTGTTCGGATACCTTAATTCATAATGATCTTGAGTCCTCCAAGATTTTGCGAGATAATTAATTTTTATTTTTCCCGCCTAACGAGAAATATGTCGTTAACCACAACTTTATTTCCTAAAAAACTGTCACATTCGAGTTGCATTATCCGCGTAATCTGATCCATTGCAAAAGTCTTTACTGGAAATCAATGATTTGAAAGTCTTCCGGTTGAGAAAACCTGTAAAAGCTAATATCTCCGGAGCGAACAAAGAACGTTTTTGTGTAATGTCTTAGATGTTCGCGTGTTTGCCCGTTTGTGTTTGTTGAATAAAATGCAGATTTTATGATAGCAACATGTTTCCTCATCAATCCATTCCACGACTGCAATGATGAATCAAGGTTCTCCCACGAAAAGATTTCGATTCCAGTGAATAATATTAGTTTTTAACAATTGCTATATTGATAATAAAAGACTGAAGTAGATAAATAAAGGCATCCGTCAAGAATCTCCGCGAATTGGAGCACGAAATCTTTTTGAATGCTTCACACCAAGATTTAAAATGAGAGAGAGAGAAGATACCCCCCCCCCTTTGCAGAAGGCTCTCATGTACACTCAAGTTTTTACACAAATAATGAGGTTTTTATTTATGGTCACTTATTAATAAAGTTCTGATAGGAAATAAGATCATGTAATGCAACTAAAGCTTACTTCAGCAAATACCCGGTGACGCGAACCACAATTACGCTCATGATTCAAATAAATCTGTATTATAAAAGTTATACTTTGAATGCGTTAAGACGAACATGCCCAGAAGTATGAAACTGAGCACCCTGCAACTAAACATAATAATGATACTCATCCTGATGTGATTTTTACGAAATTTTTTATTATGTTATTTTCTTTTAATATTGAAGTAATTATTATTTTTTTTTGGTTATACTTTGCAGCCAGTGCTCGAACAAAATATCCTCACAGGATTGCAATTCTTGCGTTGTCAGAGATATCCAATTTTTTTTAAAAAAAATGCAGATTGACTTTACTAAGATATTTTATTTAAACCAAGTTGCCGATTTTTGGTGAATTTTTAAAGATAGGACTGAAAATCATTTCAATGACCAATATCTTATTTTTAAATAGTTTCCATCCCGAAATTTTTCAGTATGAAAAGTTTGGCTGAATTATAAGTACATTCTACAATTACCAAAAATTGGTGCATTTGTAGAAAGGAAAATTGAATAGTTTAAAGTTAGTTTAGTCCATATATTCATAATTCAAAGTAATTTAGAATATTTTACACATGGAAAAAAAAGTCATATGTTGTGAAAAAATTTTAAAGACCTTTCCCTTTTATTTTTTTTTTAAAAAAAAAATGAGGAAAAAACATTGAGTTTTCTACCCTGCTTCAGATCATGCATTTGAATTTTTAAAAACAGTTTATGAGTTATTTTTACAAATTTTTAGGTCATTATCTCGACTGTAATGATAGTATCTTTGATAAAAAAAGAATTAAATGGTTTCAATCTATATAAAGCAAAGTTTTTGCAAGTACTTTTTTTACTATATACGTAGTTATTCAAATTAATTTTTCTTTTTTACTAACATTATGGTAAGAATCTTTATTTTTGTTTACAGTGCTCTTTGTTAAGCGTGACACGTGTAAGTAATTTTATTTCGACTTGGGAGTGGCTAAAATCATAGCTTATCTAAAAGTGAAATAGGGTGTTATTAAGTAAAAAAACGATACCAGAGCTTGCTTCATAGATGTAGGCTTGGCGCAGTCCTCATATACCTCATTGCAACTTATCAAAAATGTTTTTAAATCCCAGTTTTTTTACTATTCCTTCCACCTGTTTGTTACAATTTATTGTACTTAAGTAGGAGGATCCTTTAAAGTTTTTTCCGTAAGGGTATGTATTATACAAGAAATTAGTGCGAATTTTTATATTTCGGAAGAACTTTGCCCCGCCTTCCAGATTTTCTAGTGCTGCTGAGTATATGCATTATTATGTCTACTTTAAGAACGAAAAAACGATCATTTGTTTTAAAAAGGAAAATAATTACACAAAATATCTTGATAAAAATATATTCGAGTACTTTATGTTAAGTAATTTTGTTTTGAATACGATAATGGTTTTTTTGTTTGGGAACTTCAGTATTAATTTTTTTTTTATCTAATGTTATTCTATCGAAATCGGCCGTTGTCGTGCTGCAAAGTGCGATATTAATAAACAGATAATCAATCAATCAAGAAATCCTTCAAAATTAGGGTCTATATTTTCTTTTTTTACAACTTTTAAAAGCATTTCAGTAACTAAGTTGCGTCACAATGAGAAATAAACATTTTGTTTATGTAATAAAATAAAAAATGTGGAATTTTTAAAAAAAATTTCAAAGATTAATATTTATCATATCTATGTTTTTGAAGATCACATAATTATTTTTTGGATAGTATGTTTTCTAATTTATTGAATACATTTTAAGTACTATCTGTGTGTAGAAACGTTGCCTTATTTGTAAAAAATTATAATTAATTATAACATAATTTAAAGATAACAATAACAATAATCAAAGCTTTTTTCCATTCAGGATTTCGCATTAATCTATTTTCACTTTCTATAAAAAAAATATATCAGCATTTAAGTGTTGAAATTAATTAAAACTAATTTTAATTTAGAGTTTGCTGAGCAATGATAGTTTAGATCAGGGATGACGAACCAGTGGCGCGCATGCAATCAAATGGCCAGCGACACAATTTTTTGGGCACACCAGCGATCAAAATGGTTCGCATTTTATTTCAAAATAAAAAAGTTCTCTCTGAAGTACTACGAACAAACTCGAGTGATTGGTCGCGGGGAGCACACTCGTGTGTTACAGTCTTGCCTTAGTTACGTCGTGGGCTGCAATTGCTTATGATGCAAAATTTGTCTACGCATAGCATAGTCAATTTCGTCGACACAACTGTACTTTGCAGTTTGTGTTACATTTTCAATTTTTAACTGTTATTTAACATGGCTAGTTCAACAAAAGAACTAAAAGTGCAAGATAGTAAATGTAACTGAGAATTTCAAACTTGTTGAATCTAGAAATATGGCATTATTAGTAAAGGCGACAAAGTGGTGTATGTTTTGTGTTTTCGAACAGTGGTATGCTGAACATTGTCTATAAAGCAGCATTTTGAAACAAATCAGAAATCTTCTTGTCAAAAAAGTGAGTCAGAAAAAATAATTAATTGCTGATAAACCATTTGGCTGATGACTCCAATTCAGCATGCATTATATTAAAAGAAACACCTTACAATCCTAATATATTTGTCATCCAATCTGCAAGAACAAAAGTCACACTAATGTTACTTTAATTTGAATTAGACGTATAACTAAAACATTTACAACTATAAAGTACAAAAGGTATTTTTTTCGTAGTAAATAAAGAGTTTTGAGTTGTAAGTATTTAGTTATACTATTTTCCCAATAATCACTACTCAAAATTATTTGACGGCACGTCTGTATTTCATTAAACACTTCTTCAGAAAAAAAGGCACGTTGATCCATGAAGGTTCGCCACCCTTGGTTTAGATTATGTATCAAGCAAAATTTTATTCCTTAAGTCTTTTTTTAAAAAATGATTGAGAGAGTAAGTTATTGCGCAAGAAATAAAAAATGAGTAATTTTTACAAAAAAATTAAAAGTTTTTTATTGTTTATGTCTAGTGAGATTTTTTTTTTATTCATCATGAAAATATCTGTTCTAATTAATAATGGTACCCATCTTATTATTATACATCCAGGGGATCTTTACCCACCAACTAGGGCTTAGAGTAGGGGTCGGCAACCTTGTAGCTGTCGTGTGCCATGCCAATTAATCCGTATGATTCAGGGGAACTCACAATAGGAATTTTTTTGATTCCTTGCGATAGTGCATACAGAGTTAGGGAATGGAGGCCAAGTATATAGATTTAGAGTTTTATTATATATTAATGTTGCATCATTTAAAGATATCTGTTAACATAAAAATAAAGTACTTAAAATATAACTGTTTCTTCAACATAAATAAAAAAATTAAAATTGTACATGTATTATGTTCATTTAAACATATTTATTAAAATGAGAAATAAACAACATAAAATATAAGTATTCCCCTTCAATGTAGTGAAATAAAAAAAAAAATATTTTCGTGCGAACCTTGTCCCTGCACCGCTCTACTTTATATTACAATATCAAAATATAGTTTGTGACGTTCAATTTGTTGTGTTCTGAACTTTCAGTTGTTCAAAAACTTCTTTGCGGACTTAATATATGATGTGACATAAATGGTTTATCAATCCGAAATTTCATTAAAATATAATGTTCCTAAAATTACATTGCTATAGAACTTTTACTTTGTCAGATAATTAAAAGTTATGAGATTATTTATAAATAAAAATGATTGCGTTATATATTTCCAGTAGACTGAGGTTTCATCTAAGGAAAAACCCTAGTAAATTACGAACTCCAATATAAACCAATATCGTGACGTAAAACACATGGTTGCTCATTGCACGCTATAGAATCACGATTCCCAAACGTGTATCTAATTGGGAATTTTAGGTGCGAGAACAATTCATTCCCACCCAAATGAATTCCCCACTATTAAAAAATTTCCCGCTGGGGTGGGTGGGTATGCTTGGGGGTAAAAGAGGGAGCTGTGTAATTTTCAAAGCGCTTTGCTATTTCCTGGTTAAAGATGATCAGCTCCGTTTGACCTACGAGATGGATGTGGTACGGATTACGGTAGTATATTTAGTGCACGATTCTTTTCGAATATCACGTTTCGATTCTTTCTTTTGTTTTGTTTGACGTATTTTTCCATTACGCAACTCTTCCGTTCATTATACGTATCATATTTTCTTTTTTCGTTCGTGTTGTCATTTGAGGTACAGTTTGTTGAGTTATTCTTTCTTTAATTTAATTTTTATTTTTATGAAACACAATACCTTGCTAAAAAATTTCGCTAGTATAAATAAATTAGATTCATTCATTTATTCTAAAAATTTATTTGCTTTTATAAGAATGTTTTTTTATTGTACTTGTTTAGTTTAATGTTTATTAGGTACTTACGTATTATGCCGTCGACCTATTTGATCAAATCAAAAGACGTCGCCAAATGCCACTATATGCCGCCAATGTCGAAAAAGTGTTCTAGTCAGTAGCGCACACAGGAATTTTTCAAGGGGGGGGGGGTCCGGGTTCGAAAGTTCTCCATTCTTGTATTATGCTCCTTTTGATTTTGTCGATTTTCGGGCACAAAACACAGTAAAAAACTAATTATTGAATAAATAATTAGCATTAATTAATAAAATTAATCATTAATAGCAAATACTTAATTAAATTTTACGTACTTTATACTTAGAATTTTAATCAATCGGAAAAAAATCAAGGGCTTTGGGGGGCGGGTCCGGACCCCCCCTCCTTGTGTGCGCCACTGGTTCCAGTGCATATTCAAACATGACAGGATTTGGCGACGTCTTTTGATTTGGCGAAATTGCACGACGGTATAATACTTGAGCAAAGTTTATCATTATTAAAAATGTGAGGAGTCAAGGACTTTTAATAAGCGACATTAAACGGATTTATTTATTTGTTTATTTATTTTGTATTTAAAATGATACTAGCTGGTATATCCGTTCTTCGCACAGGTGAATTGAAAAATTAAACAATACAGATTGAAGGATAAAGAAATTTTTAATAAGTTAATTTAAGGTATCCGACTACCTTAAAATCATGAATTTTCCAAAAATCGACAACATTTTGTATCATTTTATTTTATAGTCCATCTTATTAGCTTTATAAAAATACCAAGTTTTTTATTTTCCATTCACTAGAACAAAAACTGCAAGTGTTTTAGTAAAAGCAGATGCCATAACTTTATACAAGATGTCAAACATTAAAATGTGTTTTACTCGAAATGTGTTTTTTTTTTAAAAACTCAAACGGGGACAGCGATTGCTGAAACAGTTTTGAAAATAATTTGCTGAAATTTTTTGTGTATGTTCTGTATAACAGTAGAAGTGTTTTAACCATCACATTTATCAATCACTGTTTTACTTCTGAATTTACAGTCCTTTATGTGAATATAATCGTTGTTTTTTAAGCAATTTCAAATAGTCACTAAGATAAATTGCTCTAGTTTTTGTAAAAATTAAAATATCTCTTATCCTGAAGGTCATTTCAAGCATGAATAACAAAATATCACAACAAAATTGAAAAATTGAGAATTTGTTCATAAATTTTTTGTATAGAGTCCATTTATGTAATTTTTTGTACATTTTTACAAGTTTTTTCCTCTTTTAATAATAATAAATTTTTTTCTGTTTTCAATTTTAGGTTTTTTTCCTTAAAGTATACTATATAAATCTAAAAATCACAAAAAAATCTCCATACGTCAATTTTTTCAAAAAAAAGTTGTCGCAAGTAGTCGGATACCTTAACGTAAATTGCAAATTAAAAAAAAAAAAAAAAATACCACACACACATTTGTTTAATTTTAAGTCTGAAGGTCTAATAGCTAGTAAAAAGGGGATTTT
>BMAV01026633.1:191987-257558 GCA_019973955.1 Trichonephila inaurata madagascariensis | reverse complement strand
ACTGGATAGGATGCACTTCTAGTTAGCAATTGTCTTGTTTCTCTGTAGGTTGTACAATAACGTCAATATTTCAAAGAAACAGTTCTTTGTTCGTCAAAGAAGAATCGAATACTTTTACAGCAAGTGGAACGAAATGTTACAGCTTAATATATATTTTTTATGACATCTACATCCGCGACTAGGTATTTGGGCTTATATTTTTCCTCTTTCAAGATGGAACAAATATTAAGTATAGAACGAACTATAATCTTATAACCTTGAAATCTATTTGAATGAAATATCTATTTCAGTTGTATTATCAATGCATTTTTTAATTAAATTTAGTGTATATTAAATTAGTTTGGTATTTGCTTAGGTATTTGTTTTCAAATATGATGATTTCAACAGTGATGATGATTTGCATGCTGCTGAAAGCTATACATAATTCTAACGTTTTAGAAATGGCTAGTGCACAATTCAGTTTGAAGAGTTGAGTTGTTTGAAGAATTGAAAAGTTTTAGAAATAAAACATATTGAACACACGTACACACAAGAGAATTATGATTCAATTTAATTTTTAGTATAACGTGTGTGTGTGTGTGCTGTTACGAAGTGCCGTGCTATTTAACGAATTTGTGAAATTCAAACTCTTATGTGATCCTTGCAAACGAAACCCTATACATTTAACTCATACAGCACTGACAACATATAAACTAGATTTTAAATAATTTGCAACTAAGAAATGGAGACTCTTGAGATTAATATTAGGTAGTTTTTTTTTATAAACCTGGTTTTGTGTAGCAAATATACTTCCCTCAAAATGCAATGTGAATCAATTTGTTTGATGAAAAATCTGTTCAAAATATGTTTCGGTTTATATTTTTCAAATATTTATGTATTTCTCATATTAATACTAATTAAATATTTTTGCTGTTTCATACATGAATAGGTAAATATTGTCTTTAATACCAGTTCTTATATAAAAATTTATTAAATTTTTTATAACAAAATGTAGCGTGCATAAAGTTTATCATAACCTGTCTGTGTTAAGCGTTTAAGGTATCCACAACTACGTTCGGAACCGTGATTTTAAAAAAGCGCATAAATGGATAATTTTCATGATATTTAGTGTCACTTAGATTCGAATACATGTATAAAATTGTTTTAAGGACATTTTGACAAAAAAAAAATTTTTAAACACAATATGTCGGCAAAAATTTAACTTACAATAACCTTTTTTCAAAATGTTCTCTTTTTGTGAAAAATGCTTCTATTGTAATAATATTTTGCCTATATGTAGCTCAGACCTCTTTGCAGAGGCTCAGCTATGATTTTGGAAAGATGCACATTTTCAGAGTTACAACCCATTGAAATAATTATCGGTGTTTTTTTTCTTAAAATTTCTCCTCTCTGTTGTCGTAAAACATGGATATACCCACTTCTAAGATATATATTTCAAAAATTCTAGTTCAGCCTCTGTACAGAGGTCTGAGCTGTATACAGGCAAAATATTATTATGATAGAAGCATGTTTCACCAAAGGAGAATATTTTGAAAATGGGTCATTCTATGTTCATTTTTTGTCAAAATATTGTACTTAAATAATTTTTTTATTGTAATACTGTTCTTAAAACAATTTTATATACATTTTCTAATCTAAGTGACACTAAATATCATAAATATTATCCATTTATACGCATTGCAAAATCACGGTTCCGAACGTAGTCGGATACCTTAAGCTTTATTATTAGTAGCTCTTTCTTTAAGAAAGTTTGTCTATTTTTTATCTTGATAAATTATTTGGAAAATGCCATTGATTCTTTTTGAATTGAAGTCACCAGAGAGTTGTATGTTATATATTGAATAATAGTTCCGGTAATTCTTAATCATGATGAATTTTCGAGTTTAGACAGATACTCCGATGTCTTTTTTCACCCTGTACCATGTCAAGGCTTTGAAATACAGTGAAAATTTATTGTCCACTTTTCCTTTCCTAAAGGGTTTAAATGAAAAAGAACTTCGAACAACGGTAAAATAGACACAAATGCAACGTCTATGTATGATTCAACGTTTAAAATAAGAGCAAGAAATAAATTTTGGAAAAAATTTGCGAGAAATGGCAACAAAAAATATGCATACATTATTTTTAAAGCGAATTTTTTAAATCATATTTTTTTAACTAATTGACTCGTAGTTAGTTAATATGGAAATAGCTTTTTAGTAATATTCTACTTTACTTTACACCTTTCGCAAAGAAGGTAAACAAACTGTGCCAAATTGCGCTAGCAACTCATTTTTCTGTATTGGACTTCTATCCAATAAAAGGATAATAATTCGTCAAGGCGATAAATAAAGGTGTGGGCTAAAATAGGATCCAAACATAACTATAAATCGTAGGCCGGTAGGAAGGGTCTTATTTGAAATTTTATCTAGAACAGGGATGGGGCCAAATAGCGGCCCGCAAAGAGTTTTTTTGCAGATCGCCATGGCAGTCAGAAAACCTAATTGACAGAAATTACAAACACATTCGGTAAATCTCTACATTCGGGTCGACATATATTTGTGAGCTAAGTTTCTCTTGCAGAAAGATCAATAAGAAATGATATAGGTCAGTGCATCTCAAACTTTCAGTATTTACGACCCAATATTCAATCATAATTTTCATCGCGTTCCCTCTCCCCCTCCTTCATATACAATAATAATGTGTAGAATTCAATAACACTATACTTTGACACTAAAGCTAAAATACGACTTCAACCTCTTAAATACCATCGGTGTATATAAAAGTCTCGTTCACCCAAAGTGTTAATTGCCCCGAACGTATATATACGTCTTTCCGAATTACGATTTTTTTCTGTGCACTGCTGTCTATAAAATTATTCCGAAGCCGTTGGAATGCAATAAAAGGACATTGACAGTGTTTGCTTACATTTATAAGTGTATTATATCAGTGTAAATGTGTATTTTATTTTTTATTATCTCAGAATGTATTTTGTTTACATTCAGTAAATTAATAATTTTTTAAAATAATCTTCTGTTTTCGACTTTTCAATATGTTTGCGCCCCCCTTGCAGAGTTATCACGCTCTCCTAGGGGGCCGCGCCCCACAGTTTGAGGAACGCTGATATAGGTGCAAATTGGCTGACATTAACTTGCAGACGGTGATGAAAATTTCATCAAGCAATCTCACTCTTGATTTCAAAAATATTGTGCTATTGGGTACATTTTTTTGTCTCATCAAACTGATTCTAAAATTAAATGCTCTTTCAAATTAAGATGTGAAATTGGAGCAACATAAAATTAAATTGAATAAAACTGCATCTGTTTTATTTAACTTATATGCATTGATTTTTATGTGGTACAATGTATACCTTTTCTGAGATGCAAAGTTAACTAATGAATGCAATCATTTTAAAAAGATGCGGCCGTCCGGTATCCACTTCCACAATGTGCCCCTCGAACCAAAACAATTGCCCACCCCCAGTGGCGTAACGTACACCCCCGCATCGCAGGGGGCCCAGGATTCTAGGGGACCCAAAGCTTAAGATGGTTTTGTAATCCTTTGTAAGGTTCGGCTCGGGGTTCAAAACCCAACTTTGCAGGGAGGCTTTAATATGCTTAGTTACGCCACTGCCCACCCCTGATCTGGAATGAATATTGTTGCATTAAATAACAATCGAACCTCTATATAACGAACCTCTATATTGCGAATTTTTCTGTATAGCGAACTTTTTCTTGGAACCTTGAACATTTCACGATTTTCTTCGTAAAATAACCTATCTACAGCGAAGTGCATTTTCTATATAACACAAACTTTTCTTTAGTGATTCAATTTTTGTTCTCCATTTTTTTAAAGAATTTCTTAAAAAATTTCAAGTTATTCTCTCTTTAATACATTTTATGGTGGGCATAAATGATGAACTGGTTTTATTAGATCCTAACTCGCCTAGAGCAATAGTTCTGGACTTTCATCCAAGAAGTGTGCAACCTGTAACCCCCAGTTCACTAGAAACATCTTCGATATCCTCTTTCACCCTCAGTGGATTCGTCCCGTGTCCCCGTGCTATAATTATAAAATAATGTATGTTTAATATTACTTGTTTGCTTTAAATTTTAAAATGTCCTTAAAATTCATTAATTTTAGTATAAAATTATTTTCTTAGCATTGAAAATACAGTGAATTTTTCGACATTCTTTTTTCTTGTTTTCCATGCATTTTTTCTTTCTTTTTTTTTGATGGGTAAGTTATATAAAATAAACACATATTAATTTTAAAAAAGGTGTGAATAATTACTTTTTTTAATATATAGTGTTTATGAATTTGAAATTTGTTTTATGTGGTTTATAAAATATATTAAAAGATGAATCTCTACATAACGAATTTTCCATATTAACGAACTTGTTTTCGGGATTTAGCGAATTCGTTATTTAGAGGTCCGACTTTACTTACATTTAATCAACTTGTTTTAAGTTTTTAAAAAATTTCTTTTCTTTCCAACTATTTTCTAATTATAATTTATTTATTAAACTATTTTTTTGTATATTTTCAAACATTCAATTATAATTTTTTCTTCTTTTTTAATTAAAAGAACAATCAAAATAAGAAGAAATACGATAGAACAAGAGGGAAAAAACGAATTTTGAAGAATCATGATAAAATTCTCTCAATTTTATTCCATCGAGATTCCCAGGGGAAGCGAGTGAATCTTTATCGCATTTACTGCTACAGTTGTTCAAATAAATCAGAGCTTCCATCTGTTACTCAGACGGGTTCTTACACTCAAATTGAACACGATTTGTTTACCGTCTAAAAACGCTAAGAGAAGAGAGAAAATAAATAACTCACGCTTCCCATTAATATAAAAAAAAGTACAGTATATCGGAACAGGTTTGTAGAATGCGTTACAAACCAGTTACGTTCACACACTTACGGAGTCCGAAACTTAACCAAAGCGAAAGTGGACATCCTATAGTTGTTTTAATTATTGCAATATCTACTTTTTCTCCACCGCAATGATTGTGGTTTTATCTGTAATTCCAAAGGCAACGTGTAATTTTCGATAACGAATTGATGGTCCCTTTGAACTTACCGCTTTGATGAATCGTCTTGGGATATATATATATATAAATGATAGATACATTATTTGCTGATTAGGCTTGGCTTAATTGCTTCTTACATTTGTTCATCTCACTTCGAGTATGATTTGTAGGTAACAAAAGACTAATGTAAAAGAAAATGTTTTTTTTACTTTATCCTTTCTGTTGTGATTTGCAGTTTTAAACGTGTTAACTGTGGATCTAGTAAAAAATTTAAATCTTATGTAATCACACACACATCATGCAAATTTGCTCCCCAACCTTTTTATCGCCGCAGACCTGTCAACGTTTGATAATTTTACCGTGGCCCGCTGAGGGTGGGACACGTTGATTGTTCATATTTTAGATTGTTTTGGTTTAATAATTTTAATTTAATTGTGTGTATTTAATATGCCTTCAGAATAAAATACAGGTCCACCAAAAAATGAAAAAAAAAGTGATTTAACATGGAATATAAAGTGATTTCCTTGGAAAGTTGCACAAACCCGGGATAAATAAATCACAATAAATAAAATGGAAATAATTTAAAGTTTCCTTGGACATCTCTGTACCATTTGATCCAACCTGTCCGCGTCCAATGGGTTGGGGACCACTGATGTAAATTATTGAAACTCTCAAAATAAAAGCATTTCGTTCTATGCTATAAATTTATGTAGAATGGGGAAAAAAACGAAACCAATGATTAATTATATTAAATTTTATCTATCAGCTGAACATTCTATGTAAATCAATGCATTGATTGTAATGAGAAACTTATTTACAGTTTAATATTTAATGTCTTCAAGATAATTAGAAAGCATTGTAGTCAAAAGTAGTACAGGTTATTTTCAGGTTTATGCATCAAATAACACACGTTGTAAAATAGGTGACAAAAAATAATTCCTTCTGAACAAATTTTCTCTCATTAGATTTATGATCCCTCCCCCTTTGATAACGGATAAAGAAAGCAATGAACGTTACGAATTAATTTTAATTATTGCATTGTTTCATTTTAGATGATATAAATAAACACTATATATGTTGAAAATTCAGCTATAGTCTAAAACTTATTTTTTATCAATTTTATTTTTGTACATTACTTACATTTCTGGAATACTTCTGGATACTGCATTTTTCTTGTTACTTAACACATATATTTTCGTAAATGTTAGGAAGTAAAATTTCAATTGTAATTTTCAGTGCTAAAATAATCTTATAGCTGTTATACAAATGATACATTTGGCTAATTTTTCTGCATTTTGAATGATATATTGCGTAAGACTCATCGTTTTTTAGTTTGCCATTTGATCTAATGTTAAATCATTATTATCTTGATTTGAAAACAAGGATTGAAATAAATTTCTACATAATCTGTACAAGAGACCATTTGGAAGTATTAAGTCCGTGATTGAATTCTGCTAGGATAGATTTTTGTGTGGATGTGATTGTTTAAACAAAGATGCTGTTTCAAAACACTGTAAAAGTTACCTACAGTGAAAAGTTTCATTATTATTAACCTTATATTCCGTTTTAAAATTTATGTACTTATTTGTATGTGTACACCTTTGTAAAGTCTAAACGCTGATATTTGAACAACACAATGAATTCGACGTAGAGCAAGTATGCTAATACATGTTGTACAAAGTAGGTTATAGATTATTTTATTATGGTTCTTATATATATTTCTTTCCCATTTGTGTTACTCGTTTTTTTTCAATTTTTTTACTTTGAAACAAAAATAATTCCTTTTTGCTAATGTACATTGTTTCTTCGATATTTAATACACTCATACTAAAGTTTTTACATCTAAGTACTTTTTTATGTGTAAGGGGTTGTATGATTTTAAATACAGTTCAATAGTTCGTTATTTGAATCATGAAATCAGACTTCAACTCATTTAGATTTATTTTGAAACAAACTGAACTCAGAGTTCATTCAAATTGATTTATTAAAATATACAACACATTTGGGTTTGATCTAAACAAACACAGGCAATAATTACTAAAGATTATGTGCTAGTTGCAGTATATTCTAAATATTGAGATATTATGCTAGATTATTTATTTGTCCTGTGCTGTAGGCATTTCCGTCAATTTATTGGCTTATTAACCCTTAATATGCGTCAAAAGAAAACCAAAGAGGATTACAAAATGTTATCCATTTCTCAGCATCATAAAATTAATACGCGAATCATTTAATTATGAGGGGTTTGATATACTCTAAAATACTTCACTAGCCTATTGTGGTGCTTTCTACTAAGACCACCCAAAAAGTGACCTGGAGGTAAATGCATTGAAACTCAACGTATGATCTAAAAAAAAGTGATTTAATTTCGCACCGGCTCTGGTTCATTCTTTTGACTGTTAAGTTATGGCACGTTTTTGGAATGATGGCCTCTGGGAGAAGATGCTCTGTTTTTTTCTCCTGAATCACTCAATTAACTTGTAATTAATGAGTTCTTTTTATTGAACTCGACTTATTATGTTCTTGTTGAAATGAATTGAAGGTTCGCGTGAATATGAACAGAGAAATACTTCATTTCGTATGAACGGCGCATTGGCTGATTGAGTCTGATGATCACGTTTTGTCCTTTGAAAAACAAAGCTTTGGACTTGCATGTTATTGATAATTAGTAGTTGTATTGGCATAAAAGAAAGCTCCAAAAATGTGCAAAAACTTTTTTGTAGAACTTTGTACCAAAGTGGTCTTTTTATTGTAATCCTTTTTATAGAATTTCATTTTTAGAAGTTCATGAAATGAATTTTTTCCCTTCACTATCTCTATATAATCGACTTCACAAGGTTGCGTGTTCATATCACGTCCGGGTCACCAAGTTTGTTGGTCCTTAACGGTCAGAGAATTGTAAAATTGTATAAAAATCGCCAAATATCACTTTTTATTCTTTAGAAGCTGCTTCAATAAAAAGGTTGCAAGTTAGCCTATGTCAACATTAGGGGCCGTTGCCAATCTAGCAAAGCAATAAAAGTTACAAAGAAATTGCTTCCAGATTTACAAGTATAATTTTAAAAATTAACAACAAAATAATATTTACAATTACAAAAAATAAACAAATAAACGAGTACAGTTATTATTTGCCTTTTTATCCGTTGCAGACTTATTTCAATTTTTTTTAAAAAAAGAAATACGTATTTATATTCCTCTTTAAATCATGCTTTGACAATCCAAAGGAAGCTTTTGCAAGTTTGACAAAGGATTTAGTACTTTATCGAAGGTTTCATCTTATATAAAATTACATTTAGCTTTAAAAAAATGAATAATTTGGAATGATATTATTTGATATTTTTGAAATAATTAGACTGATCAAATTATGGCGAGGTAGACTTTTTTTTAAGAAGTCTATATTTTACTCGTTTTACAAAAAAATAAAAATAACAATAAATAAAAATAAATAAACATTTAAAAAAAAGGGGGGTTGGGGACCTGGTTTGCAAAGTTGCTTCTTTACAACCACATTACTCTTTTTTTCTCTCTGTATTCTTTTTTCATAAAATTGAGTGTATTTTGACGTATTTTTGAATTCTGTGAAATAAACATTTTTTTAAATCCTACTCCAGACTTGTTGTAGTTTCTTATGCCACCTGATCGACAGTAACATCAGATCAAGGTCCACGAAATTCATCTCGGTTAAGAGCTAGATTTTTACGCTGTCAGCCTTACCTTTGAGCACCATGTAGGTGAAAATACGATTTTGCTTGGTTTCACCCCACTTTTGAGGGAAAACACCCTGGGGATAGTCAGAGGCCTCCCACCTCACTTCCCCTTCCACCAACCTCACAAGAAGACTTGCGGCTGGAAGGCTATTTAGAGTGCCCCCATGCCGCGAAGACACTATACATTTACAATCATCCATGCCTTCACCGGGATTCGAACCTAGGCCCTACGCCATCGCAGTCAGCTTCACTGACCACTATACCAAATGGGCGGCACGCCAGACTTAGACATGACCATCATGAGTCTATGACGGGAAGCTAAATACAGTTTAGAAACACAACTTAAGTTACAGTTTAAGTGCATTAGCCACAGCTAAGTCAGCAAGAACAGAATAAGAGGACAAATGCTCTCTCTGCGTGCATCTCTAAGTTGGAGAATCTACTAAACCGATCTTTAGAAGTGTTTCGTGTTCCAGTTTTCATTTTAAATTTAGAGACTCCGTTCTCGGCAAGTCGCAAGGAATGGGACTTTCCATTCAGGGACTCCAACTGTTTCCTTTTCACTCAATCGCGAATCTTCTCTCCAAAATTAGCCCTTAAATCCAGCATTGATTATTCTTTTAGCAGCTTGGATAACAAACAGGAGGTTCAGGTTGGTAATAATCAGAGCCAGCCTTGGCCAGTGAGTCAGCAAACTCATTACCCATGATTCCACAGTGAAAATGAAATGAGCAATTCGGTATTTTTACTGAATAGACATAATAGCATTTTCATTGCATATATTTATTCGTTTGGCTGTTTTTATAAGATTGCCGACCTCATCCATTAACAATGTAATGATAGTTAATGTTTAATTTATTCCTGTCATTCTGGTATGTAATTTATTTCTCATTGCACATTCTGTATGAATATTTACTTTACTATAAAGTTCATTCAGAGTAAGATTGATTTCAAACATTTTATGACACATTTGAATACATTATTTGCAAATGGTCGTTTTAGTATTCATTGAAGTTGTGGCTGGTTTGATGTTAAAAATGATGGGCTTCTAATAATCGATCTCAATTATGAAACTTTGAAATCGGAATATCAGACAATGATATTAAATAACCTATCTCTATTTCTCGTAATATAGATTTCATCAATGAAATTAATGTAAATACATGCGAAAATTACTGTAAGAAAAAATGAATTTTGGATATCAGCTGAACTTTAATTAAACTTTGCTGAATAAGACCGCAAATATAATGTAACAGGACTAATTTTTACGAAATTATTTTTCAAAATTTCCATTATATTTATGCAAATTTAGAAGGTTTTTCAAATTTTGATTGGATTTTTTTGCTTTTATAACTTTTTTTATGGATAAAATATCTGTAGTTTTAGAATCAGTAAAATCTTACACCATGGATTTTTTTAAAAAAATTCATACAAAAGAAAGTTTGATTTTTAACACGCTTTTATAAGCTTCGCTTGTATGTAACAGAATCTTTGAACTCGATTTTTACCCACTTTAAAAGGTCAGATTAATTCGAAATTTTGCACATTTGTCAAGGACCGATGACAATACAATAATTTCATAATTTTGTTCCATTGTCCTGATCAGGATCATCACTAATAACGATTTCCAGATTTGGTGACTAATTCATTATACCGTTTCCAGATATGGCGATTAATTCTATATATCATTTACAGATTTGGCGTCTAAAAGATTAAGTTACAACCCTAAAAGCGAAAACGTGCGTCAACAATTTCTTACCCTAATATAAACAATTGTCCAGTTTTTCTGACAATGGAAATAAAAAAAAAGACTCGTGCATGTGGAAAAAAAAAACATTTTGTTCTAACTCAGGGATGGGCAAACTTTTTCGATCGCGGGCCAAAGATTGGGGTGAAAAAAAAATGTATGAATAAATGATAGTTTAAAAAACTAAAAATACACGCTTTTATTGTAGGATCGAACTACAAAATGAAAAATAAATCATTGTTTAAAAAACCAAAAAAACACGTTTTTATGGTTAATCGAACTATAAAAAGTAAAAAAATTAATTCTTAATATAGGAATAAAATGATTAACGAGAAATTGAATGTAATTGAGGTAAAAGCGTGTGCTTTGTACTGCATTTTTACACTAAGCATTTCGGAATAGAACTAGTAAGAAATTATAACAATTAATATACACCCCACTCTTTTACCCCAATGACATTGATTTTCTCGTAAATCATTTTATTCTTATATTAAGAATTATTTTTTTACTTTTTAGTTCGATTAACCATAAAAGCGTGTTTTTTAGTTTTTTTAAACTATAATTTATTTTATGTATCTTTCCATAATTTATTTTGAAATTGTATTTATACTGCACAGATCGATTCGTTTCATATTTGATTGCATTCCATACTTCAATCATATACGTAGATTGCTACAACGCATGATATATTCGAATTTTAACCTTGACTTTAAAAAATTATAGACTACGCATTTTGAAATAAACCCACAATTCATTGCATCATTCAAGACTATCACTTTAAAAGGGATTTTTTGAACTCCTCGAATAAATAATTGAATAGACATACCATCGCCTCCACCGAAAGTTAATTTGATTAATATTATTCTGCTTTGTCCAAAACATGGACTGACTTTAATTTAGTTGAATAAAAATTCCGAATTACGTGATTTAAATTATTTGCCAAGAATTTTTAATTTTATTTCTGTAATTAAAAATCTTACTAAAACTACGGCGCCTTTATAAACTTTAAAAAACTTTATTCAAACATCTCTTTTCCATTACAATCGAACAAACTTCACAATAACAGAGTGTTGCTATTCACAATGATATAGTTATATATTCGCTGTTTGCTATTTCTAGAAAAAAAATATAACTGTACAGTTTTATAACTAACGTTGTCATCCTTAGAATAAATAAATAAGAATAAGAATACATTTTAGTTTAGTTGAATAAATAATTCCAAAATACGCGATTTAAATTATTTGTAAAGAATTTTAAAATCTACATTAATTTATCCAAAACGATTATAATTGCTCGTTATTTTTGGTTTTACGTATAGGTGGAATTTTGTTTCTATTTTATCTTTTGTTACTATTACTTGAAATGGGGAAACGCTTATTGTAAAAAATAATTTAATAAAAAATTTCTCGAAATTAAAACCTAAATAATGTACACATTTGGATTAAGAGACTTAGAATTTGAATTTCTGAGAATGGGAGGAATTAAAAGTACAGAATAGAATTGATTATGATTAAATGTGTATGTAATTCTGTGTATAACTCTCAATACTAAAGTATAGCAATTAAGCATATTAATCATTAATAATTATTAAGTTAGTTATTAGGTGAGTGTTTTTAAAAAATCTGTCATTGTCTTATTCGTAAAATTTAACTCAAAATCTTAAAAAAAAAAAAGAAATCATTAGTCCTAAACCATTGTTTAAATATTAGAAAATTACTAAGCAAACGATTATTATTTCCTTAAACATAATTTTTATGATCATGTGACAAATAAATATTTTTCTCTAGAAAATGTATTCTTAGTAAATAGAATAAAAGACTTTATTTTGTTTCTTATTCGGTAAAATAATCTGGTTTCAATCCTTTCAAATAATGTATGTGCTTCTGGTTGAAAATAAAATCTTTTAATATTAAAGATTTATTAAGCAAACGATTATTATTATTTTTTAAAAATAACTTTAAAGGTCATGTGACGAATATTTGTTTCTCCAGAAAAAAATTATGGTCATTTTATTAAATGAAATAAAAGGCTTTGATTTGTTTCTTATTTATTAAAATATATAGTTTAAATCCTTTTTTAAAATTAAATTTCTCTTAAATAGTAATATATTTATAATTAGAAATAAAATGTTTTAATATTAAAGATTTATCAAGAAGACGATTATTGTTTCTTTAAACATGATTTTTACGGCTTATGTAATTTTTTCCCAGAAATTATGTTCCTCTTAATAATTAAAATAAAATGCTTTTATATATTTGTTTTTCTTATTTACTTTTTTTTCTTAAAATAATCTAGAGTTTCATACAATTTATATTTCTTATTAAATTATTTTTGAGCTATACTTTTAGTATCTTATTCTTAAATTGTTGATAAAAATTATTTCATATCTCCAATGAGCTAAATTCATGACAGTCATGATAAAAACAATCTCGTGTTCTCCATTGAATTCAAAACGGGCATAAATTTGTTGTTCTACTCGATGTAAAATTTAGATAAAACTTCTAACTATGCACGCTATTATTGGAGACTGGTATTTCTAAAACTTTAAAAAATTTTTTAATTTATATAGTAAATTTTTAAACTTTGATACTTTTTAAAAAAAAATTCGGTAAGTAGGAGAAGTTGGCAACAACGAAGTGCACGAGCAAAGTGACTGGAAACACATGATTTCATTTATTATGTGACAATGACGTCACATGGGTTTGGGAAATGATTTGCTGGAGACACGTGTTTGCATTTATCATGTGACTATGACGTCACATGAATTTATCTCATTAAATTCCTGAAGTGCTACATTATACTGTTTTCTGAAAACTCAAACCAATCTTTTCAATTTAGAGTTTTCTTTACAATTCATAACAAGTCACAGCATTCTTTTCTTACAACACTAGCCGGGAAAAATTCTACTAAAAATAGTAGTGGGGGAAAATAGCTTATCGTTTTTATACTAGACCGTGCAAGATGCATGACGAAACTTGTCAAAAATCTATTAATACCAGTCAAGACTCTGCAGATTCGTCTACTTTTAATAACAGGCAGCTGACATAAGCGTTAACTAAACCATCACTCCTCGCTTCTAATCATATGTCAGGAACAATAAAAAAATAGACAGCAAAATCATTAAAAAGTCATTTATTCTATGCTTTTCGGTATTATACTGTTATTACACCTGAACAATCACCCCCTGTTCTTTTATTATGCGGTAAACGATTTGCTGGCAAAAAAAGAAAACGTGAAAGATTCTTATTAGCCAAAAAATTACGGTGGTCATTATTAAATTGCTACCTCTCAATGACCGACGATTCGTTCACAAAAAGAACCGGTTGAAAGCGATCTTTTCATCAGCTTGGGTAACGATTCTTAGCCTATTCGACCATCAACACACACCTGAAGATATTCTAAATTGTTCTTCATTCATGTATTAGAGATAATTAGACTTAAGCATTTTGCAATCATTTGAATGCATCATTCTTTCGCTTAGAATTCGTAAACAAAATTATTTGCTTTATAGCATTTGTTAGATTATAACACAGATTATTCTTTAAGAAATATACTTCATGCGTTAAGAAATTTTGCAGATATGTTTACTTGTTGAAATATCTAGATTTTAGTAAGTACTAATGGGTCAAATTACCAAAAAAGGAACTCAACAATTCAGCTGTCAAACATAACATTTTTTTAATAAGTGCAAACCTGGTGCAAGACGACGTATCCAAAATCTTAAAAAATATATATTTTATGAAGGCCCACACCTCTCTAAAATAATTTTCTTCCCCCCCTCCCCGAAATAGATATTACAAAACTAACAAACATAAACTAAAGTTAAAAATTATCTTCAACATTTTACAAGGTCTGTTAAAAATGTATTCGACATTTGGACCCTCAAAAAAAATCTTTGTTAGTTTGTGGGATTAGGATCCTAATCAAATTCAAAGTAGGCCCCTTGCGCCTTCACACACTTAGCCTAGCATTCCTTCAGCAGCAGAAAACACTTCTGGAAACTTTCCTTTAGAATGGTGTTCAACTTCGTCGTCGCTTTTTGTCTTATTTCATCTCTACTTTGAAAATGGAATCTTTTCAATGGCATTTTCGTTTTTTGGTAACAACCAGAAGTCACATGAAACCAGAGATTCAGTGTTAATAGGATCCAGTAGATCTTGTGCAACTGCAAGATGGAGTTTTTCTATTCCACAGACAGAAGCTTGGGAACAAATTTTGCAGCCGCTCTGCGCATGATCACACAAAATTGCATGTGGAGAACCTGTACTGATCTCAGCTTGTTCAACAGTCAGTCACTCGTACGGTTAAACGACGATCTTTCATTATCAAATTTTCCATCTTTTCAACAACAAATGCATTTCTAGGGATTTGTGGTCTCGCATAAAACTCATCATTCTACCGACGTTCGGCCCCTTTAAGGTCGGTTAAACCTCTCTTTAATTTGTGTGACCCCCATAGCATCATCTCCAAGCACTTACCGTATTTTATGAGTTGTTTCACTTAGAAAATCAACAAGCCTTTAACAAAAAGTTTGATGTAGTACCTCTTATTGAAGTCGTCCAGTCTTCTTTAGAGAAATAAAAATCCGACGAACTCGTACAACAGCATCTCACTCCGTTGCCTGCAGAAAACGACTGGTACTGTGGAGCGAAGGAAAAAAATTCATGCATGTGCATTAAGCTGTCACCTCCAACTGTACACAGTGGCGCCGTTTTAGAATCTGAACTATGTGCTGGAATATTCAAGGTTGGATACTTTTTGAATATAAATAATAATAAAAGAGAGAAGTTACACACAACAATAAGCATTAATTGTCCGACACGCCGGACAGACTCTTGATTTTAAACTCCACAATTTAGCTTTAAACAAATGGCAGCAGCTTTGGGCGACAAACCTCTCCTAGCTAGAGACGGAAGAGTAACTGAACATTCCACAGTTTCTTATTACACAAACAACTTTCAAAACAAACATGTTGCCATCGTGCAAAAGATAAATACAGTTAATAGCGTTGGTATATGGCAAGTCAAAAAATAATTATCTTACGCAAATTACACATTGATAAAAATTGTAAATAACAATAAAAATTGAATAGAAATTATAAGTACAGCAAAAAAAATGAGGAAACTAAACAATTAATTATAAAAATACAATTCCATCCAAACAAATGGAAATAAAAAATTAACTACTATTAACAGTGCGAAGGTATAAACTGAAGAGAAACAAAAATTGCTATATTTACATTAATTAAAGTTAATAACCTAACTAAAGTCAAAAATTTAAACAGATAAATAAAATTTATTAGCTTAAGTTTCTTGAAAAAGAAAAGCAGATTTTGTTTTGTCAAACGATAACAGCATTACAAAGCCGGAACTGAAAAATAAAACCGTGTTGCCAAAACTAAAATGCAACTGTTGAAAGAATACTTTTATGCAATGATTCACATGAAAAACAATTGTAATTCTGCTACAAGGGACAAATAAACGAATGTAATAATAATGAAAATATGTAATTATCTAAAAAAAATGACATAGGACGTCATATCGCCAGAACTTTGAAGAATCACTTTCAAAATTAATTTCAAAGAAATGTAAAGTATTTTTATCGAAATTTTCTGGAAAGAATACCTTCGACTATTATCATAAACTTTTTATTGGTATAAATACATGAATACATCAATGTAAGATTTCTTAATCATATATTTTTTACTTTTATTCATTTATTGGCTGTGTGAGGCTTTTCATTGTTTTGGAATATTACTTATAAATTCTAGTTTTGTTTTTGAAATAAAATGGATAGAACAATTGCAAAACGTCTGAAGCAGAGAAATATTCATGTGTGCTCTTAAAGGGGAACACAATTCCTTTTTTAAAAAAGAGAGATAGTTACTGTAAATTATTAAAATAATCACAATTTATTCTAAGATAGTCTAAAAATTTATAAATGTGCTTTTTTTAAAATTCAAGAGAATCTAATCTAAAAAAACCCATCAAATATATCTTTAAAATAATGTACCTATTACTTGAAGATTCGAATTCTTTTTCTTTAATTGAAACACAATTCAATAACAAAAGTATTTATTTACAATCTTCCTCTTCAAGATATAATAAGAGCTACACAAACATTCGATTTTTTTTAATTCAAAATTACTATCTATGTTATCATAATGACGTTTTTATAACTAACATTCGACACTGTAATTGCACAGTTTCAGTAATTTGAATTCTTTTAATACCTTTTCTTTCCAGAATCAATTCAAACGAAAATACACAATTTTTAAGATTTTATTTACGGATACACATTTTAGAAATTAGGTTTGGTTACGATGACGTAGTTTTATTAAAACTTGAATGAAGAGCTTATAGTTTACAACAGAGTTTTAGAATACACATACGAACTAGCAGACGTTTTTTAATTTGAGAAAAGTCTTAGAATCTCGATTCCTTCTTTTTCCGAGAGAGGATCATTTTTCATTAAAGTCCTATAAATTAACCAATTTCCAGACTCGAGACCTGTCAAATTCGTGTTCAGATATTGAATTTCACCAATACGATTGCAGAATTCTTTTTGCTACTCAAAACCACTGATCGTGTTCTTGCCATCTGTTCTTTGAAGCCTCAAAGGTCAATTGCTCTTAGCTATCCGTTTTTCACATAGAACAATCTACAAAGCATTTTATGCCTAGACGAGAACTTTCTGTGTGCCTTCTTGATCCGTTGCGCTGTAAAATGGAAAAATAATCGGTCATCATTAACAATAACAAAAACAAGGTATTCTCTTTCGACCTATTTTAAGATACTAATCTTTAAAATTGTTATTGGGTTATGAATGTTTTTCTACCAACTTTTAATAATGGTTCCCATTAAAAATTAAACACTAATTTTCTAATTGTATCATTTTCTTGTTTTAAAATGTCTTCCTCTATTACAAAGAATAGCACCAAAGAATAATACATTACCTCTAATATAACTATTCTGAATCAGGAGAGCTAATTTTGGACATTAAGCGACACTAGATTGAAAAACCCATTCGCATTTTTTAAAATTATAACTATTTATTTTACACAATTCTATTTTACTTTCATAAATTTTATCTTATAAACAAATGCATATATTTTTTTGTTTATTGTGTTATGTTTTTAATAATTGCTCTGTTTACAAATTTAATTTCTGTTAAACCTTATTTATGATGGGTACAAAATGATTCATGAAAATTCGATGTAAGATATGAGCTTAACAAAGCTATGCTTATATAAAGTTTTATTATCCACATCGGGAGTAAAGCATTAAGATATTTTAAATTCTTTTTTCGCATTTTCAAGGCATGTCAAAGAACACTCATTATTAATTCAATATTTACTTACGGTATCCAACTACGTTCGGAACCGTGATTTTGCAAAAGCGTATAAATGGAGAATATTTGTGATATTTAGCGTCACTTATAGATTAGAAAATGTATATAAAAATGTTTTAAGAATAGTATTACAATAAAAAATCATTTAAGTACAATATTTTGACAAAAAATAAACATAGAATGACCCATTTTCAAAATGTTCTCCTTTTGTGAAAAATGCTTCTATTATAATAATATTTTGCCTGTCTATAGCTCAGACCTCAGTACAGAGGCTCAACTAGAATTTTTGAAATATATAACTTAGAAGTGGGTTTATCCATATTTTACAACAACAGAGGGAAGAAATTTTCAGATAATTATTTCAAATGTGGTTGTAACTCTAAAAATAATGTGAATGTTTCAAAAATCATAGTTGAGCCTGTGTACAGAGGTCTGAGCTATATACAGAAAAAATATTACTATAATAGAAGCATTTTTCACAAAAGGAGAACATTTTGAAAAAAGGTTATTTTATGTTAATTTTTTGCCGAAATATTGTATTTAAATAATTTTTTTTTTGCCGAAATGTCCTTAAAACAATTTTATACATGTATTCTAATCTAAGTGACACTAAATATCATGAAAATTATCCATTTATGCGCCTTTTTAAAATCACGGTTCCGAACGTAGTCGGATACCTTAAGCGTCAAGTCGATAAAATACCACTTTAATATCGTATACCGAGCGAAGTGCTGCAACTCCTTCGTGGTATTGACTCAACAAGTCTTCGGAAGTCACCTGAAGAAATGCTGTCTCGACAGCAGTCCATAATTGCGAACATTGACTACTCTGCGAACGTTGCTAATCCTAGTCTTTAATAGATATCGTAAGCCATTGCCCATGGTGGGAGGAAATGTACGGAACTATATATTCTTGACACATTCTTAATATTGTGGATCGATGAATGTTGCATTCCCTAATGATTTCCGAAATAGAATGCTACATGTGTTTAAGTTCAGCTAACATTTCTCGTTCAAAGTCTATTAATTACCATACTGTGTGTGTAGCCATAATCATTTCAAAAATTTTCGTGAAAATTTTTGAATCACAAGAAGTTAAATGGAAGCCCTGTCAATAGCTTTATACCTTATCCCTATTTAAAAATTACTTGCGTGTTCCTGTTGTTATCTAGATATTTGAATATTACTGTCCCACGACTTTTGGCATTTCAGTGTAAATGTACAGTCTAAAATGCAAATGCAAATAAGGTATTATGAGGTTTAAAATCATGTTATGAAATACATTATCTTTGATCATATGTATTTGATGTGTTAAGTATAAACAGCAGCGTGAAAAAATTTCTTTTTCAAAAATATTTTATTTATTAAGTAATATTCTTTGAAATCTGCAATTGGTTCAAATAGCATGTCATACATCAAAGAAATATATACATACTAATAAAGGTAGATTTAAAGAGTCTATCGAAAAGTAAGACATTATTTTCCAATTCTTTTTTGTCCTAAAACTATTTACTCAGCTAGCCATTAAAATTGCAACACCATGAAGAAGGGGGTGATAGAAACGTTAAAATTGCATGAAAGGAAGATGTTGGGATATATGTTAATGATTAGAATTTACGTGCAATCGAATAAGAGTGACAGAAACGGCATCTCCTTTGCATAAAAGGAAAGCTGCGCAGCGAATTTTTCATTCAGAAATCGCTCTTGAATGTTGGTTGTGAGAAGATCGTGTTACGCTTCACATGAAAAGAAGAAAAATCTACCAGTGCGTGTCGGATTCAATAGCGTCTTATCGAAGTGCGGTTTATCGTCCTGCAATTTTATTATTTACATTGGTCGGAATCTAGTGAGGAGCATGCGGATATAGAATCATTGGGTTCAGGAGGATCGTACTGAATGCCATGTTTGATCTCGGAGGCCTCCCCCTTTTCTTAACGTTCAATAAAACGATATTTTTCAGGCCAGCTTTGCAAAATCATACGGCCTCCTCACTGACCTTGAGTCAGGACGTGGGCTTGTTTGCAATACGGACAGGGCGACGACGTCAACAGATGGATTGTATGCTCGCCAACCATTATTGCGGCTTCCCTTGACACTGCAGCATAGCGACACGTGTCGGTAATGGTGCACCCTACGGCAACTTAGATAAAGCGCATGCGATTTGCTCGCATTCGATATATTTATACGGAACTTGCACCTGGTATGATGGTAGTCACCCATTGGTTACACGGCACGAACACCTTTTACTCGCGTCCCCAGTAAACTGAATAATTAGCATTATATTTCTGAGATCTTAAGACCGGTGGTGTTGGGCTCTATGTTCGAGACCTCAGAGACGTCACCTTTCTACAAGAGAATGCAAGAACTCATGTTGCATGTCTTGGCTAGACCTACTTCGACACTGAGGGTGTACTGTTTTTCTGGCCAACGCGTTCCTCAAATTTCTCACCCATTGAAAACATTTAGTCATGGGTTGCTGAGAGATTGACCCACCTCCACACTCCAACAACTACGGTTGGGTAACATAGACTTGAATGAAATGACTTTCTTATGTCTATTATCCTAGCCAAATTTGACACGATGCCTAACTCGGCTAGAAGCGTTTTAGGTGTTGAAAGTGTCGGCTGTGTGTACTAATTTCGGGCCCTGTATACCCTTAAATTCCCTACAAATTTAATCATGTTTTCTTCCTATTATGCTGTAAACGTGCAATAAGTAAAGTTTTGTTATTTGCTTTCCTTCCTTGTGTTGCAATTTTATTGACCAGTAATGTGTAATGAAAGAGTTTACTTTTATTCTGCGATAAAACTTCAGTTGAAGACTTAACAAGTAATATAAAAAAAATTAAGTCAATTCCTACTTAGATCAACAAAGAAAAATTTTATTTTACCTACTTTTTATTAAGTAGTTACAATTAATATAAATATGTATATACATATGACAGAATCACATTAAGGGGTAATTAATTTTTATTCATTATCATTAAAGTATCATATTGTCATCCAAAACAATCGTGTATATCAAATTTCAGTTCAACTGAATGCTTAAAAACTTTAGGAAAAAACCTTTTCAAGTTTTAACACAAGTCGCCAAAAGGGTCGCTAAGTCGCCAAAAATGATGCCAACGTGGTTGTATTTGTAATTCTTTAAATAATTAGTTTTAATCAATTAATTTTTTATTAATTATAATAAATTATTGTATTGTCATCCAAAATAATCATGTATATAAAATTTCAGCTCAATTGAGCGCTTTAAAATGTATTTTATTAACGATTGAAAATTCCACCAAGATAAATAAATAAATAAATAGAGAGTGTGCGCGCTAATAGTAGGAATTGAAAATTGCAGCTTAAATTCATAAAATATGTTATTCTCTTTAAAAATTATATAAATGATTTTATGAATATTAATTTGACCTCTAAGCAACTATAGATGGCAATACCAATTAATAAAACTTGGGAGTTGTTGGGGTAGAGAGAGCTCATAAATTTATTATAAATATATATAGAATCCTAAAATAAGAGTATTATTATTATTTTTAAGTTAAAAATCCTAGTTTTATATAGATATTACATATAAAATAAGAACAATAAAAAAAATACTGATAAAAAAGTTCAGATTTCATTTATTGCCTAATTTTACAGAAAATGCCGTCAATTAGCAGTGAATGATTTGAGAGGGATTACAGGCGAAAGTCAGAAAACATCACACGCTGCATTCCGAAAGAATTCTAATAATGCAATAATAAAAATAGTAATGAATAATAATAAATTTATTTTAATCGCAACATATATAGTTTTAATCACGTTTGATTCTTTTATAACAATGTTACCTGTGTGCAGTGGCGTATACAAAAATTTTTCAAGGGGAGGGGGAAGGTTCAGGGTCGTAAATCCACCATTCTCGCATCATAATCTCATATACGCCGCCAACCATATTCTTTTGATTTTGTGGATTTGGGGAACAAAGAACAGTTAAAAATAAACAATTGAATTGATAATTAGCATTAATTAATAAAATAAATTGCTAGCAACAGATACTAAATAAAATTTTACGTATAAAAAACATTGAATTATCTTCAATAAAAAAAAAAGTCAAGGTCCCACCCCCCATCCTTGTGCGCGTCGCTGTCTGTGTATGATTGTCGGCTACAACTAAAACTAGTAAATCGTAAATATTTCTTTTCATGATTATTTCTTACTTTTGAGTACTTCTTATAATTTTTTTTACACGAGTAGAATTGTTTTAACTTCTGTATTTCACTATCATCACTATTTATTAAGGGATGAATCTTGAAATTAAAGATTTCAAGTAACTGTGAAAATTTAAAAATACCCTTTTGTAAGAAATTTGCTTGTAACTTTTTTTTAAATGTGCTTTATTTTAAATACACCTAATTGAGGAATTATTTATAGCTAATTTTTTTTAAATCAATCTTATACATCTTGAATTAAACCATACTGCATTTCGATATATTTGTTCATCTTATTAAATTAGAAAAAAATCTCCTAACTCACTCTCTCACACACACTCCACACACATATATATAGTAATTAAACCTTGAATTTCACATATAACGAACGTTGGTTTCCCTAAAACTATTTATAAAGCTGACCACAACGTCGACTGAATATTCCCACAATTCTTCAAATCACCATATACAAAACCAGTAATTGCTGCCATTGTCTCAGTCATTTCTCATTGATCACCGTCTCATCCTTTAGTCCAGACAATTTTTCATTATGTCCCGAAGCTGTCTCATTACTGCCTTATTGACTTCCAAGACGAGTCGTCCCCTTCCAAGTCGAAAATCGGGTTCGTGTGCCACACACACATATTTGCGTCCACGTGCGCATTATCGGAACAAGGGCACTGGAAGGGGCAGGGGAGGGACCCTTGCGTGTCTTCTTAATTTCGACTCCTGGAGCGTCGTGGATGATTATGAAGTAAAAACAAGACGGATGTAATCAACCTCCAGCACCAGTTTCCCTCAGGGCATGATCTGGAAGCATCGCGACCTTGAACCTTTTGGAAAAGAGGGAAAGTGTGGATAGTTTTTATGTCTTGAGGATGATTATGAAAAAGATGTGTTCTTGTGTGCGATAAATCTAAGAAAATAAGAAGTAAAATTAATTACTTAATCTCAAATGCCGGGATTTTCTAAGTATCAGTTTTCAAAGATATAGAATCAGGAACACCACGCATCTATAAATCATAACATTTTTTGACGACAAAAATATCTTTAGAACAAAATTTTGACTCTCGTACTTTGTATATACATACAATATCTTCATCATCTTGACAGCAGCGATCCACGTGAAAAAGAATTGAGTCGTATGAATATATTAGCTTAAGGAAATTATACATTAGCTTAAGTATCCGACTAGGTTCAGAACCGTGATTTTGCAAAAGCGCATAAATGGATAATTTTCATGATATTTACTTGGATTTTAATACATGTATAAAATTGTTTTAAGAACATTTTGTGACTAAAAAAAATGATTTAAATACAATATTTTGGCAAAAAAATCACTTAGAATAATCTTTTTTTCAAAATGCTCTCCTTTTGTGAAAAATGCTTTTATTATAATAATATTTTGCCTGTATATAGCTTAGACCTCTATACAGAGGCTCAACTAGAATTTTTGAAAAATTCTCATTAGTTTCAGAATTACCATCAATTGAAATAATTATTGGCGTTTTTTTCTTAAAATTGCTCCCCTGTTGTCGTAAAATATGGATAAACCCACTTCTAAGTTATACATTTCAAAAATTCTAGTTGAGCCTCTGTAGAGAGGTCTGAGTTATATATAGGCAAAATATTATTATAATAGAAGGATTTTTCACAAAAGGAGAACATTTTGAAACAAGATTATTGTAAGTTAGTTTTTTGCCAAAATATTGTACTTAAATAATTTTTTGTCAAAATGTCCTTCAAACAATTTTATACATATATTCACTAAATATCATGAAAATTATCCATTTATGCGCTTTTGCAAAATCACGGTTCCGAACGTCGGATACCTTAAAGAGACATAATCGCTATCTGTATAGATATCCAAGGTTTTTAAGTATTTAAATTTGTTAGGTCACAATTATATATATAAGGAATTTTTATAGATAATTATAGTCCTCTCTACTGTTTAATAAATCTAAGTTTATAATTTGATGTGTCTACAATTTAGTAATTAATATGATGGGCAGTATGGCGATTACGATTGAAGTAAAATCACCATTTAGGCTCATAAAGCATCTAATTTTCTGCGATATCTGCTCCATAGTTTGCGACTCTTCGATTTTTTAATGATATATCGAATGTAGTATATTTAAATTTCATTACGCTCAGGTAATGTGTGTATTCATAAGGAATTTTACATTCATCAACAGTTAGATCATTATTATTACACTATTATAGTGCATCAAAATGTTGTGTGTTATACTGTACTATGAGGAAGAAGACAATTCAACTTGAATCCTTTACTGATATCTTTTGTATGTATTTAAACCTAGCAGTAATAAATCTCTGTTGTTCGTATATAGTTAAAAACCATTTTGTTTTAACTATCTGACTTAATAGTTGCATTTCTGCATTAACTGATAAATTCTTTAAGCCTACAACATAAAGATGGGTGTGCTAAGTGAAACTGTTGTGTAAGTGAAAGGAATGCTTTATTATGAAATATTATATTTATACTTTCTTATCTTCAGACATAATTATTAGCAGTTTTCAGTTGATGTTCATTCTGTTTTCAGATGCTAAAAAATATTGTATTTTTACGTATACTAAATACTTAAGACCACCCCCAGGGTGTTCTCCCTCAAAATTGGGGTGAAACCGAGCAAAATCGTACTGTCACCTGCATGATGCTCAAAGCTAAAGCTAACACTAGACGTAAAATTCTGGCAGCCGCGATGAATTTCGTGGACCTTGATCTGATGCTACTGTCAATCAGGGGGCATAAGTGACAACAACAACAGAAAAAGGCAAACTAACGAAATGTTTGATGTTTTGTTATCACTTCAGATTGCTCGTTCATAGAAAATGAAATATTTTGATATATGCTTAGATAAAAAAGAATATTTTTATTAGGGATAATAGCTCTATTGTTCAATATTTCATAAACCTTATCAATTGATTTACTACAGAATATTTGTATTATCCTTGCATATTCGCGCTCAGTGAAGGTGCATAGCTTCTTATTTTATTTTGTAGAATATTAGTACATTAGATTTGTTTATGGCTACTTCATTTGTTAGAATATTGTTAAATTCCATAAAATGATCAAAGAAGTAAGGTAAAAGGAATATAAATTCTATAAAAGCATAATACATGTTTTCTCGTTTACGTATACAAGATACAAGTGAATAGCAAGGGAACTGAAACTGCTTCTTAGAAATGCAACGGATTACAAAATCAGTAACAGTAAAAAATACTGGTTAGTTCTATAGTTCGCTGTATAAGATATCAGAAGCGTATTAATTCTTGGCAAGTTTCAAGGCTTATCAGATGTTTCGGACCTTCTTCGGTAATCTCCTTCATAATCAAATTATGCTAGGAAGTAATCAATAAATTAACCGACAAGGGAGGCTCTAATTTGCTTGGGTCTTCAGATATGATCATTGCCAACTTAATAATGGATTTACCTATGTTTTAATAATACCAAAATACTGAGATATTATTTTCGCCTGAAAACTAGAGAAGGATGATCTATAGTTTTCTGATGCAATATAACACTCGGATTTTATTGCGTTGTTTTCGGACTGTTTTAAAATTAAAAAAAAAAATTTAATGGATAAAATTTGAGTGAAATTATATAAATCATATTCGACAGCTTAAAGAAATAATCATGAAATGCACAATCATCTCTTAGTGTCAAATATCATTTCTTTTTATGAGTCAAACTCTCGGTATTTTACATAAAAAATATTACTTAAGGTGATTGACTACGTTTAGAACCGCCATTTTGAAAAAGTGTATAAATGAATAATTGTTTTGATATTTAGTGCCAGTTAAATTAGAATATGCATGTAAAACGATCTTACGAATATTATTACAAGAAAAAAGTATTAAAATGCAATTTTTTTGGCAAAAAAGTAAGAAAGAATGGGATGTTTGAAAAACATTCTTCTGTTATGAAAAAAAAAATGTTTCTGTATTAATAATATTTTGCTAATATATAGGACTTTTATACAGGGGATGAACTTGTGAATATATTGGAAGAATTTACTATATTTTCAGAGTTACGATCAATTAAAATAACTTCGGGTGTTTTTTGTTAAAATTTCCCTACTGGGATGTATAAAATATGAACACAAATCCACACTTCTATATATATATATATATCGCAGGGAAATGATTAAATTAGGGATTTTTTTCATCAAATCTCTAAAGGAGATTATCAATTCACGCAAGATTTTAAAATAATAACTCTGTAAGGTGATTTCCCTAAGGAAAGTAAGTGATTTGATCAAATCCCCCTTACCTGTTTCAGTGAAATGATGAAATAATATTGTCAAGAGTTTAAAAGTGTTCATTTAGCTAATATGGTGCATTTTAAAAGTAGAGTAATTAATACAACAATAATCATTGAATTACAAATTATTTATTCGAAATTAATTAACAAAATAATTAGATAATAAAGCTGGTATTTTTTTTTAAAAAAAGGATATTTGTGGTAGAATTTCAAACATTTTTTAAAAAAAATTATACAAAAATGTAGCACTTCAGAAATATTCTGATTTATTTGTAACTCCTTTTTTCAGTTATTATTTCCCTTTTTTAAATAGCTTTTTTTTAATTATCAAAAAGCTTTTTTTTAATCTATTAAGAGGGCGTGGTCGAATTTCCTAATTTGTTTGTTTACATTTTTCAATTGAAGTTTTATCCAGTTTCTAATTTTCAGGCATACAAGACTGATATATCATTCGAAAGATAATAATGCAAAGAATATAACTAAATAATACTAAAAAATGATATTAGGTCACGGACGAGGAGAGGGGGGGGGGGGGAAATGAGCGAAAACAGAGCTCTACAAATGCTGACTTGTTCATTTCATCATTTCACTAAAACAGTTCGAGGATTTGATCAAATCACTTACTTACATCAGGGAAATGACTTCAAAGAGACGTTATTTTAACATCTTGCGTGAATTTGTGAAATCCCCCCTTAGGGATTTGAAGCACAATCCCTAATTTCATCATTTTCCTGCTGCATATATAAATCATGTATTCCAAAAATCCTAGCTCAGTCTCTGAAACAGGGTCTTAGCTATACATAGGCAAATATTATTATTATAGAAGCATTTTTCATAAAAAAAAAGAATGTTCTGTGAATATGTTTGTTTTTATTTTCTGCAAACAAATTACATTTCAATTGTTTTTTCTCGTAATAATATTCTTAGAATATTTTTATATGTATCATCTAATTCAAAACTGAATTGATTATAGAAAATTATATCCATTTATACGCTTTTACAAAATCACGATCTCTAATGTAGTCAGTCACTTTAAATCAGCACCATGTGAAACTGGAATCGTAAAATAAAAAAAAAAAAAAAGGTTGCGAAAACTTCAGTAACGGTCGGAAGATCAAAGGGGAAGTGTTTAATTGGTGTACAAAAAGCATTATATATCTTGAGTCGGAACTATATTAAATAAAAGCCGTACCCAATTAGCGGAACAGGACTTCCAGATGATTCTGATTTGTTAGGCTTTCTTGAAAGTTATTTCGTTCTGAACACTCCTTGAGAAATAAAACCATAGACATAAATTTATAATGAGTTGACTATTTTCATCTTGTGTGGTCATGTACTTTAATTTTTCGGTTGTTGAAGTATAATTGGAGATACTGATAAAAAGTTAAACTTTGATGTCGGTTTCACATGTTACTATTTGACACATTGCTATTAAGCATATTTTATTATTATTATTTTTTTAAAAATATTTAAGGGGATAAACTAATTTGTATGTTTGATTTAGCTTTTTGAGTAAGTGTAAGGGAATGTTTATTCAAATAATTTGATTCACATTTATTGTATCCTGTAAGTAAATGTACATTATTGTACTATGACTATAAGCAGCAATGCATTTATTTATTTACTGTGTGAAAGACTTGGATCTTTCTCTTGGGCGCCTAGATGTGTGGGAGGGAGGGAAACAAGAAATATAAAAAATATTTTTTAAGTCAATTCCTACTTAGATCAACAAAGAAAATTTTTATTTTAACTACTTTTCATTTAATAGTTACAATTAATATAAATATGTATGTACACAGGACAGAATCACAACATTAAGTGGTAATTAATTTTTATTAATTATGATTAAAGTTTCGTATTGTCATCCAAAACAATCGTGTATATAAAATTTCAGTTCAACTGAATGCTTTAAAACGTGTGGGAAAAAAAAATCTTTTAAAGTTTTGACCCTAGTCGCTAAAAATGAGACCAACGTGGCTGTATTTGTAATTCTTTAAATAATTAGTTTTAGTCAATTAATTTTAGTTAATTATAATTAAATTATCGTATTTTTATCCAAAACAATAGTGTATAGAAAATTTCAGCTCAAATGAGCGGTTTAAAATGTGAGAAAAAAACCTTTTCAAGTTTCGGCATAAGCCGCCGAAATGGTTGCTAAGTCGCCAAAAATGATGCCAAAGTGGCTGTATCTGTAATTCTTTGAATAACTAGTTTTAGTCAAACTTTTATTAATTATAATTAAATTACCGTATTGTCATACAAAATCGTGTCTATAAAATTTAGGCTTAATTGAGCGCTTTAAAATGTATTTTATTAACGATTGAAAATTCTACGAAGATAAATAAATATATAGAGAGTGTGAGCTAATAGCAGGACTTGAAAAATATAATTTTAAAAAAAGCGAAATACACGGATTGTTAGGAGACTACCAAAATCGATCCTTTCTTTATAGGATCAAATCTATTATCCCACTTAATTTAATATTAATTCAACTACAGTGAAGAATCGTCACTTTAAATTTTTTTCCTCTATTAAATATTTGAATTACACTATAATTTTGTAGTGATTCCTGATCAGTAGCAATTTCACCTGACTTCTGACTTTCTTTCACTCCTTCTCCCTAATTAGCTAGAAAACCTTGACTATATAGTAGACTTAATTTACATATCACGGTTTCTTCTTCAAAAGGGTTGGTTGTGAATAAACGCGAATTGATAGCCCAATGATTTCCCACGAGGATTAGAGGAAGGTATGTGAATAGATCCTTCACAACTGTAGTATTGTGCACTACATAACAGTAAAATTCAAATTTAAACCTGAAAACCTCACCTTGGTTTTGATTGATTGATTATTAACATCGTATTTCAAAACTACACGAAAACTATTGGCAATGGATCTCGTAATATTGAACCACAGTCAACTGACAAAAACGATATCTGAGCTGACACCACAATTTCCAAACTTCCACACTGCACCAACTCGAGGACTTAGAACCTCCATAGTGTGTGCGGGGCAACACCGTTATAAATGTTAAGAATATACAGTTGGGTGTATCAGTTTCGTTAATTCTTAAAAAGAGAGGTGAAATAACTATATATATATATATATTTATAAATATATATTCCAAATAATTATTTATGGAATATACAAAATCATCTTTTCGTTTCATGTATTTTAGCTCAAACTGTATGTCACTGAATGCAATAATTAATTTGTGAAAAACAATTTTTAAATAATTTTTGAAATGTTTTTCTGCTCTCTCTCTATTTTCAAGGCGTAAGAATTATTTACTTAAGTCGATGCAACTGTAGTAGTATAATAAGTATGTATCTACTTTTGTAACAACTCTTGTAATAAAAACTGTAACTGATTGTCACAAACAGCTGAAGCGCCCTCTGGCGACCACTTATGTTCGGTATAGGCCAGGTGAGGAAAAGATGTGGCCGCTGTGAAAAACTATGTTCTTTGTTCAGTTTTTTTTTGTTAATGATGTGTTGTCTCTTTATTTATCCTAACTTAAATTAATATATAATTGTTACCCTAAACGAGACTTCATTGAACCCCAGCCCTAACTCACCACAGTTAATTTAATCTTTAATGTCCAATGTTCTGCGACTTTTACTTTTATATGAAAATAACATATATAATTTTACATGGTGTAAAATTTTTTTAAAAAAATATTTATTACCTTATGGGCCACGTTACTGGATTATCTGGCGCAAATAATAAATTTCAGGAGCATGTTTTGAGATCGAAACCGTGCCTTTTTCATGTGTGACAGCTCCTACCGACCTACATATTGCATTCCATAACCTTTTGCAAAGTGAAAAGAATATCGCTCAATGTTTTGATTTTGAACACAGTGACTGAAGCATAACCGGCATCAACAAGTTGGTCTGGTTTGGTAGACGCATGTAGTGTTGTAATGCTCTAATATGACATTAAAAAATTCTAAATTCAAGATGTTACAGCAAGTGCTGTTGGAAGATTGAAAGCACAATTGGATGTTCCATTCATCTTTAAAACCCTCGATGGCATAATCTGCAACACAATGGGGTCGCGCGCTGTCTTGTTGCATCACTATCATCATATTTTGCACGACACGTCATGTTTTTGATCGATATCCGCCTTAATCCTCTGCTTCTTTTTTTTAATCACTTTTAAGGATTCTCAATAGCTACTTTTGAATCTCTTCAGACCTTAAATTGGATTTCTTCTACATAGCTAAAAAAGAAGAAAAATAAATAATGTTAAATCTGTCGAGGTCTCTTTGCTTAACCGAGGTTCAAAAGTACAAGGTCCGTCGCCAGTATTCTTCGTGTTGCTTCATAGTGCTACGTTAATGAGCTCTCAATCACTGATACAAATTAATAAATCTTTCAATCGTTTCTATAGAGATGGGATATTGTTTTTAGCATCAGTATGTGTAAAAGTGTTGCATTCTCTATTTTTTCTTATTTGCTTTCTAAAAAAATATTTTTATGTTTAAACACTCTGTGCATGCCATGTCATCAGGGCCAACTCAAGCAGTTTTGCCACCCCGGACAAAAATGGCAAAGGCCGCCCCTCTTTCCAAAGCAAAAAATATTGTTAAAAAAGATAAATTGTTCACGTAGACACACACCTACAAAACTTGAATAATTCCTGCGAACAAAAAGGCAGCAGAACAATAACAAGTAATATGGAAGAGAAGCAATCGTCCATTTTAACAGGCCAATTTTTTCGAAAAAGAGTCTACTGATGGTGTAGATCAGAAACGTTTATTTTAACTTGTAGTAAAACTACATTCAAGACAAAATAAAACATTTCCTGTTGGTCCTCTATCTATCAAACACTTATTACCCTTGTCCCCTTTTGGGTAGCTCACACCGGGCGTCATATGGGAGAAAGGAATGTCCGTTGTGACCCCACTCCGGTATGGGAAGAAAGTTCTAGTGAAGGGAGTAAACATATCATATTTCATGATTTAACATATACTTTTTATTTTCTTCCGCCTCGAACCCTTGAAGTTTCAACATAAAAGAAAACAGACATAAAACATACAGAATACAAAATAAGGAAAGAAAATACGTTAAATGAAATACCAAATTCACATCCAATAATATTTCAGAAAATATATCAAATTTTTTGTTACAAAAAAAATATTTTTCAAATTCGGTCCAAATGTTGCCTTTAAAATTAGCCGCTCCGGGCAGGGGTTTGGTTTGTACGGCTCTAGAGCCGCCCCTGACATCAAAACCCCCTTCCCCCCATACAGAAACTAATTTTCATGTTCTTCATGTTTCATGAGATCATGTAACAACATGTGTCATATCCTATATATGTAATACTCATCCAATTTTTTTTTTTTAAAAACGTCTTCTTAGAGTTACAAGTAATATTTACGCAATCATTTATCACAGTTTGTTTGCACTTGTGTCGATATAAGACTGCCTTTGCATGTCATGCTTACGCACGTGCTTTTCATGTATGGCTTCTGTTGTCATGGTTACCTTAAGGTCATTGAGATCAACACTCTCTTAATTTTTTTAAAGAGATCATAAGTAAACGTGAGGTCCAGTTTTATTCACTAAAGGATATAGTATTCGAGTTTTTGAGTGTTTCCCAAATTTTTCCGTTCACGGCACTTCACCATAATTCAAACTTACGAGGTCCGTCGCCAAAAGTTCTCGTATTTATAGTGTGACGTTAATAAACACTCACTAATTTTAAATGTATTTTTTTCTGTGTAATATTAAATGAAATGAAATTTTTTTCAATTAAAATGACAAATAAATATCCCTAGAACTTGGTTTGCAGAATATGCCTGCTGGATGACGTGGTTGGTTTGTTGCTGCCCTTCTGCATCTAAGGTTGCGGGTTCGACCCCTGCCCAACTCGGTGGATTTACGTCATGCAGAAAATCGACAGTGACAATGTCGCATGATTATACGGCATGTAAAAGATCCCTACAGTGTCTGTTTGGCTTGGGTGCTCTCAGCAAAATTAAATCCTAGTACAAGTTCGCATCGTCAGATCTCAGGTGCCACCCTCTAGGGAGAAAAACGGGCTTCAAAATTACCTGCAGCGATTGGTATCCGCCTATATCAGGGGTGATGAACCTTTATGGATCACCATACTTTTCTAAAGAAATATTTGATGATGAACAGAAGTGCCTTCAAATAATTCTGGCTTGTGTGATTATTGGGAAAATAATAAAACTACTCGTAAATACTAACACAACTCAAACTTTTTATTTACTACGAAAAAATATATTTTGTGCTGTATAGTAGTAAATGTTTTAGTAAAACGTGTAATTCAAATTTAAGTAACATTAGTGTGAATACTGTTGTTGAAGATTACGAACATATTAAGATTGTAACATGTTACTTTGAGCAGAATGCATGCTGAATTGGAGTTATCTGCCAAACGGCGAGTTTTTAATGTTATTCATTTCTAAAAATAATGACTCGTAGTCAAATGTATATGAAAATATAGTAAAAATAGCATAAGCCAGCTTCTTCAAACAGTTCAATATATCTGGAATCCGTTTTACAGACGATGTGTTCTGCATATAACTCTTCCAGAACATAAAACACACACCGTTTTGTCATCTTTATTAATCATACCATATTTCTCGGTCCACTAAGTTTGAAATTCTCCATTACCCTTACTATCCTGCATTTATTGTTTTTTTGCTGAAATAACCATGTTAAATTACGGTTAAAAATCGTAAATATAACACAAATAAAATTTAAAACACTGTTGTGTCAACGAAATTTACTATGCTATGCTTTGACAAACTTCGCATCATTAGCAATTGCAATCCAGAACGTAACTGAAGCAAGAGAAATAACAAACGCATGTGCTCCCCGCCGCATCGCGACTCATCACTTGCGTTTGATCGTAATACTTCATAGTGAACTTTGTTATTTTGAACTAAAATGCAAACTGTCTTGATCGGTGGAGTGCCCAAAATATGGTGTCGCGTGCTATCAATTGCACGCGTGCCTTTGGTTCGCCATTTCTGGCTTATATTGCCGCACTAAACACAAATACCAGCTTCCAGGAATGTACTAGGTCTGCAATGGTAAAACACCAATCCGCAGCCCATTAGAGATAAAAAGAAATGTTTCGCAGAATAGCCGTGTTGTAACTGAAAATTTAAAATGTCTGACGTTTGATACCCCTAAGCTATTTTGTAGAATGATGAACTTGCATATTCTTTAAAAATTTAATTAATATCTCTCAATGAAATACACTGATGTCTCGTATTTGTTTTTTTATAGATTGCTTCTAAAATAAATTGATGTTGCTCCTCTTCTGTTGCTTTCTTTGATGTCTTCTTGTATCTAGCTATTTAAGGTAAGTGCATTGGTAATTCTGGTATAGTCAATTTATGTTTAAGAAAGTAATATTTTGAAATAAGACCGAGGAATTTTTATTCTTGAATAATAATGACAGTTAGATTTTAACTTCTTTATAGCTCATTAAATGTTTTACAATTGTAATGGGTCAATCAAGAAAGGAAATATTTTATGTTTAAGGTATCCGACTACGTTTGGAACCGTGATTTTGCAAAAGCGCATAAATGGATAATTTTCATGATATTTAGTGTCACTTAGATTAGAATACATGTATAAAATTGCTTTAAGGACATTTTGACAAAAAAAAAATTATTTAAATACAATATTTTTGCAAAAAATTAACTTAGAATAATCTTTTTTCAAAATGTTCTCCTTTTGTGAAAAATGTTTCTATTATAATAATATTTTCCCCGTATTTAGCTCAGACCTATGTACAGAGGCTCAACTAGAATTTTTGAAATGCATAACTTGGAAGTCGGTTTATCCATGTTTTACGAAAACAGAAGGGAGAAATTTTAAGAAAATACGCCCATAATTATATTTCAAATGGTTGTAACTCTGAAAATAATGTGAATTTTCAAAAATCATAGTGGATCCTCTGTACAGAGGTCTGAGCTATATACAGGCAAAATATTAATACAATAGAAGCATTTTTTACAAAAGGAGAACATCTTGAAAAAAGGTTATTCTAAGTTAATTTTTAGCCGAAATATTGTATTTAAATCATTTTTTTTGTCAAAATGTCCTTAAAACAATTACACACTTGTATTCTTATCTAAGTGACACTAAATATCATGAAAATTATCCATTTATGCGCCTTTTTAAAATCACGGCTCCGAACGTAGTTGGATACCTTAATTGATAATGATTTTCGTTTTTTATTCATGTATCACAGAGTTATTTACATTATTATACGTACACCGTTGTTATCGAGAATTGGATACATAATTATGTAAAGGTAAAAATTACTTTTAAGATGCCCTTAAAGAATTGAAAGATAAATTAAATACGTTTTAAAAAAATGTAAAATAAAATATTAAGTAGACAAAACCATTAATTGGCAATGACAATTCGACATTTAGTTACATATTATTTACCTTCAGCATTGCATGTTTTTAAAGAATTCTCACAAATATTCATGGTGTTCTGTAGTCGTAAAGGAAAATAAGTTCCAATTATCTCTAACGTTCACGATTCCACAGTTCTAAAATTCGATTTAAAATGACCAGAAATAAAAAAAAAATGTTTATACAGGATGAAATGTTTTTAAAACAGTACTCTCAAAATTGAAATAGAACTACTTGTAAGGCAGGAAAGAAGGGGATGAAAATAAGGGGAAATATAACGCGTTTCAATGATCTAGAATCTGTCTTTTGAATTTTAGTACAAATTTATTGTGTTTTTGAGATGTTTTATTACTTGAAATCTCATCCCGAGTTTTTTTTTAAAATCTAGAATTCATTGAACTGAAACTACTTTTAATATTATATTTCGCCTTCAAATATTATTAAAACAAGACTCAAGAGTATATGTATCAGCGGGAGTGTGAAATTTATTAAAATTAAAGTATAAGTAATTTCTTTTTTACTTATATTATTGCGAGTTTTATTAAATATATTTTTGATGTAATTACGAATTTTAACTAAATCATGGAAGCAGGGATTTTTTTCCCCTTAAATAAGTCAAATTTGATAAAAAAAAAAAAACAATCTTGGTATCAACACAAAAGATCATCTGCAATATAAGGGTATGTTCGAATAATACAACACAAAGTTATCTGCGTTTTTTTTAATTGCTGTATATCTGAATGGAATAAAAACGATTATCAAATAGGCAGACACAAATAATTCGTTCAAATTGAAAAAAAAAAAAGAAAACAATAACTGTAAGAACAAATGGCAATATTATGATTATCTTTATATATAAAAGTCTTCTGTGCGTAAACTTCTGACTAAACTCCTCCTAAACGGTTGGACCGATTTTGTCGAAACTTTTTGTGTCTGTTCCAGTGGACTCGAGAATGGTTTATATTTACAATTCAGTCCATTGGAAAATGTTTACTGAATTAATTTTTTATTTATAAATTGTTATTGTTCTTGGAATGTTTTACATTGGATCCAGCAGACTGCGCTACGATCACGGTATTGAATATTCAAAAATCTTTTATTATAATTCCAGTTTGTCCCGACAGTTGGTGCTGCGATCAAATTCAGGAAAATATTTTGTCACTTCGTGTTATTATTTTGTTGAAATAAATCGTGTGTTAATTAAGTTATTACATTAAGATGTAATTAGTATTTGAATAGTTTTGAAGTGGGCATAAAAACTATACATTCTGCAAATTTATTAGTGGAAAATTTCAAGGTAAAGTTGTACTTCTGCCACGGATTCCAATGATTCCTTCAGATTCACTTACACCATTCAAACGTTTACAATTTCTAATTCGCTTGGCATTTGTTATGACTATTAATAAGTCACAGGTTAAACAATGAAGATTTGTGGTTAAAATTTATAAAATCCGTGCTTTTCTCTCGGACTATTATATGTTGCGTGTTCCAGAGTTGGAAAAGCATCAAATTTATTTGTTTATACTCCTCAATGATTATCGAAAAATATTGTACATCCAATGGCATTACGATAAATTAAGCTTTTGTACAATTTAATAAGTATACCTGTTATATAAAATAGTTTGAGTCTCAACTTATTCACCTTTAATTAAAACAAGTTTTAAGTTTTTATTCACACAGCCTCTTCATTTAACTTCGCTCATAGTATACACATACTCACCCACTATCGATTGATCGAATTGCGATAACTGTATGTGCAATGACGTTAGATGTTGTAATAACTTTTTAATACAAATTTTTATCAAAACGGTTCAGATTGTTAAAGCTTATTCATAAAAATTTGGAATTTTTGAATTTAAGATTTGTGTACAGGACAACGTCTGTCGGGTGGGTCCGCTAGTTTTAAATAAAAAAGAAAAGCGGGTTTTTTATTATTATTATTATTTATATAATATGATCCTTAACAAATCTGACAAGTCTCTCTCTTAGATATCATATATAAACCTGATATAAGTGATTCAGGCTAATCTGATATGGAATATCACTCTTTCCATGCTACCCACCTTCTGTTGCTTTCACCTGCTCAGCAAGCTGCCAAACCCCAACGCACGTCGAATTCGAATGTTCTAATCCGAACCGGCTGTCAAACGGGTATCTCGAATTACTCAAATTTTCATGGCTGATCAGTTTAGGGAGACATTGAAAACTGGGAGACTTAACGTAATTCTTATTTTATGTTCGACTAGACGTTTGCCGCCTGCTTTGCTAGGTATTTCATGATGCTGTGTGACTTTATGTATTATGTTTAAGTTATTCATATATAAGTTCTAGCATAACTTTCGATTTGCATTCGAAAACATTCTTATAGCCATGTCAACTTGATTTGAAAAGGACAGGTCTTGAATTTTTAAAACGGAAGGACAGTGATACCCCAAACTTCCGCGATAGGTGGGACTGAGAGATTGACAGCCGCGTGAGTAGGGGTATAGTTTCGCATATAAATACATGTAAATTATTTTTAATTGGCGCCAAAGACGAAAGAAAATAATAATTTAGAAAAAAAAAAAGAAATCTTGGATTCATAAATTCAAAATCGCAAACCGAAGTTATTTGGATGTAGAAGGTTTTATAAAATCTAACAAAGTTGTCTGCCAGCTCAATGATTTTCTTTTTTCCCTCTCAAAATTTTCTCTTAGGGTACTAATATTTTATTATTCCATGTTTTGCTGAAAAAATACACTCTTCGTTGAATATGTTTCCTAAAATTTCTAGCCCTTTCTCAATTAAACTGAGGACTTCTGTCAAATTCTTAACAGTTATTCGATCTTCTGATTGAATTGGGTCTGAAGACTCAAGTTCTTCAATGTCTTTCTCTTGCATTTGTATGAGTTCGTCAATTGTCAGCTCCTGATTTTAGAAATCCAGCAGTTCTTGAACGCCATCACTGCCAGCATGATGCACTGTCAGCTTCTACATTTATTTTCCTGGCAAGATCGACAACTTCTTCAATAACATTACCAATTTCATCAGGTAATGGCTCGTGTAGCTCTCAAACAAAAGATGAGTCGTTGAGGTTTGAAAATCGTCTAACTCAGGGTTCGCGTAAGTTGAGGTATTACTGCATATTCATCTTTTACGCCCGTGTGTCTCCACCCTCGTCGATTTCCTTAAAATCCGTTCTTAACGGATTATTACTCAACTAAAATCGCGAGTTTGCCGAATTTCATGACAAAATATCTTTCAAAATTGTCATTTTTTTTTTTCACAAACCCCCCCCCCCTCCCGAAACTTCCTTTGGAGATCGATTTCTCGTTCTTGGCGGATCTCTGTCTAACTATAGAGATGATCGCCGAATTTCAAGTCCTTAGATCTCTTTTATACCCGTAACACCCCCTAGCAATCCACAACCAACCTCCTTTGGCCGATTTCTCGTTTTTACTGGATCTCTACTCAACAAAAGAGACATGTTTGTCAAGTTTCTAGTCAGTAGGGGTTTAATAGTTCAAAAAACGGGAATGATACCTTTTCAACGAAAGTAACATTCCAGTCAAATTTCAAGTCTTTTGGTCTAATAAGTCCACAGATCTCGTGACACAGTCGTTTTCTCCTATACATATAGATAAATATAGATATATATTTAGAGCATTATACGTTAGAGAGGCATTTTTTTTTGTTGTAAATATTCAACTATATAAAGTTCTTATTAAATTAAAGTTTATTAGATAATGAACATCAGTTTTAGAAGAAAATTCACGAAATTCGCTAAAAAAAACTTGAAAAACATAAATTTATTCTTTTAGAAGACAAAAATAGCTAAAAATATTTTCGTTTGATTATACCATAAACCGAATGAAGTGTTATGCTTTATTTAAATTATCGAAATAATTTAAGCTAAAAAAGTTTTAAAAAATATTGTAAATGATGCGTTATTAGAATTGGATTTTTAGGATGAGTTTATGATTTAAACGTTTTAACTTAAACTTAGTTTTTTGAATGTTTTTGTTATACATTTAACGGTCTTTTTATCTTGGTAGAATGTACAGAAAACCATTCTTAAAAAAAAAATTAATGAATTTATCATAAGAATATATATGTTGACACAAAATTACTTAATAAAATGTCCAGAATAATCAAATCAATCTTGTCAACAATCTTTTTTTTGGTTGTTGTATGGAACGCATATTTGTGATGTAATCTCACATAAGTAAGATTTCCCAGATAGCATTTCATTTACTATAACACGCATGATAAATCTAAGTGAACAATAAGTAGATGCTAAAAAATGAAAAAGAAAAGGAAGAAATATGATTCCCGCTCTTTGATTTATTGAAACTCTTCCTCTCAAACATTTTAGGATATTATATTGATTCTTAATTTAAGAGAATTTTTCTGCCTCTTTCGGAATCGCATAAACGAAGTTAGCTTTACGTTGCTTGGAAGTGTGCCATATAAATCTTGACCACTTAGTTTTCAAAGAAATTGGCCTAGTATATTCAAAGAAAAAGCGGAAAAATATAATCTTTTGTCCGAAAAATAAAAGACAATTTTGTTTTTAATTATTAAAAATTAGGTTTATTTTCTCTAAATAGTAATAAAAACTTTCATAGAATATCTTTAAACTTCAAAGAAAGTTGAGAAAAATAAATCACACATGCAATGTACTGCGTTGTATAAATTACAGATATTTATTTATATGTATTACTTTCACGCACGTGAATGTTAGAGCAACAACTTAAAATTTGAACTCTCGAATTTGTTTAACTGGATTGTTATGGTTTAAATTCCATCTAAAGTAGAGCTTTAAGTACGTAATGTGTTTTAGAATTTTGTAATGAAAATTGTGCAATAGATACTGAAAAATAAATAAATACATTTAAGATTTAAAAAAAAACTATTTAAATATATTTTTTTTAGAATAAGTATTAAAAAAACAAAAATGTTCCCAGGAAATGAGCATTAATGTTTGTTGCTGTTAATGCATTAGTGATAACCAGAAATGAAAATAAATTAGAATTTCGAATTTTTATTTTAAATATTTTTTTTACCTTCAAACAAATCTGTGAATAATAGAAAAGTTTAATTAATTATCAAACTTTATCATATCAAACATTTGCTTTAATGTGAAGAGCAAATACTTTGGAAGATATTGAAAAGTTGTTCACGTGTAACTTTAACTGGTACCTGAATAAAAAACATAATTCTGAGTTGTTGTTGTTTTTATTTCACATCGAAATGTTTATATTGAATTGCGATAGCAGTAATTTAATATATTCTTCAACAGATACGAAGCCATGGAAAAAAATCGTCTGAAATTAAAAATGTGTATTTAATGTCTGTATTTTTTTAAAACATGTTATGTAGTTCATTATTAGGTAAATATTTAAGAATTTATCTATTTAATTTCCCATCTGAATTGGTGCATTAAATTTTTCGATCCCCTTTTAAATATTTATTTCAACCATGCTTTTGTGAAAATGCCTCCCTAGAGTGACCTTCTCTTTGAATATCTGCGTGAGCTAGAGGTGTAGGTTCACTTAAAGAACTAGAAGTTTGCATGTTCTTAAAATATCTTTATTAAGAACTTGAACTTAAGCGTTTAACAGATAATAATTTATATGAGAGAATCTACGATGAACAAACTTAACTCGGACCACTATCAATATCTAACTCGCCTAATCTCAATTCCAATAATATCGCAAGTCCTAATATTAAATAGTCAATCCTACCTTAATCCAATCGTTGATCCGATACTAAGGAAGTTGCGTCTTTACTCGAGTGCAATGGTATGCACTTTGACCTAATGGCTCTATCTTCGGGATAACCTCAGTTGGCTGTCACTTCACGATTGTATCAATCTCTAACATAACATTCCCCGAATTGCCACTTTGCTTACTGAAACTTCTGATATTTAAAAGCTATCTAATTTGCATCTTTCCTTCACGTTTCACTTCTTGGGTTTTGGTTGGAAAAGAGTTGCCATTAATTCTGGCTCCAAAAGAACCCAAAGGACATTTTAATGAAAAGACGCGTGAGCCCGTTCCATTCCATGAATTAATAGAATTCCGAGTTTTTTTGTATTTTACATCGAATTGTTTATATTAAAATGTAATAGCAGTAACTTAAACTGAGTGAGTATATTATTGGACAGATATGAAGACATGGAAGAAATCGTCTGAAATTAAAAATATGTATTTAATGTCAGTATTTTTTAAATTACATGTTATCTTTACAATAGTAAAGATAACATGTAAAGATAACATGTAAAATAACAAGTAAATAATACTTAAAAATTTATCAACTTAATTTCCAAACTGAATTGGTTCATCAAGTTTTATTTTCCTACGATCATCTTTTAAATATTTATTTCAACCATGCTTTTTAAAGGTGTTCCAATCCATGCATGGCATTCGAATAAGTTTTTTCCTAACTTGACTTGTCGATAGTCGGTGTGATTCTTTTTTTATTTGGATCGTGAACGGAATACGAATTTTCTACTGACTGATAAAAAGAATAAAAAAACCGGTTCTTCGGCATTTTGCCTCGGAAGACTTATGCCAGGAAGGTGCCTCAGAAACATTACAACACGTACTGTTTGAAAACAAAAGAAACCTGTGGTTTTTTTTCTTCTTTGCCCATAATTCATTCGATTATTGTGAAATTATTGTGAATTTTTTTGAAGAATTTTTTAAAATTCCTTCATGACTATGTTGTTAAAAGTCATATTTCGTTATTACGTTCGTTTTACCATTTTTTTATGATGACGTAATGATAATTTCATTTTTTGAGCTGAAATAATACTGAGTGGGTGTTAAAAAATTAGTAAAAAAGGGCGTTTTAAGTTTAATTTCTCTTCAACATTCTATGCCCAAACCAGTTTTTAATATTTATCAATTAGAATTGGATTTCAGAAACTTTCAAACTATATTTTTGATTATATGCTACTTTTTTTTTTTTATGAAGAGTGCTTCTAACACATTGTACTTAACTTCAGTAATCATTTATACCCTTTGTTTACGGGCTCAGAAACTTTGAAAGGCCTTTGAAGATGAATGCTGTTCATTCTTCTGAAGTTCACCGACTTCCTATCGCATCTTGTCTTTTATGAGGCATAAATTGTAATTAATTGCTGCCACACAAAAGATTACTTTCGAAATTAGTTGTGCGTGAATAGTGCGTTGTCACTTGTTTATAAGCAATGTTTGTGCATAAAGATGTCTATAAAATACGGTCGCATTTTTGCTTGAAAGTTTTCATCGAGTTGTGACACTGCTAACCGTTTGAATTTTTATGGATAATAACTGTACAGTTCCCTTTTTGAAAAGTGAGAAAGTATTTACGATTACTTAAGAATGATTTTGTACACAAATAAAACGGTATTTATCGCCGAATTTTTCTCATATCCGATATTATTTTTTTTATACTTCGAAATTATTAAACAAATAGGTATAATCATTTGGTAAATTTATATCGACGAGATGGTAACTTATTTTATTGTAAAATGTAAGCACTGTTTTTAGTACACAATAACAATTAGATGGCTACACTATATTTTATTAATTTTAATGACTAGCGTCCTTAAACTCTTTTCAAAACTAATTAGCCATGAAAGTAATGTAGAAGATGCTCCAATCAGAAAGTTTATTAGTAGCATTTTATTACTGTATCAGAGATTAAGAATATCAGGAAGGAGATACTCTTGGTCCCGATTTCGAAATTGTTAATCGAATAGTTCAAAAACGGGACTTTTTTTAATCTATCGCGCCCTTGCAACCATCCTTGGGATTCGATACCCGTAAAACCCTTTCTATGAGGTTATCTACTGAAAAAAAGAAACATGTTTGCCTAATTTCAAATATGTGGTTCGAATAGTTTGAAAACGGAAATATTTAAAAATCTGTAGCGCCACCATAATTCCATGCAACCTCCTTTGAGAGTCAATTTTCGCAAATCCGTTCTTTGCAGACTTGTTCTATTAAACAAAAGAAATAAATTAATTAAATCTGAAATCTTTTGGGCTAAGAGTTCAAAAACGGGAATTTTTTCCTACTATGACATCCCCGTAATCCTACTTTTGACTATCGATTACCTCAAAATCCGTTTTTTGCGGATCTCTACTCAACAAAAGAAACATGCATACTAAACTTCAGATCTGTACGTCTGATGAATGAAAGACGGGAAATTTTGTCTATAACGCCCCCGTAATCCTTTCTGGTAGACGGTTTTCAAAAACTCCGTTCTCAGTGGATCTCCGCTTATTAAACGATATTACTGCTGAATTTTAAGAGTGTAAATCTAATAGTTCCAGAGATCTTGTGATGATGAGTGGGTTGCTTTTCTCTTATATATGATATGTATAGATAAAACTTTTTAAGTTACATTTTCTGTGTTTTACGTGTTTTATGTATTATTTTTATATTATTACTTTTTGTGTTATGGTTTTTGCATGTTGTATATTCTTCTCTTTCTTCTGTTTTTATTTTTTTTTCCTGATTTTTGATTTAAAAATATTACTAAATAGGAAAAAATAATATTTTGCATATTCTTTACGATAAAACTTGTAAGGAATTTGCCCTTGGGTGATGCCTTATTTCTAAGTTATCCTCCTGACCTAGGGGTGTGGGAGTGAATGAAGAACCAGGCGTTGCCATAATCTTAATATCTCTTTAATTAAGATCTTAAACACTATACAATGATAATATTTATATTTTAACTTAGCGGATCTGAGGTGAAGAAACACACAATACGTATTACCAAATAAGTGCGACCTAATCAATATATTTAACTTTACCTCCTATTCCTAATCTCAGTATATACACAGTTCCTAGTATTAATTTGAACGATCCTACCTCTATATCCTAGGTAAGCAGTAAGTCACTTGAATCCTCAATGAAATTATGGTTTATCTCGTGTGGAATGGTATCCACCTTAACTTGAACACACTGGTACGAATAGCTGAGTACTTGAATATCGGATAACTTCTCATTTCTAACTTTAACACTCCTAACCGCAGACTAGCATAATCACTTCCCAAAAGCCACCTCGCTTATACTAAACTTCTGCTATTTAAAAGGTTCTTAATTTGTGCATAATCACGCTTCGCTTCTGGATTTGGTTGGAAAGAATTTGCCTTTTTCGGCCCCAAAGAACCCAAGAGGACAATTAATAGAAAGCGCGATGAGCCCGTCACAGACTATAAAAATAATGATGTTAAGACTTTACAAATAATGATGATAAGACTAAACAAATAATGACGATAAGACTATACAAATAATGACGATAGGACTGTAAAAATAATGACGATAAGACTGTAAAATTAAGGACGATAAGACTATAAAAATATTGATGATAAGACTATAAAAAAATATTGATACGTCTATGAAAAATACTGTTGGTAAGACAGTGAAAAAATAATAAGACTGTGAAAATAATAATGTTAAGGCTATGTAAATTTCATTAAGTATAAAAGTGTCGCTTTAGGAAATATATTATAATGAAAGTGGACGCATAAAATGGCATGAACGTATCTCTTAGAGGGATAAAATGAAGTGAAGCAAATAAAAATTTATAAGGAAGTAAGAGAAAAGGGAGGTGGGGGGGGGCGGAGAAAGAGAAGACGTAAACTTTTTTTTTGACGGTAGAATCGATAACCTCAATAATCTGATGCACAGCTCTAAAAATACTTGCTAAATGGCTGCTGCTCCCTTATTCTTTTTATCCCAGGTTTCTTCTTTTCTGCGTTTTTAGGGCTGGTGATAAAGAAGGCAATCTCTAAAAGACAAAGCAATTGTCACCCAAAAATATTGACCCTCTTGGGAAGTTCTTTTTCTCCTAGTTTTATATCCATTTAGTTTCTATCCCGACATGGTGTCGCCCGTTTCAGTCAAACAAGATTTGTTTGTGTATGTATTTTGGGTTCCACTTAGTTGATAACTTTGTTCCGAAATTCACTTATGTACAACCGAAGTTTGAGAAATAATTCTTTTTTTCATGTTTGGTGAATTTTAATGTAGTTTTATTCGAGAAGTACTGCAGTTGCTTAAACGTATTTCATAGTCCATAATTTCAGTTTTAAATACATAGTGGCTGAATGCTTTCGAAATAGTATATAAACCTCGAACCGTATTTTTGAAAGTGCTTTGATTAGATTGCAACAAACTTAACACACTTTCTGGATGGGAATGCTTTTCTGTCACTCTGGCTTTAACCCTTTATCTACCGCATTATGATTTACTGCAGTTTTTTTCATGCAATATTTTTTTTAGGATCACTGCATTGAAAATTAAGGGATATACATAAACAAAATACTCAACTTTAGGAAACTTAATCCATTAGAGCTAATTAATTAATTAAAGATATTCAACTGTAAAATTAATTATATACACTATTCACTTAAAATAAAGAGTTAAATCGTTTTCTAGGTCCTCATTAACATACAAAAAAAAAAAAAGACACTTAAATTTTGGCATTAACTATTTTTTCGGCGCAAAAATGATAATCTTTGCAATCCGCTGAAAATGCAATTTCTGCTATAAAGCTATTCGCCTTCCCCGTTAAAATATTCATCAAAGAACCCGTGCTGCCATATATCTTAGAAGAGTGGATTTCAAAGAATATTCCTGATAAGTATTGTCAGAATATTCGTAAGATGGGTTATTCTATGTTATTTTAAAGTGAGTGGTACTTATAAATACCGCGCGTGCGTCGGTAGATAAAGGGTTAAAGAATCTTTTTTAAAGAAGTTTTACTGACCACATTTGTTTTATAATACAGGGTGGCCAAGATAAGTGAGACCCAGTATGAATACAGAAGTACAAATACTTACAGAAAAGTAAATTGCTAATACATTATAATTTTTATTTAAAAGTCTGAAATAGAGAATACGAATAATATAATGAATATTCAGATGTTTCTTACTGCACTGTCAAGCGCTCGATTCAAATATCATGTATAGTATGACTCCGAGCCTCTTTTATCTTGGTCACCCAGTATAACAGTTTCTGAAGAGTTTTTTTTTTTACTTTTAAAATTTTTACGTTCTCGTCACTTAATCGAGGTTCGAAATCGCGAGGACCGTCGCCAATAATCCCGTGTTGTTTTTTAGAGTAACGTTAATCAACACTCACTCACTCTCCTCAAAAAGAATATTGTTACGAATTTTGTGTAATGAACGCTTAAAATATTTTTAACAGTTTATGTCTGGATGTGTAATACGTTAATATTACTTTCTGTTATATTTATTTTATACTAAAATTGTAATATTCGCAAGCAACGCTGTTCCTTTTATGGCGGTTCAATGGAAACTTGGCGAAATGTTGACGATAGAGCCAAGTTAGCCATCATTTTTGGCGACCATGTTGGTGACTATTCTAGGCGAGTTGGAAACCATATGGATGCTTCTAGAAATTACTGTAGAAATCTGTTAATACCACGATCTATGACAGGAGTGGCGAACCTTTACGGATCAACGTGCCATTTTTTCCAAAAAAGTATTTAATCAGGTATGGATGTGCCGTCCGTCAAATAACTTTGACTTGTGATTATTGAGAAAATAATAAAATACTTACAACACAAAACTATTTACTACGAAAATATACCTTTTTTGTACTGTTTAGTTATAAATGTTTTAGTTATAAGTGTAATTCAAATTGAAGCAACATTAGTGTGACTTCTGTTCTTGCAGACTGGATAACAAATAACTTATATTAGGATTGTAAGATGTTACTTTTTGTAGAACACATATGCTGAATGTGATTCATCTGCCAAACGATTTCTAAGCAATTAGTTATTTTTGCTGTGGTTCACCTTTTTTGACAAGAGGGTTTGTGATTTATTTCAAAATACCGTTTTACAGACGATGTTCTGAATACCACTGTTCTAGAACATAAAACACACACCGCTTTGTCGCTTTTGCTACTATATAGTGCCATGTTTCTCGGTCCACCAAATTTGAAATTCTCTGTTACACTTACTATCTTGATCTTTTTGTTCTTTTGCTGAACTATCCATGTTAAATAACAATTAAAAATCGTAAATATAACACAGATATATATATAAACTTTAAAATACAGTCATGTCAATGAAATTGACTATATTATGCGTAGACAAACTTTACATCATAAGCAGTTGTAGTCTATCACTAACTAATGCAAGACGAACAAGTGTGCTCCCCGCCGCCCCCTGACCGATCACTCGCGTTTGTTCGTAATACTTCACAGTGAATTTTGAAATTTTGAAAATGCAAACCATTTTGATCATTGGCGTGCCAAAAATATTGTGTCGCGTGCCATCAATGGCACGCGTGCCACTGGTTCGCTATCCCTGATCTATGATGTAAGCGGTTCCTTCTCGAAAGATCCGTTCTGACTATAAATAGGAGCCGGTCGCCGAAGCTGAGTCAGTTATAACTTCGCCTATTGAATAGGACGAGCTTGTGAATAATCTTAAAAATACTTGTATTTTAGACACTGATAGATGTGTCTCAGTGCTGTGAACGAAATAAAAACCTACTGGAATTTATTAAGGTATCCGACTATAGGTTGAAAAAGTGAGTTTTAGGTGTTGTTTGGGTCATCAGGGAAAGAAGAAATTAATTATTGAGGAAGAAGAGCTAATACATAAAACTAGAGAGTTTTTATATAAGTTCTTTTTATAACATTTACTTTATCTAACTAATGAAAATATTTTTTTTAATTCGTTTTTTGAAGAATGAACTTTTCATGATAATTTGTGCACGAAAAACGGGATATCTTCTAAATAATCCAATCAAATTTTTGAAATTTATATCATATATGCTATGGGCCCTTCAGAGTGTAATAAACCGCAGGTTTTAAGACAGCTACATTAAATCACATTTTGCAGCCATTTTTAGCTTAGAACATGCAGTAATTTTGACGAAAAATCATGATCATCAAATTTAAATGCTAATAAAATATTTATTTCTTAAAATATTTTTTATCCTGCGGTTTGTGACACTTCAGACGGATCAAGAAGTATATCAAGGACGTTAAAATTGCATAATGTGTAATTTATTTTTATTTATCACGTTTTTCTTAACTTAAAAAAATTTGCTAAATCTTCCTAAAAATAATTTTTTTTTCAAAAAAAAAAGGGCGATACACATGTTAATTATTTAATAGTTATGACTTTTTAAGCCTATTTATGTTCTTTAAAACAATAAAATTATTCAGAATATCAATTTTTGAAAAATTTATCGCCGAACCTAGTACCTTAGTGAATTTTAGTGCTTTATCCTGTATTTCAAGGATTGTTTCGCAACAATAAATTTTCATCTCTCTTGAAGAGCTGTCTTGCTCTTTGAAACTGATAGCATAAAATCCTCGAACCCCGATCTCCGTAACAATATCAAAACTTATGAAACAATCGCGACTAAAATACTTAATTAAATATGCAAACAAGAGAAAGGGTGCATATATATTAAAAAAAAAAATTAACGGTAAATTCAAATTGGAAGGAGCTCGCACATCCCCGTTAATGAAACTTAAATTTAGGATTTTATAATAATTACATAATATATTTTTATCACAAAACACATTATATTTATCTCTTATGCAATACAAATTCACTCATTCTGATCTGTTAAGCAATCCGACAACATAAAATGACTATCAGAAAAACCGTCAAAAATATTCAAAACGACAAACGATCCACACCGTGAATCCTGTGAAACTCAAACCAGATCCAATGACTTCGGCGTATCAGCCTATCCATCTAAACGGCTGCAGGTACCGCACACCTGTTCCCGGAAGGTGAAGGGTTTTGATATTTTATTTTCATTGTAGTAATGTGACAATCTAACGTCAATTTTGAACGTTATCTTGCGTGATTGGCCTCTACTATTGATGCCAACCGGGGGAATCATGTCCGGAAGATCCTATTGTGTGCCAGAGCGCGGTTCCTCTATCGGTGAACGTTAATCAAAGGAAATTCGTGATGTTCGTTCTTGTATTGAAATAAGCAAATGAATGACTCACTTGGGAGTTGGTAATATAGTCTATAAATTAAGATAAATATGTTCAGGTATATTGCATAAAAGTCATTTTTTTTTCTTTCTAAATTCTTAACGAGTTATCTGAAGCCCGAGTTATTTATTTATTCGTGAAGTAACTCAGATTTTAATGAAGCTGATTCAGATATATTTATTAACCCCTCAAATGCCTGTGACGTATATATCCGTCTCGTCCAACCGGTGCCCTGAGTGCCCTGGACGTATATGTACGTCTTTTCGAAATAGGGTTCTTTTCTTTGCGCTGATGTCGGTAAAACTATTCCGAAGGGTTTGGAATGCAATATAATGACTTGGCAGTGTTGTAACAGGTCTATTCGTGAACCTTCTACTAATCCTCTTGGGGTAAAACTTCTTCTTAAAAAATTATTCTATCGAAAACTTTCTCTCTCGAAGAAGATGTGACTTATGTAAATCAAGGCTTATATTTAAACATTAACTTTCAGCTTCGTCGGGGATAGAGGTTAAAAGTTAAATGATAACTGTTAGTGATTAACGTAAAGTAATGGAAAGCTAGGCGAGAGTAATCCGTAGATTATCTGCTTAATATTTTAAGATTGACGATTTGTAAATTAGGTATTTAATTTGGATTAGTGTCGGCTTAAAGTGGATTAACTTAGAACGTATCTTAGAGAATGTGGAATGTGTATGACGAAGACATTCCAAGAGTAAGTGATTAAATTTATAATTAAATATTAAATATATCGTCTTCCTCGCATTTGCTCCCGTATTTATCTAAAGGTGCATTTCCTTAGGTGGTTGAGATTTGTTAGGTTGTTGAGAATTGTTAATAAATTGTATTTGTTTTGACTATGGCCAATTTTCCTTCTCTAACTCTCGTACACGGACGGATGGGACAGCCCATCCATTACAGTGTGCGAAAAATATCGTTATTTAACAGAAAAATTTGCTCATTTGTGCCTTTTCTCGCCCCCCCCCCAAATGCACCGCATACGCACCCCTATGTGAAATACAATGGCACTGGGGAGCAAATCGCATAACTTTTAATCGGCAGTTAAGAGGTTAATATCAGAACAATAATGAAATATTGTCATTCCATCTAAAACGTACAGCTAAAATTGCTCGGAAAAATATTCTTTTGTTTCGTGTTTTAAGATTTTAAAAAAGCCGCCCATCTAGTATAATGAAAAGTGATACTGTCTGCTGTACCACAGGGCCTGGGTACGAATCCGAAGAAGGCATGGATGTTTGTAAGTGTATCGTACCTGTGCGGTATGGGGGCACTCTGAATATTCATTGAGCCGCAAGTCCTCTCGTGAGGTTTTTAGAAGGGGAAATGAGGTGGGATGTCCCTACTACTCTCCAGGGAGTTCTCACACAAAACTGGGGGTAAAACCGAGTTAAAACGTGCTTCACCTGCATGGTGTTCAAAGCAACGGCTAACGACACGCATGAATTTCATGGGTCTCTGTCTGACATCCATCGTTGATCACATGACACATATGCAACAATAACAATAACATCTTTTCCACCAGGGCAGGTTTTGAACTTCTGAAAAAAAGTTTTCGATGCACCCGAAAATGACCATTATGTTAGAAAACAAAGATAAATTAAGAAAGAAAAACTACTACAATACCTACATATAAAGCGGCCCACGCGACTTTTTAATTGTAAGAATTTAGCTTATGGTAAGAAATAAGTTTGATACCCATACTTTAAAACATACGTAATAGATTGTAAAAACAGACAAGTAACTTTCATAAATGAAAACGTAAGCAAATTTCAACCCCTTAAGCAATCAATTTTTTTTGCCCAAAATGTTCCAAAAAGGGCACATTTTTTTTTTGTTTTTTTTGCATATAGAAAAAGCATAATACGTAACAGAATGCGAAAATAGAAGAATTTTATTGAAATTTTCTGTTTTAAAGTGTGTTGACACTATTTTTTATGTTATAATTGTGTTACACAAAACCCCCTAAACCTTTGGTTTTTATATATGAGTTCTGCATGCTATGAAGAATGTTTCATATATCTCTTAGAAGTATTTCTCTCACACTTATAAAAAAAATTTCAAAAGTTCGTACCTCTTTTACAAACGGTTTACATACACACACACATATATATATACACACAATTTGAAACATAGTGTAATATTAAGCCTTACATTGCTATGGAGACAGAGATAATATCGGCTTTCTTGGATTATATTTCCATTTCTCCTCAAGCAATAAATTGCACACATTTCCTTACCAATCTGTTGTTGTTGTTACTAATGCCACCTGATCGGCAAAGGCCATATCAAGGCCAACGAAATTCAACATGGTATAGGGCTAAGTGACGTCGGTCGTTAGCCGTAGCTTTGAGCATCATACAGGTGAGAGAACGATATAGCTCGGTTTCACCCCAATTTTGAGGGAGAACACCCTGGGGGTGGTCAGGGGCCTCCCACCTCTCTTCCCCTTCCACCAACCTCACGAGTTACTTGCGGCTCGATGGCTATTTAAAGTACCCGTATGCATTACAAACACTATACATTTACAAACATCCGTGTCTGCTCCGGGATTCGAACCCAGGCCCAATGGTATAACAGTCAGCTTCGCTAACCACTATACAGGATGGGCCTACGCCTTACTAGTCTTTATTCTGAATTGAATATTTTCGAGAATCTAAATCCCTGCCTTTAATGAAAAATTCTCGCCTTTACCACAAAGAAAACCCCAGATGAGAAGTATTTCGGTACCAGGGACAAACTGCATCTTTTAAAAACACCTGAACTAATAATCTCACTATAAGAATTAAAAATATGTACAAATCAGAGATAGAAAGAAGAAAATATCAGTGCCGTACGATGTACGGGCAAACTAGATAAGGGGTTAAAACGAAATGTATCCGTACGAATATAAACCGATCCGTGTACAAATCGAGACTGTGTGTTTTCTTTAAAAATTTATTTATAATTCAAAACCGGAAAAATCCTATTTGATCAAAAAAAAAAAAAAAGGAAAGAAAAGAAAATTCCTTCAGGAGATACACAAGAAAAATTCTTTTACGCCACTTGATCTCAACCTACTTTATATGCCTTGGAGGAATAACTCACTATTTGATGATCACATGCATTCAAACATCTCAATTAGTGAATGTGAATTTTTCGAACTATTCAGGGACTAAATTTAGACACTGACTTTAAAGAATTTATGAGGCTTTTTTTTCTCTTATAATTAAAGTTCTATTCAAAACACGCAAAAAAGCTATAGGGTTAAAATAGCTTGTGCATACTTAATAAAAAATGTTTCCTTTTTTAATTTAAAAAAAAAAATGTTTTTTTCAAGTTTTTTTTTTTTCGAAATTGGCGGATCCATAAGCCTCTTTACTTTTAACTTTAGAAAACGTTCCAAAAGTTCTCGGTTTGTACACAAAAATATACTGTGCCTTCTTTTTATTATTTAATTAAATGTTTTGTCAAAATATGATGGATTTTTTCAAAAATCTTATGAAATATGGTATATTTATCATACAAATCACAGAAAAAGGATGAAAAAATTCAAATATACCGTTATATTTGCCATTTTAACTTAATTTGTAAAAATATTTGGATTATTTGACTATCACCAACAGCATGCATGAGAAAATTCAGATACTATGTTTATTCAAACATACAAAACGAGTAAACTTTTGGTGGAATTTGTTTCCTAAAGCTCAATTTCGACGAAGTTTAACAGGAGATGCACAGACGCTAAACCAGCAGCGATTACGCTGTATCATTATTGTTAATTTGACCAAATAAAACCTGTTAATCGAACCCTGTTTGTTGCTCAATTACTTTGCTTGGCTGCCCATGTGTCATTTGATCATGTATTGTTATTTTTGAGAGAGAGGCTATAAAAGAAGATATCGCATCGTAACTTTTTCTTTACTAATGATAAGAATAAGCTTTTAATAAAAAATGAGCTTGAGGGTAACTCAATATTATCGGGAATTCTTTTATTATACATCAGTAAAAATGAGAAAATTCAGCCTTATACAACAATAATTATTCGAATGATTTGATTATTATGTTGTGGCAACTCGTCTTACAGATTGTAGATAAACGCTACGAAAAAGAATTTTTAAGCTCTTTTTTCACATTCGAAAGGAGAAATTCAAACAGTTAAAAAATAAGTAATTAATTATTTCGTTTGCAATGAGGCAACGATAATTTTTGTACCGCTTTATTTTTATTCAATCGATTGCTGTGTGTAACGTTATCGTTTGATTTTATGTTCGTTGTTCCTGTAGTTGTTCTAAAAGTTACGTGGTTTGGTTTGTTAATAAAATAAAAGAAGAAAAAACTGCAATATTTATTTGGAATTGAACAACACGGATCTTTTGGAATAAGAAAATATATTACAGAATCAAGTATTTATTGTAATTATTTATTGAATTGCAGTATTCAAAATAAATGTAAAAGAGTGCTCTATTTTTCTGTTTTGTTTTATAAAAAAATAAAATGAAAGCATCAGAAGAAAGAGAGCTTTTTAATTTCAAATCCTTGATTGCTGTTTTATTTTCTAATAAGCAAGTTATTCAAAAAATAAATCCTACAATTTCAAACAGTTAAAAAAGAAGTAATTAATTATTTCGTTTTGCACTGTGGCAGCAATACTTTTTGTATCGATTTATTTTTGTTCAATCGATTGCTGTATGTAATATTATCGTCTGATTTTATATTAGTGTTTTAGTAGTTGCTCTATGTGTTAGTGATTTTTGTTAATTAAATAAAGGAAGAAAAATTTTCAATGTTTATTTGGAATCGAACAACATGGACCTTTTGGAATAAAAAAAATGTATTACAAAATAAACATGTAATTATTTAATGAAATGCTGCTATCAAAATAAAAGTAAAAAGTGTTCCATTTTTTAAAAAAATAAAGCAAAAGCATCTAAAGTGTTGGATGTTCAAATCTTCTTTGATTGCTGTTTTATTTTCTAATCAGCAAGTTGCTCAAGAAATAAGAACTAACAATTTTCACCAGTTGTCTTCATTCGTAAATCACATCTTGTTGGGGAAAAAAGAAACTCTCTCTCCTTTCCCCCTCATAAAGGAAAATTAATTTCGGAAACGGTTTCATTCCTCCGCCATCTTCTCATCATAGTGGATACAGCACTAAATGGGGTAATATGTATTTTTGCAGCTGCGTCGTCAGCATGTATCCCAAAACACGCTGGATAAAAAGGCATAAAATTTTATTGCTCGACGTCCTCTCCAGTTGAAGAGCTTCTCAGATGGAAGGGTGACTGTTCCAGAGAAATGAAGATGGTTTTTGTTTTTTAGATTGCTCTTTGTTGATGGAATCGTGGATATTTTCAAAGTTACAAGATGGGAAATTTTGGAACATGGTGATATTATGTGCATTGTAAATGTATAGATATTTTAGATAACGCATTGAAGATGGTTATTGCTAAAAAGTTTCTTTAAGCTTTGACATAAAAATAATAACTGGTATTTTAGTTTTTTTTCCAGTTCAGCTGATTATTTGTAGCCGAAGACAAAACACTATTTTTCAGTCAGGAATTTCTCACAGTAAATGACAGAAAAAATTAAACAATGGCTTCCTTGGATGCTTTGATTTGTATCTAATTTAGCAAACTGAAATTATTTTATTATGTGCAAATAAATATTCGATTTGAATTATTTTATTCCAAAATAAATATATTTATATTTTCCAGGTAATGTTTTATTATGAATACATTTGTACTGGTTATCGAAAAAAGCAAATAAAAATCGTAAGAAACTCCTAAATTCGAATTTGAGAACAATCCCAATTTTTTTTTTCTTTCTTTTAATTCGTAAATGTTTTTGTTTTGAGATATTCATTATATATGAAGAATAAGAACAATAAGAATATATTTCGTCGTTCAATGCATATTTATTCATAAGTTTTAGTGAATATAATTATTTTAGCTTTTATATGCCAATTTAAGTTATATTAATAAAACACTTTACAAGTTTTCTATAAATGTATTATTAATTACTTCAAGCTTTTAGTTTTTCCGTTGAAAATTAGAAAAGTTTTTCTTGTTATAATGAAAAAATAAGTATGTTTATATTTAAGAAGCATTTTATATATATATATAATGTCTTATTCATAAGTATAAAGAAAAATATTTCTTATTGAATTACTATATACCGTATATTCCGGTGTATAACGCGCACTCATATTTTCGAGCTGCATTTTTTAATTTTCATTAATAATCGCCGTAAAACGCACACCTTTTTTTTTACTTTTTCTTACTGAAATATATGCGTGCATTCTTATGCTTCGAAATCCCAGGCTTTTAAAAAAATAGTATACTTTTAGAACTACAGCTGCATAAATTCATTAGAGGTTTGTCATTTCTTTTAAATAATAAATATTTCGATATAATGCTCATATTTTGATTATTTTTAAAACGATCATTTTTATACCCGGCTTTTAAAACGCACTCGTAAATTTCGATCTTACTTTTTGTGTTAGAAGTGTGCCTTATATGTCCGATTATACGGTATATGCAAATTTACTTTCATAACTGAGCTACTAAAACATCAACTATATCTACACAAAAAAGTTGTAAAAATTAATATATATATATATATATATATATATATATATATATATACCTATCATAACTTTACATAATTAATTTTCTGAACCCAAAAGGAGTGCACAGACTATCATTTGTACCCATATAGTACGAGGTTTTAAAAAAAATTATTTTCTTTCAATCTTGTATTTTGTTTTTCGACTCGCAGTAAAATGAAAAAAATTGAACTGCCGTTTGTCGAAAAGGACAGGTGTACTTCAAGGGGCATTTTATTTGCGAAGTAAAACAGTTTTGTTTGATCGCTATAAGTCAGAGCGGTGAATTGTTTTCCTGTCAGACGTGTACACGATGCTTGACATCGTACAAAATCCATAAAAAAATCTAAAAATTCTTTTCTGAGACTTTCAATTCGAAAAGTCCACTTGGAAGTGGAAATGTTTCTTGGGTATCTACTTCTACGATTCTGTTCGTAGAGTTTCAAACTTACCTGAGGCAGAGTTGTGCAACGAAATACAAGAGAGGATTCAGTTTCTCTGTCTATCATCTACAAATGCTTTTTCTGTTCATCAATTTTTTCATCTTTATTTTTTCTGAAACGGAAACTCGTTACCTCTATTACTAGATTTCAATTCGATAGGAGTTTCCAATTTATCTTATCCTCCTCTATACTCTTAAAATTGAGTTTTCACGTAGAGTTTTAGGAATTGACGTATCGTGGGAAGAAAAGATAGATCCGTTCTTTTCTAATTAATATTTTTTTCTCTTGGCAAAACAATGTCACGTTTATGATTATATGTATGTATATAGTTTTATAGCAAATATATTTTATAAAAATTTAAAAGACAAAGAGATTTTTAATTTTTGTACATAGTTATGATTTTAAACATCTATTTAACACAATAGATATTAATAATGTAAAAGTTTTTTTAAAAAAAGAATTTAGGATCTGTATAGAGCTATAAAGTTTTAGAATTATAATACTCTCATTAATTTAGTTCTTTAAAAATATTATATTAATTATTAAAGCAGTATATATATGAACAGATTAAAATCCTACCGCAAGGTGCTAGCAATAGTTTAACTAATTTATCTTAATTTTTTTTTATGAAAAACAGTGCGTTAATAATACTGATTTTTATCTACATAGATATGCTGATGATTTAGTTACTTTTTTTTGTAAAAATGGAGAAAGGTAATACATGTTATTTTTTTTCTCTCACTTAAACCTTATTAAAACTAACAACATCAAACTTGCTACAAAAAGCCGGAATGCAATACATATTATGGATCAAAAATTAAATAGCAATATTTATGATAAAATTAATGCTTTTTTTATATTACTTAATTCCATTCTGGAACAGTAATATTCATATATCAACTAATAGCAATATAATACTTAACTATAATTGTAGCATAATTAATATTTAATTAATAACAATAGTGATAAAATTGTTTATATTAAAAAGTTGTTAGACATTGCTTTGAACATGATCACCCTTTTAAATTTCCAAAAAATTAAATTTGTTATAAGTCATAAATAAATCATAATTTAAATGAATTATAAACTGTGAATAATTTTGAAATCCTTTGATAGTAAATAATAAACACTTCAAATAAAAGGTTAAAATTTTTGTTAATGTGGTACCATAAAAAAACCTGCATAAAATTTAAGATTTTAGCCTGAGCCGTCGGGAGCCGCTTAATCACAAGCACTCATCACCGACAACTCTGCACAAGAAGAAGAATTTTTAAATCACTGAAATGGTAAGGTTTATTTGCATATATTAAGGATTTTCAAAGAGGCGAAGATCTTATGACAAGTCCCATGAGAATCCATATTAGACTTTTTCCCCCCAAGTTATGATTACTATATAAACTTATAATTAAAATTGGCCAATCAAGTAGTTAAAGCTACTTTTTACTGTTGCTTGTTCTCGTTAATTTTCTATAGCGTTAAATACATTAAAATGAAGGCTACAGGCCAATTAAAACGATTGACCTATTTCATCCATGGAACGTGTCGATTTCTTTTAAGTGTCAATGTTATTACGCGATTAATGAGTTCAAGTGCGAGATGCTAACGTAAAAAGGTATCATTTACTATTTGTTAAACTTCGGTTTATATTTAGAAGAAATTAGGGCGCACTCATGTAGAGTTACAATGAGTGTTTATACGTCAGTTGTTATTCTATTTTCTTTCAATCTTGGTCGGAAACGAACCGTTGCCATCTTTTCCTTCATTTACTCGTTTATTTTTTATCCCAATGGATTTTTATAACAGCTATTCTTATTTTATGAACAAGCGCTGGGATATATTTTTCTCCCGTTATGTTTAGGGGGAGAAATCAATTATTATTCTCTTATGTGAGTGGGCGTTATGTATATTTAAATACTTGTTATTATTTATAATATTACTTGTTATTTCAAAAATCAAGCATTACCTTTTCTTTTAAAAATAATTATCAAACAATGAGTTACTGTAGTTATAAAGGTATTTTCAGAAAATTTTGATCGATTTGAATGAAATTAAGTCAATACTTTTTTAAATGTAGAATGGGCTAAATTCATGCGACGTCATTGTCACATGATAATTACAGTTACGTGTTTCCAGTCAATTAGTTCATAAGTTCACGTGACACTAGTCACATAACTACAATCACGCGTTTCCAACCAATCAGATCATAAATTCATGCAACGTCAAAGTCACATGATAAATGCAGTTAAGTATTTCCAGCCAATCAGCTCATGCACTTCGCTGTTGCCAACCTTTGCTTTTTTCAGAAACTTGCTTTTAAAAGGTACATATTTGTGAACAATATTAGCATACATAAGTAATCAAAATGCACGTGGTTTAAAAGTACACGTATAATACAAGAACTTTTTTTAATTAAAGAAAACTTTTTCATGAAATTTTTTCCTTAATACTTGAACATCTTTGCCCAATTCTGAAATTTGGTATTTTATATAAATCTTATAAATAGAACAGCAAGTACTAGTATAAAATCAGTTTTGAATTCAGTATAGAACACATAATTGCCTTTATCAAGCGACCGTCAGGAATTTAGCCACAATATGTACATGAATATTTTATCATTGTATTGTTATGAAGTTAAATTTAAAATAATTCGTTTAATTTTGCTTTGTAAAAAATTAATTTATAATATTATGATATCTTTATCATTTAATATCTTTGCGAATGATCTGATGTGATTAATATCTGAAGTAAATAAAATATCGTTTTAAAGTTTTCTTTCTACAAATAAAAATTCGGATTACATTTTACTCCATTATTAAGGAATAATTATGCTAAAAGTATTAATTGAATTAAACATTAAATCAAAGTTATTATTACTTCTAAGTGCTGAACTATCCACTTAAATGTATGAATTACTTTTAAATTTTTATAAATTTGACGACATGCGATGAACGCCAATATGGAATTGTTAATCAAACCTCGCGATTTAGTTTGTTATTTATCGTCTACTTGTATTTGTTCTCGATGCTTTTTTTGATATTCAATTCGTTTTGAAATATATCGTTTGGTTTTTGTGTAACTTATAAATGGCGCATGAAGTAAAAGAATTAGATTCCGCTTAGATTTAATACAATTGTTATTTATTAATTGTTATTTCTTCTACAATTTATTTACAACAGTTTCTAAAAAACGAACCAAACATATATTGTGGTAAATTATATTTAAAAAAAAACACTATAAAAATACTTCCTTAACCTTCTATTAGGCAATTTTTTTTCTAGCAATGCAGAAATATTTTTGGAATTTAGGTTGATTTATTAAAAGAGATTCACATTTAGGGTACAACCTCAAAATAGTTTTAATTTTTAAGTCCATTTTTTTTGGTAGAAAGTATGCTTCCTACCACCCACTGGGAGCTATTTAAAGGTGGGTCATCTTATGTTTAACATTTCTTTTTGCATTACATGAAAAAAAAAATTTGTAAATACTAAAATATACTGAGGGAATTATAAAATAGACGCATTTTATATTCAAAGACTTTTGAATATAAAATGTGTTTAATTTATAATTATCTCAGTTGTGATTTATACATATTACCGCTAGCGTAGCTAGTTCTGAGTGGGCGTATCAAAACTGCTTCGGGGTCCTTTTTTAGAAATGAAAGGCTTCTTAGTGGTACTGTATTTACTCATGTTGGGGCCCCTGTAGCTGGGGGCTACAGGGTACCACCGAAGTATAGTATATATCACTACAGGGTATCACCGTATCATTAAAACGGTGGTAGCCACGCCCCTGCATATCCCTTTCCATGAAATTTCAGAAAACAGGGACATAGTGGGACATTTTACACACTATACGAACGTATCTGTTCTCATGTGCTTTAGTAGAGCATAAACGGCAACGTTTATATGTTTTTGTAAATTTGGCCTTTAGTCATCAACTTTAGCAAATCGTATATCGTCTGAAACAGTTCCTTGCTGCTTTGGAAATTTGCAAGTTATCCTTTTTGCTTTCGACTTGAAATTCCAGATATCAGTTGTCGTGCGTAGCCGAATTGTTAACAGCACAAATCATAGGTGGGAAAATAACTTTCCATGGACATAAAAAAAACTAATTAAGTTAACGGTAAGTATACTTACCATGGGAGCATTATATAAAGAATTAAAATAAAATGCACTTTTTATCAAAATAAGATCAATTTTGAAAGCGTATAAAATATTTTTCAATGCAGGAATACTGATTAATTCTGTAAAAAAAAGTATTTGCTAATAACTTTTGTGAACTGTAAAAGCAATATGTGTGTGAATTATATGGAGCGTCCGAAAAGTTTAGCTACACGTCCAAAAATGAATTAAAAATAAACAAAGAAAGATTTTCTCTCTCTCTCTCTCTCTCTCTCACTTACGGTTTTTTATATTCCATAAAGAAAAGATTAAAGTTTCTGTTTAATGAAATGCAAACCATATGGTGCTACGTCCACGTTTTGCAGCATTCTTGGTTCAAAATGGCTGCACCACAAGAACAAGCGCAAATTGTATAATGGTTTATCGAATTTAATTCTGCTACACATGTACTACTTAAATGGGGCCCCACCACTTTGGGTTTTGAAAGTGAGAAAATTTTTTGATGAAAAGTTCCCCGGGTGATGGATGAGAAGAGGAGGTCCAATATACCTTGACCACTTAGATCTCTTGACATAACAAACCTAGACATTCTGTAGGGATACGTGAAAAACATTGTTTACCAATCTTCAATTAGTGACACTAATCAAATGAAAAGTCGAATTGCAGCGACCATTCAGAATTTTGCTTCTGCAATGCTTTATAGAACGTCAGTGGCGTAACGAAGAGCATTGCTCCCCCTGCAAAGTCAGGTTTTGGCCCCAAGCCGGATCTTACAAAGGATTGCAAAACCATAATCTTTGAGCCCCCTAGAATCCTACCTCTCCCCTCCGCGATATGGGGGTTGCGGGTGTGTACCTTACGCCACTGTAGAACGTGCCTAGAAATCTCATTTAAACTCAATCTGTTGTGCGCAATTATTTGTGCGCTCAATGAAAACGTGCAGTAGAGCATCATAAGAAACTTTGGAATTTTCTTTATAGAGCGTAAAAAAATCGTAAGTGAATATCGATATTTGATTATTTGTATTTATATTGTGTGTGTGGAAAGTGTAGCCTATATATATATATATATACTTTTTATTTACCCAATGTACTAAAACACTATTAAATTTTTTTTTAACTATTCGCCACAGAAATTTCCACTTTTCTAATTTGAAAACTTCTTTTCAAATTGAAATATTTGATCACAGAAAGTTACGATCAAATTAATTTCATCAAATATGTGCTACATTTTTTCCCACTTAATTGCTTAAAGAATATCTTCGTGATCAGCTCCATCTGAGCATGCGCTATGAGGGCGTGTCTAGACACGTTAATGGAATACTTGTTTTTTACTCACCATTTTATAGCGAACTTGTCAATGACCGCAAATTTATAGCCTACAGAACGTATACTTATTTATTTAGCGGGGACGAGATATCATCTTTTGCCTGTCGAAGACTTAATTGTTGTGCCTCAATGATTAACGGGGAAAGGTGCTCGCGTGTTTGTAGGTTTAACACTGCTAACTTGGGTATTAGCTGGAAGTGAAAATCTAGATAGCTTTCCACACATTTTGATCTTTTCGGTAGCATGGAATAGATAATGAAATATATATATAATACTAGATGCCATGATATTATTTTTTTTTCGTGATCATTGTTCCCTGATTATGCGATAAAGGATAGATGGATTAATGAAGATGCTTTCGGTATTTTTTATATGTAGCCCTAAATTTTTAATTCTAAAATTTGTTTTCTTTGCAAGTATTTTTTTCCCAAACGAATTGAAAAAAAAATAATCATAGGTAGATATAGATACAGAGTTATTCATAACTCCGTCCGAGGTTTCGGAGCGTTATAGTAAAAAACTAATACGAATGCAGCAGAGAAAAGAACATTTGAAAAAACGTACAGAAACAATTTAAGTTTTATTTACATATTTTAAAGGCAAGGGCGTAGCTACTACCGTATCAGCCGTATCAATGATACGGTTGCCCCCAAGCTTCAGGGGCCTCAACATGTGTAAGAAAAATATCCTAAATTATTAAGAGGTTTAAAAAAGGGCCCCCTAAGAAATTTTGATACCGATCCCACTCATGACTAGCTACGCCAGTGTTTAAAGGTGTTCTATGTGTGAAACCTTGATTACAGGACTATACTCAACATAGTACTATCAGCGTTATTGACAACGCGTGTTATAATTTCACGTGTTATCCAAAAACTTGGTCTTTTACATAAGACAAAGTTTTTATATCCCCTTTGGCGCGTTATTTTGCAGAACTGCATGAAAGGATAACGCGCGTTGTCGGTATCATTAACAGTAAAATGTTGAATGAAGTGTGGCAGGAACTAGACCAGGGATATCGAGCCAGTGGCACGTGTGCCATTGATGGCACACGACGCAATACTTTTGGCACGCCAGTGATCAAAATGGTTTGCATTTTATTTGAAAATTTCTAAGTTCACTATGAAGTATTACGAACAAATGGAAGTTATCGTTCGTGGGGCGGCGGGGAGCACACTCGTTTGTTGTTGTCTTGCCTTAGTTACATAGTAGACTACAATTGCTTATGATGTAAAGTTTGTCTACGCATAGCATTGTCAATTTCAACTGTACTTCAAAGACACAACTGTATTTTAAAGTTTATCTTTGTTATATTTACGATTTTTAACTTATTTAGCTTGGCTAGTTTAGCAAAATAACCAAAAGTTTAAGATAGTAAGTGTAACTGAATTTCAAATTTGGCGGAGGCCGAGGAACATGGCATTATTAGTAAAAGTGACAAAGCGGTGTGTGTTTTATGTTCCGGAATAGTGGTATGCAGAACATGGTCTGTAAAACGGTATTGTGTGAAACAAATCACAAACCCTTTCGTCAAAAAAAGTGAACCACATCAAAAATAATTAACTGCTTAGAAACCGTTTGGCAGATGACTCCACACAATGCAGTATATATATTCTACAAAAAGTATAACATCTTACAATCCTAATATAAGTTATTTGTCATCCAATCTGCAACAACATAAGTCACACTAATGTTACTTTAATTTGAATTACACGAATAAAAAAACTAAAACATTTATAACTATATAGTGCAAAAGGTATTTTTTCGTAGTAAATAGAGGTTTGTGTTATTAATATATAGTTTTATTGTTTTCCCAATAATTCCAAGTCAAAATTATTTGACGGCACGTCTATTCACCATTAAACACTTTAGAAAAAAATGGCACGTTGACCCATAAAGGTTCACCACCCCTGAACTAGACTATCGTATTGATGTACGTAACCTAAGTTTCACTCATAGAATACCTGTAAGGTATGTAAATAAAACTTGAATTGCTTCTGTATGCTTTCAGATGTTCTTTTTTTTTGCTGTATTCCTCTTAGTTTTTTTTACTATAGTTCTACGAAACCCTGTAGGAAATTATAAATAACCCAGCATTTCTATTTGATTTTAGTTTCTGAAAAGCTAATCTTTGTGAAACTTTAGATTACTTTAGCTAAAAAATAATTTTGATCAAAATGGGGGAAGGAGAGGATTAAAAAGAATAAAATATTAAAATAAAGTATAAAGGTTGTGTGTATTTTGTGAAAGTTGAATTCTTTCAAAGAGCTGCATTTGGTAAATAAAGAAACTTTAGGCCGTCTTAAAGTCGCAAAATTTCCCATTTCAGAATTATAATTACTATTGTATTCACAAGAAAAGGAAAAAGGGGGGAAAGAATAATTTTTTTCTAATTAAATGTTATTTAAAGTAAAAATAGGGGTGCTATATAAAATAAAAAACAATATATTTTGAAACAATTCAAGAATTTTTCGTAATACCTTTTACGAAAAATTTTAATGTTATGAAGTTTCCAGGATATACACCGGGGATTATACCCAGGAAGTCGGGTAGTTTTAGACAAATAGACTTGAAATGTGCCAGAAAGGTTTCTTTTATTGTGAGTGGAGATCCGCTAAGAACGGAGTTTTCGGAAATCGTCTCTTATCTGGGGCAGGGGTGGCGAACCTTTATGGATCAAAGTGCCATTCTTTTCTAAAAAAATGTTTAATGAGGTATAGACTTGCCGTCAAATAATTTTGACTAGTGATTATTGGAAAAATAGTAAAACTAAGTACTAACAACTCAAAACTCTATTTATTTCGAAAAAATATATTTTGCACCTTGTAGTAGTAAATAATTTAGCTATACGTGTAATTCAAATTAAAGTAATATTGGTGTGATTTCTGTTGTTGTTGATTAGATGAAAAATATCTTATATTAGGATTGTAAGATGTTACTTCTAGCAGAATGCTTGCTGCATTGTAGTCATCTGTCAAACAGTTTCTAAGCGAGTTTTTATTGCTATTCATCTCTGAAAATAATGACTAGCAGGCGTGGGTAGATGAAAATATGGTTAAAACAGCATGACCCAGCTTCTTCGAGCAGTTAAATGTGTGTGGTATCGAATCCCATGTTTCCGAAATTTCATTATTAGCATTTTTACTTATATTGCTTGTAAATCTTTCTGTTTCAATCAATTCCAACGTTCTCCTTTTTTCATCAAACTTTTGAATCCATATTAAACTGGACTGGAAATTAATCAGTTGCATTTCTAAATTTTCAATTTCCAATCAATCGAATTGAGGCAAGTTCAGTTTATTAAATGAAATCTATCAGGGTACATAAAAAAAACATTGAATGTTTCCCATAATTCTTTGAACTCAGAAAATCTCACTGAAAAATGCGACCGATTACTCGCGTTGTAATAATTCATACTGAACTTTTTTTATTTTGAATTAAAATGCAAACCGTTTTGATCGGTGGCGTGCCCAAAATATTGTGTCGTGTGCCATCAATGGCACGCATGCCAGTGGTTCGCCATCCTTGATCTAGGGGGTTGCGAGAGGGGTTACAGAAGAAAAAAAGTTCCCTGTTTTTAAGGCTGTCTAGAAGGTTAAAGAATAGGACCCGAATTCGGATTATTTTTTTCAGATATAAAAGTATTCAAACATTAATATTATATTTTGGCTTCACTATCCTGTAGATATAATCACCTATTTTATCATACTACTCATTTTTATCCAAGTAGACGTATTTTATCTTTTATAAAATGTGTTTCGTACTTTTTCTCCTATATCGTAATGCTAAATGAGCTATCCTCATATATGTTAAAAGGAAAAACTGATTATATTTATGGAATATTTTGAAATTTTAAAAACACTATGCTTTAAACAAATGCATGAGTTACAAAGTAACAAATTTTTATAAAAATTGAGGCATTTCTTTCTGTTTAAAAATGTGCTCCGCGTTAAGTGTACGCTCTCGTAAATATGGCGAAAACAGCCTTAAACTATTAGACCTGCGAGCTTTAAATTAGGCAGGTTTGTTTCTTATGTAGAGTAAAGACTCGCTTTGGGGTACACTGGGGGGGGGGTACGGGGGCGTAAAAGATAAACATAAGTTTGCTTTAGAAAATTTAAGTCCTATCCTTTTTAATCAAGAGGCGAAAGTTCTAAGAATGGTTTCGAATGTAGTGGAAAGTTTATGCTGGGACTTAAATATCAAAAACTTTTAAACACAATACTATACAGTCATACAACATCATGAAATACCAGCGAAACGGGTTAGTAACAGCTAATAAATCCATAAAATATAAATTAAAAAGCAGTACTATTTTTTATTATATTCGTGCAGATAAATGGCATTCAAAGCAATAACATTACCTATAATCTTATGGAAAGTTGGTTTTCACA
>BMAV01026633.1:180366-191587 GCA_019973955.1 Trichonephila inaurata madagascariensis | reverse complement strand
CCCCCCCCCCCCCCCCCACCCCCCCCCCCCCCCAAACCCGTAAAAGTTAAATATAAGTTTGCTTTAGAAATTTAAGTCCAATCCTTTTTAATCAAGAGGCGAAAGTTGTAAGAATTGTTTCGAATGCAGTCGAAAGTTTGTGTTGAAACTTAAATATCAAAAACTTTTAAACACAATACTATACAGTCATACAACATCATGAAATACCAGCGAAACGGGTTAGTAACAGCTAATAAATCCATAAAATATAAATTAAAAAGCAGTACTATTTTTTATTATATTCGTGCAGATAAATGGCATTCAAAGCAATAACATTACCTATAATCTTATGGAAAGTTGGTTTTCACAGATATTTATTGCCATTCTCCTAAAATAAATGTGATTCATGTTTATTTAATTAAGTTGTAATCTTTGTTGCAGAAAAATGAAGCGATGTATCACGTGTTATTTTTTTTGTCGGCTTTCTTTGCGACACATTTTATAAACGATAAATATTTTATTCAAATAAGGACCTCTGACGTATATGGTGCTTTTACTCCTAGATCTTATTGTTTATCGAAATATATGCTGAAACTAAAAGAAGAATGAAACATAATAAAACGTAAATCTTTTGTTTAATGTTTTCTTACGCAAATTTCTTTCCGATGCCAAGTTATATTTTATGCTGACTTCAGATATTGCCATGGAAGTTATTTTCTATGTCAGTTTTTTGTTGACAAAAAAAATCGAAGTATATTTTTCTGTTAGCCCATTAACGGGGACATTTGTTTCTGGTAAAGGTATATTAAAATACTTTTTTGATTTGAGATCGATTCAAGAAAAAAAAAAAAACTCATTTTGCTTTTAGATAAAATTAATTTGGTTTTCAACATTTTTTTCGGTGGTAACTATGTTTACTATCACCCATTTGGGACTATTAAAAAAGTACGAAATTTAAGGTGTCCGACTACATTCGGAACCGTGATTTTGCAAAAGCGTATTACTGGATAATATTTATGATATATAGTGTCACTTAGATTAGAAAATGTATATAAAATTGTTTTAAGAATAGTATTACAATAAAAAATTATTTAAGTACACTATTTTGACAAAAAATGAGCATAGAATGACCAATTTTTAAAATATTCTCCTTTTGTGAAAAATGCTTCTATTATGATAATATTTTGCCTGTATAAAGCTCAGACCTCTGTACAGAGGCTCAACTAGAATTTTTGAAATATATAACTTAGAAGTGGGTTTATCCATGTTTTACGACAACAGAGGGGAGACATTTTAAGAAGAAAACGCCGATAATTATTTCAATGGGTTGTAACACTGAAAATAATGTGAATTTTTCAAAAATCATAGTTGAGCCTCTGTACAGAGGTCTGAGCTACATACAGGCAAAATATTGTTATAATAGAAATATTTTTCACAAAAGGAGAACATTTTGAAAAAAGGTTACTCTAAGTTAATTTTTTGCCGATATATTGTATTAAAAAAAATTTTTTTTTGTGTCAAAATGTCCTTAAAACAGTTTTATACATGTGTTCTAATCTAAGTAACACTAAATATCATGAAAGTTGTCCATTTATGCGCTTTTTTTAAATCACGGTTCCGAACGTAGTCGTATACTTTAATGCTTTTTATTTATTTTTTGTTTTATATTTAGAAAATATGATTTGTAATTACTTCAAACTTGAAAAGGAATTGCTATTTACAATATTATTTTCTATGAAATTAGGAAACCACGGAGATATACATAACGGGACTTCGCAAGTTCTTCTCACGTGTTCTCTTTCGAAGTGCCTTAGTAGAGCTCAAACGACAGTGCCTGTATGCATTCTTTAAATCTGTTGCACGGTTAGCAACTTTATTCAGTTGCACTTCGTGTGGAACCATTTTTTTTATTGCCGAGGAAACTTATGGATTGTCTTTTTCGTTTCCAACTTGAAAATCCAGAAATCAGCGTGCTAGCCAAAAATGAAAACCTAGTTGGTCTGGAGATCTCATATCTCTTCTACATAATTTCAACAAAATAAAGGAAAATTGACAATTGCAAGATCAATGATAATTAGGGATTTCAAGTTGAAGAAAAACGCTAAAAATTGCTAAATATAGTTATATTTACTTAAAATAATATGCACTTTAAGTTCTAATGATATCAAGGTCTTTATAATAACAAATCCACGAAAAGTAAACAATCGATTGAAGGGTTACACCAGTGGTTCCAAACCTTTTCAACCCAAGGACCCCTTTGTGATGGATCTATCCGCGTTCTTTTAACTAATCCTCTTGGGAAATATCGAGGAATTAATTTATTCTATTATATAAACCTTCACCCGAAGAGGAAGATGTGAGTATGTAAATTAAGACTTGTATATATATTAAACTTTCAAGTTAGAGGAAGAGAGAGAGGTTAGACTGCTAACTGATAGTAGTGATTGGTTAAATGTAAAGTGAGGCGTAAATACTTCGTAGCTGATTCGTGTTATATTAAAGATTGACGCTTTGTTAACTAGTAATTAAATTAGATTAGGTCACTTGGAACTAGAAGATATATTGCTTGGATGTAATTGATCCAATTTATTAAGACTTCTCGTATCTCGTCTACTCGTCACTATTGCTTTCCATATTTAGTATTTAGGTGCATCTCTTAATTTGGTTTAGAGAATTTGTGTTGTTGCTCATTACTGTGAATAAATAGTAGTTATTTTGAATATGGCTAATCTTCCTTGCGACTTTCCCACACTAATAGACGTCGCAGGGCAACCATTGCGCCTTTTTATTGTAAAAACTTGCCCACGGACCCCTTTTTATAGTCAAAATTTGCCCGCGGACCTCTTTTTAAAGTCAAAACTTTCCCAAAGACCTCGAAGTGAAAAAAATACATAAATGCAGGGCACAAAAATTACAAATTTTACAAAACATTTTGTTGAAGAATTATTTACTGAAATTATAACTTTTGTTTAAAATAAAATAAAATAAAAAAATAAAGACTTGGATGAACTTGATGAGATCTTATGAGTGTATTTATCCCGTCTCAATATTTGTGAGTAGCAGCCGCAAATCCCCACGAACACTAGTTTTTAGTCGGTTTCTTTTTTTGTGTGTGATGAGGTTTGTTATGGCACTAAATCCAAGTTCTTCCAAATAGGAAGACAGGAAAGCCGGCAACAACTTCTGTACAATAACCCATAGTGCAGGATATAAAATTGGAATCTGTTTTTGTAACCAGAATGTATCGTATCCTGCTGAAACGTTGGTTTAAGCTCCTCACTTGTGGATATTTCAATAAGATGCTCCTGTATTAATATGGATTCTATGTTTCGTTCATTTGTAGTATTGATCAGTCGCACTGGTAACTTCGTTTTTTGTCGTTCTAAAATGTCAAAACGTAAATGCTTGAGCATCAAAGAAAAAAATTTAATTCTTCAGGAAGTGGATAAAGTTGTCAAGAAACTTTTCTTGCAATTTTTCTTTTTTAATTGATAAGATATATAAAATAAATAAATATTAATTAACAAAAAGTGTGAATAATTACTTTTTTTTAATATAAAGTGTTTGTGAATTTAAAATTTGTTTTATGGGGTTTATAAAGAAAATTGAAAGATGAACTTCTATATAACGAATTTTCCATATAACGAACTTTTTTCGGGATTTAGCGACTTCGTTATACAGAGGTCCGACTGTAGTTTGATCTTCACAAATTTAGAATACTCAGTTTTATGGTAAACAAATATTTACCATAATATATGATAAGATACTGATTTCCCCGAAAAATTGTATCTTGTCTTGATTACAAAAAAGATTCCAGTAATTGAAAGAAAGAATTATTAAAGTAAATTTCTTCAAAATTCCACAGTAGTTCCTGCTAGATTTTGTTTATTTTTTTATCTCAATTTTTTTTAATGATTCCTCGTTGGTTGCGTGTTGCCTTAAGGCCGTATAGGTGTCCTTCCCTTTACAGTTTTCTTGACTACCAAGACAACGGAGACAATATTTACCAAAGAAGAAAATTACTTTAATATTTATCTTTTTATTTCATACTCTATATTTGTCTAACTCGGGCTAAATGATCTGTACCCCTTTGAAATTCTCGGAAAGGTATAATTCGAAAGAAAATTTGATTACCATGTATAAACGGATTCGTGAAGAACCTAATGGCTCATATCGTTTGGTGTCCACATACTTTGTTCTAGATGAGCTATTTGGTCAATTCTCGATGTCAAAGAACTCATGTATATTTATATACGTCTTTTAAAAGTTTACTGCACTTTTATGGTAATCGATTGTAAGCTTGCTTTCGGGTAAGCTCTTGGTTCGTAAATAGAACCCCTGTGCGTATTGATCGAAAACCATATGAGTCTTCAGACAATGAAGAATACTCAAGAGTTTGAATTTTTGGTCTTGTTTGGTTTTTCACTCGTAGTTTCTCGAAAGAGATTAACGGCTATCTTGTGCTTGAAAATTATTTACACAAATGGAAATAAATCAAGGTCCATGAACGTGTATTGAAAGCCGATTAAGGTATCCGACTACGTTCGGAACCGTGATTTTTAAAAAAAGCGCATAAATGGATAATTTTCATGATATTTAGTGTCACTTAGATTAGAATACATGTATAACATTGTTTTAGGGACATTTTGAGGGAAAAAAAATTATTTAAATACAATATTTCGGCAAAAAATTAATTTAGAATAAACGTTTTTCAAAATCTCCTTTTGTGAAAAAGGCTTCTATTATAATGGTACTTTGCCTGTATATAGCTCAGACCTCTGTACAGAGGCTCAATTATAATTTTTGAAAAATTCACATTATTTTCAGAATTACAACCCATTGAAATAATTATCGGCGTTTTTTTCTTAAAATGTCTCCCCTCTGTTGTGTCGTAAAACATGGATAAATCCACTTCTAAGTGATATACAGGCAAAATATATTATTATAATAGAAGCATTTTTCGCAAAAGGATTCTATTTTGAAAATGGGTCATTCCATGTTCATTTTCTGTCAAAATATTGTACTTAAATAATTTTTTATTGTAACGATATTCTTAAAACAATTTTATATACGTTTTCTAATCTAAGTGAGACTAAATATCATAAATATTATCCATTTATACGTTTTTGCAAAATCATGGTTCCGAACGTAGTCGGATACCTTAAGCTTCGGAATTGAGTTGAGAGTTTACAATTTCATTATCTTTTATATTAAGTTCTTTTGTTTAAACTTATTTTGTTAAAAAAAAAATTGAAAGTAAATATTTCGTATGAAGAATTCCTTCCATATTCGAATTCCATATTCCACATATTCAAAATGTTCAAATTCATTTTTCCCCTCTGAATCACACGCAAACAGCTGACAAAGGACCTCTTAATTTTGAACTACGTTTCATAAAGAAGATACTTAAGTTTGGTACCTTACTTTTCTGCAACAATTGTGAGACTCAGCTTATATTAATATCCAGAAGCTCTTATTTTTCCGTTGAACCGATGGGTCTCCCACACAACATTAACTGAAAATATACGTAATGGCCAATAATCAGTTTCAGTTCACCATAATTCTCAATGTATAATATTTAATCGCAATGATTATGATCTAAAAAACGGTGAATATTTAAAAATTGTTTTTCAATGTTTTTTTTTGTAAATAAATTTTTCAGTTTTAGCTCAAAAATATGCTTTTCTTATACACACATCATTGTTTTATTTAAGCACCAATTTTAATCTCTTGCAATATTTATTAAAATATGTGCATTCCTGTAAATTCCCTTTAAGGTATCCGACTACCCTAAAAACACGATTTTTTATAAAATTGACCAATTTTTTTTATTGTTTTATTTTATAGACCATCTTATTAGCTTAATAAAAATGCCAAGTTTTTTTATTTTCCATTCACTAGAACAAAAACTACACGTCTTTAAGTAAAAGCAGATGCCATAACTTTACACAAGATGCCAAACTTTAAAATGTGTTTTACTCGAAATGTGTTTTTTTCGAAAAACTCAAACGGGGACGGCGATTGCTCAAAAAGTTTTTTAAAAAAATTGCTGAAATTTTTTGTGTATGTTTTGTACAGCAGTGAAAGTGTTTTGATCTTGAAATTTATCTATCACTGTTTTAATTCAAGATTTACAGTCCTTTATGTAAATATGATCACTGTTTTTTTAAGCAATTTCATATAGTCACTAGGATAAAGTGCTCTAGGTTTTGTAAAAATTAAAATATCTCTTATCCTGAAGGTCATTTCAAACATGAACAACAAAGAAACACATCAAAATTGAAAAATTGAGAATTTGTTCATAAAATTTTTGTACAGAATGGGCCCCGTTTATGTAATTTTTTGTACATTTTCACCAGTTGTTTCCATTTTAATAGCTATAAATTTTTTTTCTGTTTTCAATTTTAGAATTTTTTTCTTAAAATATACTAAAAAAATCTAAAAATCGCAAAATAATCCCCATATCTCCAATTTTTCCAAAAAATTGTTGTCGCAAGTAGTCGGATACCTTTACTTGGTTTTTTATTCTTCTCGTAAACTTGTAGTCTTTGACCCTTATATGCAGCAGCTTAGATCTCGTACATGCAAAAAAAAGTAGCTTTTATGATTTCTAAGGCTTCATTCATCAAATCGATTTCTCAAACTGTTACCTTTTAGTTTCCTTTTTTTTTTTATGTGTCATATTTCATTTTACTAAAAAATTTTCGCATAGTGAAACAATGATGAATTTATTTTATTAAGTAATATGTTTGTTTGTACGTGTACGTGTGCTTTTAAAATTTCTGTTCATTTAAATGCAAACTAAATGGCGCAAAATATGTATACATATGTATGTATACATATTTATATTAATTGTAATGATAAGAAATTACTAAAAAAGAGTTTTTTTCTTTGTTAACCTAAGTAGAAACTGACTTAAAATTTTTTTTTTATATTTATTGTTAAAAGTGTAATACTTTTCGTGCACCCAATATTTTGATTTCAGTTTTCATAGCTTCAAAAATATTATGACTGCAAATGGAAGTCTATTCTTTGACATGCCAACTACTTACAAATTTCAGTATTATCTCTTACGCTTATATTCATTTTTGTATAAATGACAAACTTTGAAAATACTTTGCAATATCAATCACCCACCGAATTTATGTAGCTCATCTCAACAAGAGCTGCCCACTTACTCTTCATCAGTCACCCATTCACAGTTTTCATCAAAAACCCCCAATTTCAATGGAGAAACAAATATGTGAACCCCAACACTGACAAATGAGCTCTTGGTGCCCACGCTGTTTCATTTCATTTGCAATCCTTGGCAAAGAGCAAATTGCTTCCAATTGAGACTTTTAAGGGGAAGGACTTGATGGATGGGCTTCTTATCAACAAACTTGAAACATTTATTTCCGTAACTTCATCACGCGCTGGAAAATGTTTACCACAACCTCTGCTGCAGGGGAATGTGGTTGGTTTCTTTTTGAATTCGTGATCAAACGCCCACTTTGGTCAAATCTTCAATCATTTTCAATTGCTTATTACCATGAAGTTTTCTTAAAATGAACGATATTTTGCATCATTTCTTATTAATCTCTTATCATTGAGTAGTTTAATTGCAGTTGAATGTTTTTGAATATTTGATTATTACATTTTTTTTTCTTCTCAATTTTGGAAGTCTATATTTGTAATAATCTGAATAATTCTTGAATCGTGGAATTTAAATACAATAAAAAGCCTTACTCGAGATTTTTATCTTAATAATTTACCATTCTTGATTAATCTGCCATTCAACAAAAGGCAAGCCGTTTACTTTATTTGAATGGTGTTTTTTTTTGGAAAATATGTATGGAATATTATTTAAAGTAAAATAATGAGCAAAGCATTTGAATATAACACATAAAAAGCATTTTAATTATATTTTCTTTTGAAAATCACGTTTTTACTTCATTGAATGCAAAGAAAATCCATATTTGCCTTTTAAAAACTTATTTCATTTCTTCTCTACTACAGGACTTTTTATATTAAATTTTTGGAAACTAAATGGACACTTCTTTTGTTTAATATTTATAATAATTATCTAAATGTAGAACTTTGGATTTTATCTAGTCCATATTTATTTATTTATTTTTTAATACCCATACAAGAACTTAGTGAATTAGCTGTCAGTACTTTAACGAATTCGTGAAAATAAATTTAACTGAAAATGTTTGGCATCTTACAAACCATAAATTCATTTTACATTTACGATTATTTTCCACAGTAATTCTGTATGAAAAGAAACCTTCTTTTGCGATTGTATAAATCCGGTCCTGCATATTACATGCCAACTAACATTTTTTTTTATCATAAAAGTAAGCCAGCAGGACTGTTTATGGATTTAGTGCATTTCCATACTAGTCCGAAAACCCCAATAACAAGTGAAGTCAGGTCTGGAGCTTGGGGGCTGTAAAGAATGTCCTGTGGTGATGCATTAAGCTTAAAAAGAGATGCAAGAATGGCCTTGCAGTCAAAAATATAGTCTGGTGATAATTGGTTTTGCTGACAATTTCTGAAGATGGGGTAAGATCGAGAATTATCTGGAGATATTTTCATACCTTTGAAATAACCCGTGCGGAGTCTTGCTGCTGTAGACGACAAATTTCTAGGGCAGTTGAGTTCTTGGATAGGTTGTTTTATGAAACACTAGTTAGAAATTTTGCGCTTGGCGACCGCGTTTGCATCCTCTGAGGTGACAGTGGAAGGCTGATCCAAGTCCTGAGCCTTCTTAGCGAGGACGTCCGCACCCTCAATGCCCACGTGGGCAGGAATCCACTGGAGTATACTTGGTTTATTAATCTGCCTGAGGAGAATGTAATGCTTTGTGTCAGATTGGTATTTTCATTGCAATTTTCCTCGAGAGCTGATTTTAAGTCTGAGAAAATTACGAGACTTTCCGTTGCATTATCCGGGAATGTGAACGAGTGAGTGAATATTAACGTCGCACTGCTCAGCTATACGAGGGCTTTAGGCAACGGACCACGTAATTTTGAACCACGGTCAAGTGACGTAGACGACACCTGAGCTGGTACCCCCTCTCCTACCACACCACACCAACGGGAGGACGTTTCAGCTCTCGACAGATTTAACGTGCCCTATAAGGCGGGTCTTTAGTGGTACTGGGCTCGAACTCACATGACATGCCTGCCATGATCCGATACCTTGACCATTGGGCTACCGCAGTCCCCCATCATCCGGGAAATGTGGTACATAAAGCGAGGGTTTCCTTTATTGCAACTAATTCACTATTGAGAGAGAGAAGTTTGAAACTATTTGGCCTGTGGGAATTTTGAGTTCAGCGTAAGCACCGGAAGGGTGAATGAGTTGGATTCCCACACCTCCTCTGGTAAAGGAATTATCAGAGGGACCATCTGCAAATATAATTGCGCAGTTTCCGTGGGAAAGTGAATGGATTGTATCGACACCTTTCTTCAATAAAGTTTGTGTTGATTCTTTTTTAGAGAATGATACTAGTAAGTTTAAGTTAATCTCAGCTTCAGCAGGCGGCCTGATGGGAAGGATAGGTTCATGATGAATACCTAGGGAGAAATGTTCAAGAAGGATCTCTTTTCTGATGTCTCTATCTAAGTGATGTGTTGATGATCTGCGGAGTCTTGTCAGTCCTTTCCAATCATTAAAAGCTCTTCTAGAGATGTGGTCATCATCGTAAGATCGTCTTGTTGTTGAATTGATCATTACTCGAATTAACCGGATTTACCGTTTTTATTATTTTCTTCAAAGCACATTACTATATTTACAACTCTATTTACAATTATAAATCGCTTCGGGAACTACAGGCATCATCCTCCATTTTCACATTCGAGACTCCTTCTTCTTCTTCTCTCCTTCCCGCTAAATCCAAAAACAGTTCACAGCAGCGCCCTCTTTCTAGTCTATCGTGTGCTATGTGTCAAGCCTCCTAGTGCCACGCCGTTACATCATCGTAGCTTCTGAACTTATTTGTAAATTTAACGGTGGATTTCTCTCATTTTATTCACATATTTGTTATGTCTCATCAAATAGTTGACGAGACATGACCTCTTCATCATACACGGTCTGTAGGCTTTCATGGATTATGTACGCACTAGTCCCACTTGGCCATTCATATTGGATAACATCTTGTGCTTCCATTGGCGATCATGTTTTCAGCACATGTCATTCTGTCATCGTGATTTGTTCTTCAATAATCTCGAGCATGCCAGTCTGCTGATACTCTCTCTTCTTCTACACTCTACGAGTGTGTCATTCTTCCAACGCCGGTGCTCCATTCGTCATTGAACCAGCAGCGAATGTGTTTCTTAAGGAGATTTTTTGTTTCACCTGGTGTACTATCTTATCTTTTAAAAGAAATGGCGAAACTTACTTTCGGAACGGCCTTATATGAATACAAGAACGATTTGTATAAATTCTTTAGCTTTCATGATAGATAAACCGAATTCCATAAGCGAAATTAATCACCAAAACATCCATCTATGCTATAACATGTATAAATCACTGAAAAGTGCATGAATACAAAAACGATTAGTATTTTTTGAAACCTCTTCTGAATTACTTGATAAAAATCAATCACTAAAATAACATATTGCAATAAATTGTTTTCTGAATGTGTTGAAAATCATGTGAGAACTTTTGCATAAACAGAAGCAACCTTCTGGCGATTTTTTTTTTGACGTGGACAAATTCAATCGGATGAAAACAATCAATAACCGAAAATAGATTAGTCGTTGACAAGGTCATGTTCGATTGAAGTAATAGATGCTGGGTGTTGGCGCACCTTCAACTTCTTTAAATCACGCCCTTATGTATTTCGGATGTTTTTTAGTTGTTTTTGTTGGGGCGCGATTAGTCGGAAGAAATGTGTCTTCTTCGTCTTCGACTGTTCCATTTCGGACCATTTAGTTGCTAATGGTATCCTTAATAAGAAATAAATTGGTCCTTTTAGAAGTACCTTCGGGTAATTCTTTGATTTATGACGATTTCTGCGAATTAGCTGTCTTCGAAATCAGAGACGAAAGTGGCATTCTTATGTTTTTTACAGCCTTATGTAACATAATGTAATTTTCGAGTAAAAGTAAAGAATTTGTGAAGCATCTGTTGTTAAAGTAATTATGATTTAAACTTAGTTATATCGATATTTGATAATCATGTGAAGTCGACTCTCGATAAATCGAAATTGAAAGGACCAATGAAAAACTTCGAATTATCAAGAGGGTAGGAA
>BMAV01026633.1:119211-167375 GCA_019973955.1 Trichonephila inaurata madagascariensis | reverse complement strand
CTGAAGAAGGGAGCATCCGGGTTTGAACCGGGGAAATAATGTCGAAATTTATAGGTGCGCGTTATACGCCGGGGATGAAAATGAAAGCTTTGAAAATCAAAACTTAGAAAAAATTAGACCTACATACAACGAAATACTGTTTATTTAAAAGAAATGACATTCCTTATGAACTTAAAGGGTTGTAGTTCTAAAAGTATATACTAATTTCTTTTCTGAAGCTTGGAATAATACATCAAATAAATAACTTCAAAACATAAGAGCATTGTGCACGTACATTTCAGGCTCCGTTGTACAAAAAGGGGGTTCGCATAATGCGATGAATATACCTAAAAATTTAAAGTCGCAGCTGGAAAGTATAGGTGCGCGTTATACGCCAGATTTTACGCTAATTGAAATACAATAGAATACCTATGATATTTGAAGTTATCTTGATAACGTCTCAATTCTAGTTAAAAACAGCTTAAAATAGGTCTTGAATTGCTGGTAATCCGATAGAATCCGTTTTTATTCTAAACAATTAATAAAATTGCCAGATTTACTAATGAATTTTCTTACCGTAAGAGAACACAGCATAAATTATATTTTAATGATAATTTCATTTTATCGAATAAAATTTCAATACATTGTTACATTTCTGATCGTCTTCCAAAGATTGGAAGAGTCCATGAAATTATAACAGGCATGTGTGTTTTCGGAATAAATTGTAATTTATTCCGGAATTCTTTCGTAATTACAGTTTATTTTTTTAACAGGAGATAATTAACACTCACTCGTATATAAATCCATAAGAGCACAGATTCAATAATCATACAAATATTAATCGCAGTTATCCCAATTTCACATAGGAACAATGAAACATACAGTTGTTGTCAATAGTTTGACTTCAATGTTGTCCCTTTGTATCGAATTCATGTGGACTGGAAAAAATCCTGTAGAATTTTCAGTATTTTTCTTGCCAACTATTCACCCTAGAACATTTTGAATGCTTGTTGTAAAATCTATTTTTGTCAGCAAGATCGCTCCTATCCATTTACTATTATTCAAAAGTAATTTTCCCTTGACCGGCAAGCAATCTTTCCAATAAATAGAACGTTTCGGCAGGGAAGAATACAGAGTGATTGATTGATTATTAACGTCGCACTGTTTAGCTACACGAGGGCTTTTGGCGACGGACCACGTAATTTTGAACCATGATCAAGTGACGTGGACGACACCTGAACTAGCACCCCCCTCTCCTAACTACCACACCACACCAACGGGAGGACGCTTCAGCTCTCGACAGATTTCACGTGCATCGCTGCCCTACACGGCGGGTCTTTAGTGGTACTGGGCTCGAACTCGTGACAAGGCAAGCCACGGTCCGATACCTATACCACTCGGCTACCGCGGCCACAATACAGAGTGAGAAATTTCCATTACAGCATGAAGTATTTAAAAACTGTTAGGAAAAATTGCGGACATAGTCAATGTTTTTATTTAATTAAAAAAAAGTTTTATTTCATTTTGGGGGGAAAACTTTTGTTATAATTCCGTCATTTAATTGTAGCTTGATGGAATTACATATTAATATTCAGCTTGAGTGTTAAAGCTATTTTCTATTTGGAATACGTTTTACCGTCGGCGTCACTTTCAGTTTTTCTTTTTTCATAAAAAGTTTTGAAATATTTCTTTTTTCGTTTAGCTCTCGTCAGCATTAAAAAGGTTGTTTACCGCACGTGAGACTGACTGCACATCTACTTTTCATTTTTCAGCTGGGTGTGCCTTAGTTATTCATATGTTAATTTTTCCTCCGGAAGTCTTTTACATTTTCTTTCGCCTACAAAGCGCGCTCTCTGGGCTTGTGCATGAATATCAAATGTTCATCAGTGATACTTAAATTTGCTTATACAAGCAAGTGTAAAAAATCTGTGCACTTGCCTTCAATAGTCTGTGCACAGGCAATCATCTTACGTGTTTATGCTATAATTACTGTTAAAATCTCGCTGCAGAAAATCAACATGCCTTTCGGGATTCTTCAAAATTTCCTTATTCAAACAACAGCAACAAAATCTACATTAGGATAAAATAAAAATGACCACCAAATAGCCTCCAACCATTTCCGCCAAAAGTATACGCACGCTTACAAAATAGAGCTTTTAGGGACCTTTTATTATGAGATAATTTCGTTAAGTCGTTTTCTAAGTAATATTAAGCTTCTATAACGATTTGTTTGGAATTTGAGATTTGAATGCTTATGTGATTCCATGGTAGGTAACAAAAAAGAGATCAATGTATTTTTGAAAGAAAGATCATCTTAGATCTTTAGAAAAGGTGGAAATGTTTTAGTTCAATTGGCTGAAACTGTTAATAGGAGACATTCATCGATTCAAAAAGTGTTCATAAACTAAAAATCAACTAAAATTTTAACGTCCAAGCTAATATCCGGCCGCGCATCTGCAGTGTCACGTCGAAAATATTGCTTTGTAATACTCTCTGTAAAAACTCACAAACTGCTAAAAGTGTTGCTGAGTTATTGCAAAAAGCTTAACTTTAACCGCAGTTCGAAGAGAACTCAAAAAGGAGGACTATCAAGGTCGAGTTACACTCAATAAGCCATTAATCTCTCGTGTAAATAGAGCTAAGAGCCAAAAAAACACCTAAATAGGACATATAATTATTGGAAAAATGTAATATATATATTCAATTGAAAATAATTTTTGTATTTTTGGCATCAAAAGAGCAAAAATATGCCTGCAAAAATTATTCCTGCATAGATCGTAAGAAAGAGAATATGTTTTCAACTATCAAACATGGAGTAAGAGGCATAATGTTTGGGGGAGCATAGGAAGCTATTGGGTTGATAAACTGAAATTTATTGAATCAACAATGTACAGAATTGATTACTTGAGCTTATTAAAGTAAAATATCAGGGCAAGTGCCGAGAAACTTGTGGTGAGTGATAATTTTTACTTTCGGCAAGACAAAGACACCAAGCAAATTTCCCGAGCGGTCATGATTGCAAAATCGTGATCACCAACCTCATTCTCTAAATATACTCACCACATCACGTACAAATTTTGAATTTAAGTTATGTTAAACATTGAACAACTTCTGGTATTCTTATAAGACGGTTTGTGTTTGAATTGAATATGATAATCCGTGTTTTTTGTTATCAGTGGCAATATGTCGGAAAAAAGAGAGTTGGGGCATAAGTCATGGCAACTATTTTTTCCCCTTGTAGATATGCGAACGGATCACAAACGTATATGTGTCGTGTGGAAGTTCTGCAGGCATAGTGTGTATGCAGAACATCAGATGGTTCTGTGAGAGCTGGTAGTAACTCAGAGAGGGCAGAGAAATCAGTCAGTTGGGGTGAGTGCCGTGCCAGATGGAAGTAACCCATGTTGAGCAGCGCACTTACATAACATTTATTCAGTTTTTGGAAAATAATGTGTTACTTTTCTTTGCATTGTCTTTCTCTGCATCAAATTGTCAACAAATTGTTCGATGTCGTCCATTCTGTTATTCGATTCACTATTGGAATGTGCATCTTTTCATGGTGTTCTCTTCATTTTGGATGACGTGGAAACAGGAGTTGCTTCATTAATCTCATTTTCGTCTCGGAATCTGCCTCAATGATATTTTTTGAGGTTTGAACAAACTCCAAACCGTCTTTTTCTGCCATACTTGGGGCTGTATACTCATTATCATCATTCACTGCAACGAATTCTTTCTAGGACACAGTAGGACAGTCTAATAATACAGAAACTTTCTCAAACATTTCATTAAGTGTTCATTCCCAGAAAGGAAAGGGGGGTGCCAGCTCAGGAGTCGTCCACGTCACTTGACCATGGTTCAAAATTACATGGTCCGTCGCCAAAAGCCCTCGTGTAGCTGAACATTGCGAATATTCACTCAATCACTCACTCACCCAGAAAGGAAATCTTTTCGTGTTAAGCGATTTTCGTTTCGTATTAAGAGAAAAAAAATGCATAGTAGTTTTTCGGGACTGTTGTTTTGTTTCGTATTAACCGATGCTTCGTCTTAAGCTTTTTCGAGTTAAATGTATTTCACTGTATTACACTTTTTATTCAACCATGCTAATTTTGGAATAGATAGTATTCTTACAGTGTATTAAAATTGATATTCTTTTTCAATATGTATGAGAAGTGGATTGGAAGATTGTAGGAGAGAAGGTAAGAAGGTAAATATAAATGTCAATGAAGAGTTCTTTGTTATTGAATTCTTAAAAATTAAACAGTTTTGAACAGGTTAACTCAGTGCTTCTCAAACTTTCGATTCTTGTGATCCAATTTTCACACATAACATTTATTGAGTTTTTGGGAAATAATCTGTTACTTTTCTTTTCATTGTATTTCTCTGCATCAAATTGTCAACAAATTGTTCGATGTCGTCCATTCTGTTATTCAATTCACTATTGGAATGTGCGTCTTTTCATGATGTTTTCATTTTGGATGACGTGGAAACAGGAGTTGCTTCTTTAATCTCATTTTCGTCCCGGAATCTGCCTCAATGATATTTTTTGAGGTGTGAATAAACTCCAAACTCTCTTTGTCTGCATAATTGGGGCTGTACACACATTATCATCATTCACTGCAACGAATTCTTTCGAGGACACAGTAGGATAGTCTAATAATACAGAAACTTTCTCAAACATTTCATTAAGTGTTCATTCCCAGAAAGGAAAGAGGGGTACCAGCTCAGGTGTCATCCACGTCACTTGACCATGGTTCAAAATTACATGGTCCGTCTCCAAAAGCCCTCGTTTAGCTGAACATTGCGACGTTAATATTCACTCATTCACTCACTCGCCCAGAAAGGAAATCTTTTCGTGTTAAGCGATTTTCGTTTCGTATTAAGAGAAAAAAATGCATAGTAGTTTTTCGGGACCGTTGTTTTGTTTCGTATTAACCGATACTTCGTCTTAAGCATTTTCATGTTAAATGTATTTCACTGTATTACACTTTTTATTCAACCATGCTAATTTTGGAATAGATAGTATTCTTACAGTGTATTAAAATTAATATTCTTTTTCTCGATGTAAGAGAAGTGAATTGGAAGATTGTAGAAGAGAAGGTAAGAAGGTAAATATATAAATGTTAATAAAGAGTTCTTTGTTATTGAATTCTTAAAAATTAAACAATTTTGAACAGGTTAACTCAGTGCTTCTCAAACTTTCGATTCTTGTGACCCAATTTTCAGTCATAATTTCCCCCGCGCCCCCCCCCCTTTCTCCCTGTAATAACAATGTATTGAATTCAATAATACTATGCTTTGATGCTAAAGCTACAATCCGACTTTAACCTCTCAAGAGTCCCACCTACGTATAAAAACGCCTTGGTCAACCAATGCATTGATTGGTTCGGACGTATATATAAGTCTTTCCGAAGTACGATCTTTTCTGTGCACTGTTATCCATAAAATTATTCCGAATGCAATAAAAGGACATTGACAGTGTTTTCGAAGGATTTACTTATTTCGGAGGATTTTTGCTAACTTATTCTTTTTCTCCTCCCCCCTCCTCCTCCCAATACATCTCATACGCGCACCTACATGAAAAAACAGTGGCATTGGGGAGTGAATCGTATAAATTTTTATCTCAACAGTTAAGGGATTAATTATAAACCGTACAAATTATCAAGATAAGAGCTAGTTTTTGTATGTAATTGTATATATGACAAGCCCATGGAGTCACTGGTAATCATTAAACTTGCTCTTAACTTAATATTGTTCAATTAATTAAAAAATACATTGTGAGGTACTGATACATTTATAAATGTGTATTTTACTTTTTACTATGTCAGAATGTATTTTGTTTGTTTACTTTCAGAAAAATTAATAATTTTTTTAAATAATATTTTGTTTTCTACTTTTTAATATGCTAGCGCCCCCTGGTAGAGTTATCACGCCCCCTTAGGGGGGCGCGCCCCACAGTTTGAGAAACGCTGGGTTAACTGTCAAACTTATACTCCATGTATTGAAAAATGTAATTATTTATTTTAGCTTAGAAATTTATTTTTAAGTGTATATAATTCAATATTCTATTTAATAAACACAAAGTTATTGTTAATAAATCCATAATTATTTTTTGTAGTTATGTAAAATTCCTTTTGACAGCGTTTAGCATCAAATCAAAATATTGAACATACAATTGTTATGACTTGTCTAAAATATTAATATTTAATTCTCATATTTCCAGTTCGCTTTAGAGCTCTTCCAATAACCACCGGCTTGAAGGCGTTCCCGGATGCTGTAGATTTGTATATGTTAGATCCGAGACGAACAATTGTGCGAAGGTGGTTGTCAAGGCAAACTAATTTAGGTAAGATGTGAATTAATATGTTCTTTGTATTATTAAAAATGAGCGTTTTATTTATACGTATCTTTTTTTTTTTATTTTTGAATAAAGCTTATAAAATACTACATTAATTTTTTCTTGTAGTCTCTTATTCTAAATTAATTCCCATTTAAAATTATTAGTAAGATAATTTTTAATATCTTGGTAGTTATTAAATTTTTTATAAACTAAAATTTATTTTAGTAATCGAAGTAAAAAAATATTTGAAATTGAATTATTCAATTAAATTGAATTTTTATGAAACAAGCTATGAAAATGAGCTTACTTTGTAATAGCAGAAATATAGTTAATGATTTAATAATTAAATTAAGCTATAAGATGTAGAAGGAAAAATCCTTAACAAATATGAAACACAAAACTGAGGATTTTACTTCATTGACTTTGCTATAAGTTAATCTTCTTCATCTTGTTCAATATTTTTAGAGCAGTATTTTTTGTGTATGTGTAAGTATCTCAGTCTTCAAGCAAATAATTTTGTTTGTTTGTGTTAATGATCATCTTCCAGTTAATCATTCTTTTTAAAATATTCAGTTTTTAGTTGCATAAAAATGCTATAACATTTTTTAATACATTATTCGCTGACATCTGAGAATAATTTTTTAAATATAAATGCTGCCGAAACTTATGACATTATTTGATACCGCCTAAAAAGATTTATCCATAAGGTATCCTACTACGTTCGGAACCGTGATTTTGCAAAAGCGTGTAAATGGATTATATTTATGATATTTAGTGTCACTTAGATTAGAAAATGTATATAAGATTGTTTTAAGAATAGTATTACAATAAAAAATTATTTAAAATGAACATAGAATGACCCATTTTCAAAATATTCTCCTTTTGTGAAAAATGCTTCCATTATAATAATATTTTGCTTGTATATTGCACAGACCTCTTTACAGAGGCTCAACTAGAATTTTTGAAATATATTACTTAGAAGAGGGTTTATCCATGTTTTACGACAACAGAGGGGAGAAATTTTAAGAAAAAAGCCGCGATAATTATTTCAATGGGTTGTAACTCTGAAAATTAAGTGAATTTTTCAAGAATCCCAGTTGAGCCTCTGTACAGAGGTCTGAGCTATATACAGGCAAAATGTTATTATAATAGAAGCATTTTTCACAAAAGGAGAATATTTTGAAAAAAGGTTATTCTAAGTGACTTTTTTCCGAAATGTATTTAAATAATTTTTTTTGTCAAAATGTCCTTAAAACAATTTTATACATGTAGTCTAATCTAAGTGACACTAAATATCATGAAAATTATCCATTTATGCGCTTTTTTAAAATCACGGTTCCGAACATAGTCGGATACCTTAAAATCTTTTTTTATTTTACTTCTGTAAGAAAATCTACTTGGTTGATCTTTACCAATATAAATTAATACCTGAATATTTCTAAAGAACTCATATACAGTTAAATCATGTTGCAAATATATTGCATAAAACAATATTTTGTAATGAAATATTCGAAATTTTAATTAGGTGCTGTCAGTTTGGAATATCCTTTGTCGCACCAACCAGTTTATGGAAAATGGACTCTTCAAGTGATCGCACAGGTATGTTTAATTCTATAAATAATTTGTACATTTTAATGTAATATTAGCATCAAGTATTAAAATTTATAAAATGCTGTCTGTTAAATCTTAAGGATTTATTTCTGGCTTGGGATCTTTGTCAGAAAATCTTGACACCTATAAAGGTTTCCGACAGAGAGATTCACTCTCTCGTTTACTCTTAATTATCGCACTAGAGAAAGTTGTTCTAGATTCAAACATCAATAGCAGTGTTCATGTTTTTTCTAGATCAATACAACTTCTTGCTTATTCTGATGACATGAATGTAATTGTTTAATATCTTCCTCTCTTGAAAGAGACATTTATTGTGTATGTGTGTTACTCTTAAGGGTCTCAGGGGTGTTAAATCTGTCTAGAGATCTGAAAATATAAACAATTTTCAAACAGGTATAATTCTTTTAAATTTAAATTAAATTATTCGAATCTTTTACACATTATTTATAAAAGAATGGGGCTTCAGAAAAAGTATAAAATGTTTAAAATATAATAATAATTTTAAAAATCATAAGCATAAGAAAATTCTATAATAAATATTAAGCATTTTTTGCGTTGCGCACGCTATTTTCTAAAATACTAGCCTCTGCTGTATAAAACTGTATAGAATTGTAAAATGCATCATACTCTTTAAACCCTACCTAATTTTAGTATTATATATCTTTTTTATTTCAAAATATTTGTAAAATATTCCAATTTTTTAAATATTTTTTAAAAATGTAATTTTTTTATTTATTAAAATATGTAAGTTATTATTCTATTTATATAAAAATAGCTACAGTGTTATAAAAATACATTTAACTTTATAAATCTACTTATAGCTAGTAATTAAAGCTACAATTTTAGAAAATAGCATGCACGACGTAAAATTTAATAAATATTTCTTATAGAAATGTTTCTTTTTTTCATATGCTTATAATTTTTAAAATTATGATTATATTTTAAACATTTTATATTTTTCTGAAGTTACATTCCTTTATAAATAATGTGTAAAATATTCGAATTATTTAATTTAAATTTAAAAGAAATATACCTGTTTGAAAATTGTTTATATTTTCAGACCTCTAGAAAAATTTAACACCCATGAGACCTCTTAAAGTTGCAGCAAGACAAATGAGCTTAGTTATAAATCAAGATGAAACAAGTACCGTATTTACTCGAATCTAAGCTGCCATCGATTCTAAGCCGTACTCCGAAATCTCAACATGTTTTTTGCGAAAAAATGTTTTTTTCTAACCCCCCCCCCCCCCCCCCCAGTTCTCTACACTTTTTGGGGGGGGGGAGGGGTATGTAAAAGGTTCATCAATATCCGATATTTAAGAATTTTTTAAAAAATATATTTAATGAGAAATAATAAGAAGTTTATAATTAATTTTTATTCTACCACTATTAAATCTTTCAAATACATATATGAACCTATAATTACTCTAACCATCAGTATCGTGTTTCGAAAAGGATACGCCACTCCTATTGTCGCAGCTGACTTTGGAATTGTGCTGGCGACGCCATTTTCCCGCACAGTGTCGTCGTCCATGACATCCAATGCATTTGTTCTGTTGCATTTTTTAAAAAAAGAATACATTATAGAAGAATGTAAAAGAATTATTAAAGACTGTTGATCATTTATAAGTAAAAATTATATCATTTTGTTTACGCCATCGACGTATATTTGTTTCATCCGTGTCAAATTTTCTGTAACCGCTGCTCTTGTTTCCGTTTTTTTTCTGCATATAAAATTACCTCCCTGTTCATGCTTGCGTCATAGTGAACTCGTCTTGATGCTCTTACCGATATCTTTAATATTTAAGTGATTAAAATAAAGGGTATACTATTTTCTTTTCTTAAGTATATGAGCAAAAATCTATGCTTAGGATAGCCTGAGTACTGGAGATACTGCGGAATGAGATAAGTCATCGATGCAAGTGACCATAATGGACGGTTACATTTTTCCTTTTAAAAGTGGTGAAAACTCAATTTCCCTCGCCCAACAAATGTTTTTCCTTCGATTCTAAACCGCATTCGATTTTCAGTAGCATTAACACTAGAAAAATAATNTTAGATTGGAGCAAATATGGTACATTTCCTTCTCAAGAAACAAAGCACCAGACCCCTATCTTGAAATAATCTGATAGAAATTTGAAATGGTAAAGCGTTTTACTTACTTGAGTTCAGTTATTACTAATGATAACAGAATATCTCCTGAAATAAAATTTATATAAAAAAAACCCTACTATATCCGGCAAATAGGGATAAGAAGACTTTTTAAATCCAGGTTCCTTTTTAGAAAGACAAAATTTTTAATTTACAAAACACTAGTCAAACCTGTCTTAATATATACATCCGATACTTGGACAATGTCGAAACCGAAGGAAAACACAATCGTAATTTTTAAAAGGAAGATTCTACGGAGTATACTTGGTGGTGAAAACGGTAATTGGAAAAGGAGATTCAATTTTGAACTATATAGGCTAACTGATATTTAATACATTGAGATAAATAGAATGCAATGGAGGGCCCATGTGACCCAAGTACATGATGACAACACAATTAAAAGGTATTGCTTTTTAGACCGACTGTAACCAGAAGGCGGGAAAGACCGCGAATGGAATAGACTGAATTCGGGGGAATCAGAGACGTCTTAAGACTCTTTGAGGACCTGGGCTCAGAGAAATCTTTTTTTAAGCCCTGGGCCCAGAGAAATCTTATATTGAGGCCCTGGGCCCAGAGAAATCTTTTTGGAGGCCCTGAGCCCTTAAGGTACCCGATTACGTTCGGAACTGTGATTTTGCAAAAGCGTATAAATGGATAATACTTATGATATTTAGTGTCACTTAGATTAGAAAATATATATAAAATTGTTTTCAGAATATTTTTACAATAAAAAATTATATAAGTACAATATTTTGACAAAGAATGAACATAGAATGACCCATTTTCAAAATATTCTCCTTTTGTGAAAAATGCTTCTATTCGATTATAATAATATTTCGCCTGTATATAGCTCAGACCTCTGTACAGAGGCTGAACTAGAATTTTTGAAATATATAACTTAGAAGTGGGTTTTTCCATGTTTTACTACATCAGAGGGGAGAAATTTTAAGAAAAAAACGCCGATAATTATTTTAATGGTTTGTAACTGAAAATAATGTGAATTTTTCAAAAAAAAAATAGTTCAGACTCTCTGCAGAAGTATTTACTTTATATAAGCACGCACGCACGCACAATATTATTATTTTAGAAGCATTTTCTTATAAAAGGAGAACATTTTGAAAAAAGGTTATTCTAAGTTATTTTTTTGCCAAAATATTGTATTTAAATAAATTTTTTTTTGTAATAATGTCCTTAAAGCAATTTTATACATGTATACTAATCTAAGTGACACTAAATATCACGAAAGTTATCCATTTATGCGCTTTTATAAAATCACAGTTCCGAACGTAGTCGGATACCTTAAGCAAAAGTAGGCCCTACCTGAGATCTTGCAAAGTAAGTACATAGCATGCTTTGTCAAATACTCATTCAAATGGTAATTTCATACAAATAAATGTGCACGACTCACAATCTCAAAAATCTGACACAATCCGGCTCGACCGATGGCCGCATTTCGGCTAAATGAGTTGAATGATTGCTTATGGTATTAGGCCTAGACATGGACAACGGTCATCTCATAATAATGCAGTCTTACCACTTTAGCCAATTGACATGCAGTTTAAAATTCCCTGTTTTTTGGAGAATATGTACGGGAATATTATTTGTCCACATTAAAATTATCCGGATCATGATCTTATTTAGACAAGGTCGAGAACGAAGCGAGGCTGCCACGGAGGGTGAAGCCCTGGGCCAGGGCCCATTTGGCCCATACCTTAAGACGTCCCGGGGTGGAATCTTGTTTTTTCGCAATTAAGGAAAAGAACTGGACATCGAAGTTCCATCAAAAGTCGTTATGGAGAAATCTTCGGAGGAGGGCATTGCTTCATAACTGCACTGTTTAGCTATTTATGATGATGATAATATAATTTGTTGTAAATTTTTTTATATATTTGTTACTCAGGTGCATTTTATTTTCTTACAGGGACAAGTTGAAGAATATAACTTCTTAGTAGAAGAGTACTGTAAGTTTTACTTATAACATTTTGTCGTTCATTTTTGTGCTTATTAAAAATGCATATTAGCTATACTTATTGAGAATACTTGTATCTCTTTTTTCCTATTCTTTGTTGCATACATTGTGAAACCGCCCCCCTAAGGTGACCGTTTCTTTGATTATCCGCGTGAGCTAGAGATCTAGGGTTTACAAAAGGAATAGACATTTTTAAATTCTTAATATGTGACTTTATTAAGAATGTAACTTAAGCGTATAACAATTTAGATGATTTTAGTTAAGAGAGAATCTACGACGAACAAACACACAGTAATAGTTATACCGAATCGCGTAACTTGGACCACTATCAATATTTAATCCGCCTAATCTCACTTCTAATAATATTACGTCCTAATATCAAATAGTCAATCCTACCTTAATCCAATCTTAGCTTCAATCTTATGAAGAGACGTCTGGGCGCGAGTGCAATGATATGCACCTTGACCTAATGGCTTAATCTTCAAGGTAACTTCAATTGGCTGTCAATTCACGCTTGTATCACTTTCACACATAACATTCCCTAAATTGCCATACGACTTATTGAAACTTCTGTTATTTAAAAGCTATCTTATTTGCATTTCCTCTTCAAGTTTCGCTTCTTGGGTTTTGGTTGGAAAAGAGTTGCATTAATCTTGGCCCCCAAAGAACCCAGAGGTCATGTTAAAGAAAAGACGCGTGAGCCCGTCACAACATTCATCAAATGTATGGTTATAAACTAATGTATTTTTTAAATGAAAAAGTTATAGTGTAATAAATTCCATTGATTTTGATGAAATGATCACTTAAAATTTTTTTTCGAATACTAGTTGTTTTGAAATGCAGCATATTTATGCTCTCTCGAGAAGAAAAATTCATTAAAAAATTTTTGTATAGGAATTTTTTAAAGCTGAAGTACATTTTCATTATTACATGGTACTTCCCGGTTAACACTTAATACTTTATATTCTAAATAAGTGTTGATCGTATGTAATTTTAAACCCAAAGATCAATAAATGTTTATTGCTTTTCTAGTTTATAAATATATTCATTCATATCATTATTTTTTAAGTTTAAATGTATGCTTAAGGTATCCGACTACGTTCGGAACCGTGATTTTGAAAAAGCGTGTAAATGGATAATATTTATGATATTTAGTGTCACTTAGATTAGAATACATATATAAAATTGTTTTAAGGACAATATGACAAAAAAAAATTATTTAAATACAATATTTTGGCAAAAAATTAACTTAAAATAGCCTTTTTTCCAAATGTTCTCCTTTTGTAAAAAATGCTTCTATTGTATTAATCTTTTGCCTGTATATAGCTCAGACTCTACAGAGGCTCAACTAGAATTTTTGAAACGCATAACTTGAAAGTCGGTTTATCCATGTTTTACGAAAACAGAAGGGAGAAATTTTAAGAAAATGCGCCGATAATTCAAATCGTTGTAACTCTGAAAATAATTTGAATTATTCAAAAATCATAGTTGAGCCTCTGTACAGAGGTCTGAGCTATATACAGATAAAATAGTATTATAATAGAAGCATTTTTTACAAAAGGAGAACATTTGAAAAAAATGTTATTCTAAGGTAATTTTTTGCCAAAATATTGTACTTAAATAAAAAAATTTTGTCATAATGTCCTTAAAACAATTTTATACATGTATTCTAATCTAAGTGACATTAAATATCATGAAAATTATACATTTATGCGCTTTTTTAAAATCATGGTTCCGAACGTAGTCGGATACCTTAAGGTATAATTATTGGGTATAAGAGAAAGCTCTGTCGTTTTTGAACCTATGCACTTTTATGCTTTGTCGATCCTTTGGAAGAATTCGGATCCGACTGAAACCGGTTTAAACAGTTAGACTATTGATGATTTAAACACACATTTTTTCGCATTTTAGTCAGCTTTTTTAAACTTGTAAAACTGTCAACATGAGTGAAGAAAAAGTGCACTGAAGACGTTGTGTATTGTTTGAGTACCAAAAAATAAAAGAAGACAAAAAGAAACTTCCATGATGTGTTCTTAGAAGAAGCATTAACAACTCAAACATGTCAACGATGGCTCAACCAGCATATACTCTTCATATTGCACCATTTGACTATTATCTGTTCAGGTCGCTGCAAAACTTTCTTGATGGAAATAAATATATAAATTATGAGGGTGTCCAAATGGCAATTGAAGAATACTTTGTTTCCAAAACACTGATAAGATAGATAAGTTGCCAGAAAGCTGGCAGACAGTTGTAACTAAAAAAAGGACATAATATTTTAGATTAAATTTTAAATAAAAAGTGAAAATAAAATCATGTTTTTTCTTCAAAGAAAAACGCCAGAACCTATCTTGCACCCAGTAGTGTGATATTTACATTTCGTTATAACTTTCTATTAATTACTAGTGTACATATACTAAAGTAATATATTAAATTTAATTTTTTTTACTTAAGAATTGGAATAATTCTAATATATTCAAATATATTATATAAAATTGGTTAATTCTTTTTTTTTCCAGATCAAACTAGATATGAAATTAATGTCACGATGCCATCTTTTTTTACTGATAAAGAAGAATATGTATTTGGAACCATAGAAGCAAAGTATGTTGTTATGTAGAAATTTTTGCACAAATTATTTTTAAGTTTTAAAATGAAATTACTTAGTGTATATTTTCAACTTTTAGACTGAAATTTTGCTCCATCCTTGTAATTTTTAAATATTGTTAATACTTAAGTTTCGTATTGATGTACATCTTAAAATTTACAAACACTAGGGCTTAAAATTATTGTTACACCACCTTTCTCTAAATGGGAAAAAATTATTATTATTTTTTTTTTTTTACCTTTTTTTTATAATTAAGGGAAGTAGTTTTATCCGTTGAAATAAGTTAATATATTTAGTTATGAAAGAGATTTACTTATTTTTTTTTCAATGTATGTGCATAAAAACTCTTAAGTTAATGAGTTGTTAACTCTAACTAATTACTGAATTATGTATATATTAATCTATATAAGTTATTCATTACTTTTATAAGAAATAAAATTTTATTTGGTAGATCGCAGGAAAAAATATGTGAAATTTTTTACATAAATATTAAATATTTTTCTTACATATTAAAAAAAATATTTTGAACCACGAGCATTAATTAATAAGCTGAAAGATATCTATCAAAATATCTTTTATTTTATTAACAGTGTAAAACTATTTTAAACTACTTAAAACTGAATAAATAATACGTTACTATGTCTTTTAAAACAAAATATATCATCATATTTTAAGAACAACATAGCGATCCATTATTTCTAACCTTAATCTCTAAAATTTTAAAATATTTTTAGTAAAAATTCTAACTTAAAAAAAAATTCGTAAATATTTTAAAAGCTATCATCAAATTGATAAATGAAATGTGCACAATTATTCAACATAGGAATTGACAGGAAATTTTACATATTCGCTCAAAAATGTATTAACAATCCGTTTCTAAATTAACAGAATTTTGCTAATTTCTAATACTTCTCAATTTACAAAGAATTTAGATCTATTTGTATACAATAACTTTTTTTTCTGCTGATTCAATTTTATGTTTATTATTGATAAATATAAAATCTTTGATTTGTCTTTCTAGTTACACCAGCGGAGTTCCAGTCATCGGCAATTTATCTTTGATCGCTTCCATAGAACCTCATAGAGGGAATAATAGAGTAGGCAATACTCCTACTCTCGAGCAACATTATGCAATTGTAAATATCTACTTTTATTATTATTTCGTTTTATACTTGTTTTATTATATTCTAATTTTCCTTGAATATCGTATTTATTCGAATCTAAGTCGCACCCCAAATTCTCAAAACGTTTTTGTGAAAAACGAAAAAAAGTGTAAAATGGTTTGTCGATATCCAATTTTACGAAATTAAAATCAATTTAAAATGAAAACTAATAAGAAGGGAATAATTAGTTATTTTATAACAGTATTATAAACTTATAAATGCATATGTGAATCTGTAATTGCTCTAATTGTCCCATCCATCGAATATTTTTTTCCTTCCTTTCTAAGCGCATCCAGTTTTCAGTAGATTTAACATTAGAAAGAAGGTGCGGCTTATAGATTCGAGTAAACACGGTATTTTCTTTTGAAAATGTTGCAGTAACTTTCTATTAGAAAGAAATACGAAAAAAAAAATGATTAAAGCAAAATAAAACGCGTAGCAATGGGTTTTCTATCTATTTCAATTCAGTTAATTGATTGAATATTAACGTCGCACTGTTTAGCTACACGAGGGCTTTTGGCGACGGACCACGTAATTTTGAACCATGGTCAAGTGACGTGGACGACACCTGAACTGGCATCCCCCTCTTCTAACTACCACACCACACCAACGGGAGGACGTTTCAGCTCTCGACAGATTTAATGTGCATCGCTGCCCTACACGGCTTGAATTCAGTTAAACCTCATTTTTATAGATGACTATAGATTTACAATTGGTATTATAATTAACGCCATACAACGATAGTTATTGTTGGACCTCTTAATTTTGAAATTCGGTCAAATTGACGCAAACTACACTAGAGCTGGTATCCACTCCGTATCCATATCACGCCAATGTAAGGACTTTGTCACGGCTAATTTAACCGTGCATTAGCCCCTTTACACGACGTGTAAAGGGGCGAAAAACAATACTGACTCTGATTTTGTGAACTTCTACTTGGATATCGTGGCTACATTCGATTCGCAAAAGCTCTCGTTTCTTTGAAGTACAGTGAAAATCGTTTAACACGAAACTGAAGGGATTGAAATATTTTCTTATTGTTAAAAGAATTTCGTGTTAAAGGATATTGTGAAAAAGAGCATATATTCAAAAGAATTACATTTATTATCCATTTAATTTACATAGATATGTATATACGCGTGTATTTAATAAAAATCAATAAAACAAAAGCTTTCATAAGAACTTTATGAAGTTTTACGCAAAATTCAGCTAGACCAAAATTTTTACTGATTTTCATTTTCGTCTTCTGTCTTTGATCGACAGCATCAAGAAGCTCCATCTTCATTTAAAGCGTAGAAGTTTGCTTTCCCCCTGAGCTCTTTTGCCATCAAGCTTGCAAAAAAAATTATTCTAAAATAGGTTACTTTCTAAATTATATATACAAATCATATTCGCGCGTGCAAATCTAGTACTGCACATTAGTATGTGCGCTAAGGGGAGCCACCTACAATCTCCATATGAAAATAAACCAGAAGATTCTATTTAAGTATTGGAATTGTGTTTTTCTCGCAGAAATTTTTACGTAAGAAACGTTAATACGTCTCTTTGAAAACTGCAAAAAAAAAGTGTCAAACACATATTTAAATTGAACATCAAAAGAATCACGGCTTATAAAAACATACTATCATTCTATTATTTGGTTTTTACTGACATTTTAAGAGCAAACTTATTGGTTTTATGTAATAAAATATAAATAATATTGATTTACATTCTGCTTAGAAATCACTTGATTTTTATATTAATAAAATCATGTACATAAACTTTTCTGTGAATTTTTTTATAGTTCGATGGAAAATTAGACTTCAAATTCCATGTGAGAGAATTTGCAGAACTTGTTCCGCATTTAGACAAATCCAAAATCACTATCACAGCATATGTTGGAGAGAGATATTTGAATATCATAGAAAAAGGTTTTGCAGAAGCAATAATATTTAACTCTCGAATCAAGGTCGAATTTTTGGGTGACAGTCCACAGATTTTCAAACCTGGAATGCCTTTTAGAGTATTCGTGAGTATAAAACATTTTATTTTTACTTTATGCGCTACTGAATTTTATATTGAGTATGGTAACCGGGGCTGGGATTGCGAGTTCTAAGTCCTATTCAATGTGGAAGTTTTTTTAACACAGTTTTTGGAAGATTAAATATACGGGAGGAATTTGAAAAAGGAGAAATTAATTATTAATTTAGGTCCCTGCCAGGACTTGATTGTAACTCAAAATTATGAAATCCATTCTTAAGAATCATCATGTCGTTGTATAGTGACAAACTAACAGAATCATTAGTACTTGCATATTATACCGTTGACCAATTCGTCAAATTAATTGACGTCGCCAAATTCCATAATATGCAGCCAATAGTGGAAAACTATGCATTCATTACAAGCGCAATTATTTTGTTATACGATGACAGCTCTTGGCGACATTTTTTGATTTAGTCTAGTTGGTCGATGGTATAATACTTAAGTACCGAATCAACTTGCAATTTGTGAATTAATTATTAATTAAGTATTACTAATTATTAATTAATTAATTAATTAGTATTAATTATTAATCAGTTATTACTAATTTAATATTTATTAATCAATTAGTGTTAATTTATTAATTATTAATTCAATATTATTGATTGATTAATTACTAATTATTAATTAATTAATTTATCTAAATCGAAAATTGGTGGTATTTCATAACATAACCCAAAAGAAATCTGAACTTTTGCATCAGATAATCTAAATTTTTAAATTAAAGCATTTATTTTTATGAGAAATAGAGATCAATTTTTTTGAGCTTTTTCGTTAAAGCGGGCATTCTCGATAAAACCTAAATTGTATCGTTAAGGTATCCGACTACGTTCGGAACCGTGATTTTGCAAAAGCGTGTATATAAATGGATAATATTTATATTTAGTGTCACTTAGATTAGAAAATGTATATAAAATTGGGTTAAGAATAGTATTACAATAAAAAATTATTTAAATACTATATTTTGACAAAAAATGAACATAGAATGACCCATTTTCAAAATATTCTCCTTTTGTGAAAAATGCTTCTATTATATAATAATATTTTGCCTGTATTCAGCTCAGACCTCTGTACAGAGGCTTAACTAGAATTTTTGAAATGCATAACTTGGAAGTCGGTTTATCCATGTTTTACGAAAACAGAAGGGATAAATTTCAAGAAAATACGCCGATAATTATTTCAAATGGTTGTAACTATAAAAATAATGTGAATTTTTCAAAAATCATAGTTGAGCCTCTGTACAGAGGTCTGAGCTATGTACAGGCAAAATATTTATACAATAAAAGCATTTTTTACAAAAGGAGAACATTTTGAAAAAAGGTTATTCTAAGTTCATTTTTTGCCGAAATATTGTATTTCAATAATTTTTTTTGTCATAATGTCCTTAAAACAATTTTATACATGTATTCTAATCTAAGTAACACTAAATATCATGAAAATTGTCCATTTATGCGCTTTTTTAAAACCATGGTTCCGAACGTAGTCGGATACCTTAAGTGATATTTTTAATATTGCATCACTTTTGAAAAGATGAATATTATAAAGAAATCCAATGATGATATAATTTTTGACCAAATATTTTTATAGTTAAAAATGAATAAAGTACATATTGAAATGCTGATTTAATGATTGCTTTTGAAAATTAAAATGCATGCATAGAAAATCTAAATAACTAAGAATGATCGTTAGGAATTTTTAATGCAGCATTTAGCCTTGTCGGGCTCTAATCTCCCTTCTTTACTTTTCGGCTGACTGTGAAAGATTCTTCATTGTCCAACTTTAGTTAAAACGAGTTAAAATAAAGAAATTTAGCCTTTAAAATTTAGGAGGATTTGGTTCTTAAAAATTTTTCTTTTCTTCCTCTAAAAATGTAAAGAACTATATAACCGAATAATTGAGGGAAAAAACGAGAAAATATTACTCCATACAAGTATTATTTGCATACTTTTAATAACAATTGGATACTTTCGATTTCTTATAAATTGATAGATATATTGAGTAAAAGCATAGCTACATACTTACATCCAATAAAAAATTAAAATCATATTATTATCATCTTGTCAGAATTTAATGTGAATTTCAAAGGTGGAAAGGTTAATATATAACAAATTTATTTATCTTTGAATTGATATTTACATAATTTTTCATCTCATGATTCATGTATTTGTTTGTATAAAAGATAAAAGCTTAATTAAAACAATGTTTAAAAGTCTTTTCATTTCTGGGTAAACTAAAGCATCTACGCTGCATAGTAGTTTGTGGAGAATATATCTCGGTACCTTCTGATCTGTAAGCACGTAATGTACCACTAGAACAAAATGATTACTTCAGTCCGGAGGCTGTTACTGGCTTATACAGTTATCCGCTATATTATTCCTCCACCAGTCAGTCGGAGGATAGACGAACGAACGATATGGGTGTGAGTTGCTGCTGTTGCGTCAAATGGGTTTGACGGCTTTGGTTTCTGTGTCATGTGGGTTTGACGACTTCTGATTGCTCTCCTTGCGGGTAGATGGCGCCACGACAGCTACGTGAAGATTGCATTTTTTCAAAGTTCAGAGTCAAGGTCACCATTGTGCTGGATAGAACTCGGTACCTTCTGATTCGTAAGAACCTAACATGCCACTAGACTAAAATGATCACTTCTGTCCGGAGGCTGTTACTGGCTTTTGTAGTTATCCTTTACAAATTCTATACCGGAGATATTAGTCTCATAGGTAAGACTAGGTATTCCAACAAATCAGATCTTTATTCTAAACTTATTCTGGAACAAAGGAGGAACTACATAATGATGAACGCTGTAAAAATGAACTTTCAATGCACTTATAAATTATACATTGAACTCCCATGTATGTAAAATATGAATCTGATATTTGCTTGTTTTAAAAGAACTTTTCTTTGACAGGTTGCTGTATTCTATCAAGATGGCTCACCTATTCCATTTGAACGTTTAGCTAAGCAAAAATTACAAATAGTACCCATCGTGGAATTCTACAGTGGTGGTAGTCGACGTCTCAACACTCGATACGAAAAAATGTCTTTATTGCATCCGGGTATTTGGGAAGTAGCAGTCGATTTGCAAGCAGAAATTCGATCTAAAGATGATCTTAGAAATATACGAGTGATGACTTTAGAGGTATGATGTCTTATTATTTTCAGATTTATTTTATTTTTATTGCTCTAACAGTTAAGGACTAAACAATTGACATTTTAGGCATATTATTTCGATGAACTCACATCGGAACAAGCCAAAGCGTTCCTAAAAGTATATACGGCATATTCTGAAACTAACAGACATCTACAGGTGACCACAAGTACTCGGACACCTAAGGTAATGGATTTTACTTTACATTTTTAGAGGGTTTTTTTATTACTAGAAAAGTGAACCTTTTGATATGAAATATATGTTGCTTTGATTAATATAAATTTCAATTAAATCCTTTTATAGGTGGGTGAATATATAATTTTTCATGTAAGAGCCAATTATTATGTGGAATCCTTTTCTTATGTGGTAAGTTAAAAAACTTCATTTATTACATATATTTTGATCCTGTAAGAAAACTTATAGCATTTTTTTATACTTCCTTTTTTCAAATGTTTACAGTCTTTGAAATATTTATTTTTTTTTTTAAAAAAAAATAAGCCTATATTCTTGTTTATGTTTATAAAGATGAAAACTTTTCCACGTAATCAAAATACAATTATGATAGATATACAAAATTTAGTTGCTATTGTGGGAATATGTTAAACTCATAATTATCTCAATGAATTACTAGTGTGTGTGTGTGCGTGTATTCATTTTGTTGCACGTAATCGTGACAAAAGAAAGGCCAAGTACGAAACAAAAAAAATTTATTTACGTATTTTTAAACATAAGAGATTGCCCATTTATGCGACCTTTCCACTCAAGCGACAAATTACCAAGGGGAGATTTATCCTTTTTCTACTTTAAATATAAGGGAAAACAGGGAAAGATGTAATAGACAAAATATAGTCACATGTTCAAGTGAAGGGAAATATTAATTATTTTCAGGAATTACATAAGTGTTTTAGGGAAAAGTTTCAACCACTTGGTAAGGCTCTTGTAAGTTCTATTACTAGGAATCGCCAATAAATCCGTAACAAATTGAAGTTCTAATTCTTTAATACTAAATGAAATTAGACTAACTTTTCGTAATGAGCTATTCGTAAGTATGATTTAGATAAAAATACATAAGATTAGAATTTGAAATAAATGTTATTTATGTATAGATAAAGGTAAAGAACACAGAATCGTTATTTCTTTGAAAAGAAGTAGAAGCAATAATAGTTTCTTATTAATTTTAATTAACTCATTTTATTAAAATAATTTAATTGAAATTATAGAAAATTGTTTAAAATAAAAAAATAATTATTCTTGCGTATTATTTTGAATCTAGCATGTGTAAAAACAGTTTCGTTTTTGTATATTAAAAAAAATCAAATTTCGAGCGTGCAGTATCACAATATTAAATGCTTACCATCGTCGTTATTAATAGAACTAAAACCCTCTCTTAGATGCATGTAAATTTGTTTGCCAATGTTGTGGATTTACTATGTTTGTAAAATAACTTCCAAAAATTACAGAATATCCTTTTTTCTTTTGTATGAATTTCTAAGATACCTTATTTTTTTGTTTCTTTATGTACGGAGTATTTTTTTAACAACTTTGTTTATTTACAGTTGGTGTCTAAAGGAATTATTCTTCTTGCCGGTCAAGAGACAATGTCATCAAGCATCAAAACGTTCGCTGTGTCTTTGTCTCCTGAAATGGCGCCAACATCGACAGTTGTCATTTACAGTGTTGCCAGAGAAGGAGAAGTAGTTGTGGACAGCTTAACTTTCCCAGTTGATGGAATTTCAAGAAACAATGTGAGAATCTTCTGCTATTTTACTCATGAACATGTCCATTATTCTTTTTAATATATTATAATATGTGTTATTTTTTTTGTTTGTGTTTCTGTGTATTACTCTTCTATATGTGCATTATTTTACAAATAAATTTAGTTTAGTCAGTATTAGGTTGGTGTGCATATGAAATGTAGGATTTTCTTAACATATGAACGTTTGTCTCCCATGTTTTCGTTATGCTTTGCATAACCTTGTCGTATTATGCATTAACAGAATCACATTTCACCAACGAAGATTTTCTCAAAATTGTTCCCCAATTTGTAATTTGTTACGAATTTCCTAAGTACTGGCGTAGCTAGCCTTGAGTGGACCCTGTATCAAAATTCCTTGAAAGCTCTTTTTTTTTGGGGGGGGGGAGGGAGGAGGCTTAACATATTACTATTTTTTGCTTTCGCATATTTGAGCAACTGTAGCGTCGGGAACCCGTATCATTGACATGGCGGTAGCTACGCAAGTGTTCTTAAGGATATGTGAACAACAAAGTGAACTATGTGAAATATCCAAAACATTTGAAGAAAATTATACTCTGAAAGCATTGGGGGAAACGAATCCAACTGTACGTATTATACTGCTAGCACGAGGAAATGGATGGAAAATTGAAAATTATACCCCCATCGCTCGTTAATCGGCATGACCCATTACTTTTCCACGACAACCGCTCGCCCGCATACATCGTACAAAATAATTGCGAATTTAAGAGAAAATATGGAATTTTTCAGTACCCATTTTATATTCACGGGATCTTTCGTAAACAGACTTTCGGTTTTTTTAAAACATTTAGAACAGTCTTTACGGGCTAAACAACATGAAAATGAAGACAGTTTGAAAAATTACATATCAGTGTTTATTGGTTCTATAGATCTGAATTTCTTTTTCGTGGGCTATTTATTTCTCTTTTGAATTTCTAGCAGTTTTTTATGTGTTATTAGCAATTAAACAATTGCATTTAAGGAAATATATTTTATTTTTCCGAATTTTATGTTTATATTTATATTTTAGGGATGGCAAAAATACTTCCCAAGGAACCACTCACCGTCATAAAGAAAGTTAAATTTAATGGTGATGATTTGTCATGAAAAAGAGTGAAAAGCATGTTGCATTGCATAAGGGGACATCATATTCTGCCCACATGTAGCTGGTCCTCTTTTCTTGTCCCTTTTTGCTATATTTCCCACATCGTCTATAGTTAGAAAACATTTTTGGCATATGATTACCCACACTGGCTAAGCACATATCATCCGGAACTACACACTTCTTTGCTTGGAAGCTAGCAGGATGTCATTTCCTTTTTCTTGAGGAATTATCCATCTATTAGCGGACGAACTAATGCTATACCGAATGTTAGCTGGTCTAAACTTCTCTTTTTTTTTTTACTTGCCACAATATGAAACTATTTGCGATGTCAAGGTCAATAAGAAAATAAAAGATACGATGCCACCATTTTACAGATCTTATTTGGCATCTTTCTTTTCTTTGATCGAAGCGATCAACCCCTCCCATGACATCGTTATATACAGCGACAGCTTTTGCACAAGGTACTTTTTTAGTACCATCATTTTTGTCCGATTTCCAGATGTCATAATCACTAGATTATGTGCAGTAGCACAAAACTGAAGTGTGAATTGGTCTTCCCATCGTTATAATAGCAAGGGCAATGTATTGTAATGAGTTTTGCGCTTTCCATAGGTTTGTTTTGTAAGATCATGTAGATGAGAAGTAATCTTCCCAAGGCCCACGAAGAAAGGATTAAGACAGGCATCTATGCATTAAAATCTCGTTGAGAGACATGTATTGAAACAAGTAGAATATATTTTGATTAAACAGCTTTTAAAAAAAGATATATGTAGTTTTATATATTAACTTAAAAAAGAGCCGATATTTCATACGCATCAATCTAATATTTTGTGGAAGAGTAGTCAAGACTGGAAAAATTCCTGGTTCTTCAAAACGGATGTACATGAGTTTGTATATTTCTTGAAAGGGCCTTTTTAGTGAATTTCAGTTTTATAATAAAATAATATTCAGAGTAAGAAAACTGATATTACGGTCAGAAAATTTTGTTACAATTCATATCTATGAAAATTTATATATTTAAGTAAAATTAAGCATTATTTTAGTAGGTCATCATCTTGGTGAATAGTGAAATAGTTATGCCAAATTATAGAAACACGTACCATATTATAGTAACTGAGTAAAAGTATTTGAATATATTACTTGCAGAGAACAATGTTGTCGCAAATTTGCTTCGGGTAAAAAACAGCCGGACAAGAATATAGACCAAGGATATTATTGCACAAGGATTAATAGATGACTACACGAAGGCAAATCGACGTATATACACAAAAATATAACAGATTATTTGCAATAATGCGAAACGCACTCATTATAAACAAGCTTTTCGGCCTACCAAAAAGAGCTCTCTAGAACAGTTCCACTTGCACGAACTCAGACAGATATAAAGTCAGTTTCTTCTTTCACAGTAAACTCACAAGCAGATTCCGATCTCGATTAACTCTCTTCTGAACCCTACCGACCTTTACATAGCCTAATGGAAATTTCTAGAAGGGTTGACCCCTAGAACCTTCTGAATGATTCCTTGGCGATATCATATATTTTTCCAAATTTAACACCAGTGTGGTAACCTTGGTCACATATTTTCGGGTTGCCATTATCTTATGTTTCAAGTTCATACTGGGAAGCGAACTTTCCCTGTAAATCTCAATTTTTCGACTAGGTGAGTTTTGCTGCGGGAAAAACAACATACGTGTCGTGTTTCAATATTAACGCCGTTCAACAACGCAGACATGGCTTGATTTGGGATATCTAACATAAAATTCCGTGATTAGGAAGCAAACAAACCGTGAAAGATATGACTAATCTACTGAATTAAATGCAATTCTCCATCTGTTGTAAGATGAGTTTCTACTATGTTTTTGGCTCACGATTAAATGTTATGGAAACAAGTTTATACGTTTTAAAGAGAATTATAATAAAAATGCATATGTGTTTATAAACAGAATTCTTTAAATTTGAAATTTTCTTAGATTAATACGTATTAATGAAAATTTGGATTTTAAAACTTTTTTATTCGTTTATAAAGCAATTAGATGTTTAAAGCACTGCTGTTATAACCCTCTTTTTAATTAGTTCACTAACTGTTTATTGTTATTTTTGAAATTATATATCAAAATAATTTTTATTTACAGTTTACCGTTACATTAAATAATAAAAAAGACAAAACTGGAGACACTATAGAAGTCGTGGTTGTAGGAAGACCAGCTTCTTATGTAGGCATATCTGCATTGGACAAAGCATTATATGACATGAAAGGTGGAAATGAATTTAGTCACGCTGAGGTAAGTTTTTTAATTATTAAAATAATGGTCGCATGCAATATTATGCAAAATTTCATAAGTGAAGTCGGGTAATATCATTTTTGAAGCTATGTAAGATTAATTTATTAAATATTTATAACTAAGTTTTTTTTAAACCATTTTGTACAGGAAACTACGAGCATTGAAAATAACTCCGTATGAATATCTCATTGCATTACAATCAAAAGAAATAGAGTGAAATAAAATAATGATTTTATGAACGAATAATTTCGTCTGAAAGTTGTTCTACGAATTGTTTTTTAATTAATGTTAATTTTACGTTAATGCGCTATGTTTGTTGGAACTATCCAGATTTTGGAAGGGTTTTAATTAAAAAAAAATATTTCTTAAAGAAGTGTGAGATGCAATTTCGCTATAGCATACGCTATGTAAAAAAAGTAAAAATATATTCTAAAGTAAAAATATTCATTTATTACTGTATATTTAGACTTGCTAAAACCAGACGATTCTTGAATTTGGATATAATTACTGTGCTGTTTTTGTTATCCAAGAAAAAAATAGAATTTTGTTAAACCATTTTTGAACTATGATTATGTTTTTTTTCCTCATCTTGTTTGAATATAATTTATTTCTGTACCATTATTTTAGGTTTTGAGAAAAATGAGCTTGTTTGACGAAGGAGCCAATGGTACCTTGACTCACTTATGGTTGTCGAAGGAAGGAAACTTGGAAAGTGTTGTACATTATCCAGCCGCGTCCTATGGAGTAGATGCATATTCTACGTTAGAGGTTTGTTTTATTTATTCATCTGTTTATTTTTTTACCGTTTCATTGTTGATACTTACGTACTATCGCAACCATATTGGCGACCGAATTGGCATTGAATAAAACCGCACGAATTCTAAAAATGAAATTCGCTGATGAAATACTGGAATATGAACCACGTAGACTAAAAATACTATGTGAAAAATAATAAGTAATTATAAATAAATAATAATCAATAATAGAAAAAGAATAACCGACTTTTATTATTTAAATTATTTTTATTATGTCATTATTAATTTTACTGTTAAATTTTATTATTTAAGCATTCTGTAAATGTTACATTTGTATTTTAGTATTCGAGTATACCATATCAACAAATGGTTAGGCTTAAAATCGCGGCAAACGGAGAAATCTGAAACGAAGCACATGGTTGCCAATTCAGCGCCTACGACACATGTGAAATAGGGGTTGCCAATTTAGTGAGATCTTGAAAGTTGGCATGATTGCTCTATAGTATGTAAATACCCAGTTGTTTTAGTCATTAGAATTGAAATTAATTATTTTTCTTCTTAGTATGTTATACTGTGTTGTTATTGATTGAAAGAAGTTTTTAATTTAAGGGATGTATGTGATTTATTTCAATTAAAAAACACAATACTCCCATTTAAATTTTATGGACCGTTTTTTTGCGGTATTGATATTTTATGTTAAAACTGTTAAATTATTCATTGAAAAGTATTTTTTTTTTTCGATTCGATTTCTTCGTTTATTTATTTCTTTAATGTAATTAAACAACAAAAATAATATTTTCTTAAAATAATCAGTATTTAATATTTTAAAAATGATTTGATAATTTCTACCACTTTAATAAAAAGCAAATATTTAGTTATTTTGTTTATGCTATCAACTAATGAACAAAGTTGACTTTAATTATTAAAATAATATAGCTATTTTTAATTTAAAGATTAATAATCTAATTGTAATAGAATAATATATTTTTTTTATTTACAGTTTGCTGGATTGATAGTTTTTACTGATGCAAATATCACCAGAAGACCTGGTAATTAATATTATTAGCATTTTATTTTTATACATATTTAATTTTTTTAAAAAAATACATGAAAAATTGCAGAAATGATACATAGATTCTATTGAAAGAACATTATGAAATAAGGAAAACTTCAAGATTTTATTAAGTATTTAAAAACTTTATATTAAAAATATTTTTGGGTTTGTGCTGCATCTAAGCAAATTTTATGTACAATTTATGGCTTTAAAATACTTTCACTGAATTATCCCATTTATAGATAAAAAAATATTATTTCTGAAACAGGATAAATAGACTGAAAATTATATTTGAATAAGAAATTAAAAGATGTCTTGTACTTAAAATATTTTTTGTGTAAATTTTTTTTTGTCTATTTTTAATTTAAAAGACTGATTATATCTCACATAATGCTCTTCCTTTAAAATAAGTGACATTTTTGAAAGTTTTGTTTGTTCTTTTAATTGCAGTTCAGATGTTTATTTATTTATTTTTTTGAAAAAAAAAAGTATTTGGTTGCCAAAGTGTAGAATATTTTGTTTGCAGTTCATTTAAAAAGAATTAGAAAATTATTCCCGTAGATTTTGCAGTAATAAACTTTTGTAATATACCGAAGAAAATAAAAAGTACAGAAATTATTTAGAATTAACCTTTATCATTTTATATAATTCATCTTAAAGAAACTTGAACACAAACGATACAAATTTTACTTTAGATTTCTAAATTTGAAAGGAACATGATTTTATTAAACTTATATTATACAATAAATGTATTTTATTATTTTTTACTTTAACTAAATACGATAACTTAATGAGAGACTATTTTAATTATTCTCTTTTTTTAAGTTTCATATAATAAATCGTGCAAGTGATGAATATTGGTTTAAAATGGTATTTTTCACCCAAAACATTAAAAAAAAAAAAAAAAGGAAAGACTGCTATGTATTATAGTTATATGCATCAAATAAATATTTTAAATTCTGTTAAATTTCAGAAGTTTCTTATGTAAAGATATACTTCAATTTTTTTGTTATTTAAAAATATCAGCTACTTTTATATAAATATTCACATAATCTTGTTTCATATGGTTATGATAAGCCTTATTATTGTAATTTTTTTTTGGCTAAAATTATATTGTTTATATTTTATTCCCATGTTTTTTCTGAATTCTATAAAATTTGCTTGATCTGTTTATAATTGATATAAAAGATCTTTAAAATGATATCTTTTTTACTTAATAATAAGTCTAAACAATTTATTTCTCTTTCCAGATTACTGTAATGAAAGTATGGGCTACTTGACTTGCTTGGATGGAAAATGTTACAGATATGAAAAGCATTGTGACGGTTTTAAGGACTGCAATGATGGCACTGATGAAGCTGGATGTAAATATTAAAATTTTATGAGATTTGATATTTTTGGAATGATTTTGTCTTTAAAATTAATACATTTAAACTTTTTTTTATAAGGTCCTATATCTGACGAACTGAAATTGAAGCAATTTAAAATGCATCGGATTAATCGCATTGAAAGATTATATGACAATGCTTGGCTATGGCATGATATTAATATTGGGTATGGTGATATTTATTTTACTTTTGAATAAAAATCGATTTATCTAATATATTATTTGATTTGAATACATATAACTTTTAAAAATATTTTTCAACATTTTTTTCCTGATTGCTCTATTATAATTTTTTAAAAATATTTTTAATTAGCACCAATATAGGTCTTACTGATTGATTATCCAAGGTGACAATAATTATAATTCCACTTTCAAAATCTTGTAAAAAAAAAGGAACCACTGGCCACAGGGGTGGCTCTAGGGCTGGACAAACCGGACCCCTGTCCGGGGAAGAAAATTTTAAGAGCGGCATTTAGATCAAATTTAAAAAAAAAAAAAAAAAATTTTTTTTGTTTTAAAATTTTTTATATATTTTCTGAAATATTATTGGGTGTGAATTTGGTATTTCGTTTAACGTAATTTATTTGTTTATTTTGTACTCTGTATATTTAATGACAGTTTTCTTTGACGCTGAAACTTGAAGGGTTCGAGGCGGAAGTATATGTTAAAATATGAAAGAGGTCACAACGAACATTCCTTTCACCCTTACGATGTCCAGTTTCAACTATCCAAAAGGGAACAAGGATAATAAGAGGTTTTGGTAGATAGAGAGCCACAGAAGATATTTTATTTCAGTCTTGAGTGTAGCTATAACAAACGCTTTCGATCCCCACCATTAGTAGACTATTTTTTGAAGAAATTGGTGTGCTTAAATAGACGATTTCTTCTTTCATTTCACTCGTTTGAAATAATAACAAGTAATTATATCTTTAATTTCGAATTATTCTGGATTTTTTAAGACTTAAAACAACATATGTGTATATATATATATATACATAGAAGGAGAGAGCGGGGCGGCATTTTTTCCATTTTTGTCCGATATGGCAAACTGCTAGAGCCGGCCCTGCAGGCCAGAATGACTTCAAATTTGAACTGAATATAATTGGAAAGGGGAGGGGGAACTGTTTTGGCATGAGAAAAATAATTCTTGAGTGTATCAATAGGTACCGCTCTAAGCTGCCTAACGAAAGTGGATTCTACTGCAAGTGGCATTTTGAATCAAATTACGACGGCTTGGTATGAGTTGCACAATAAACCAACTGTACTGTTCAATGTGCATGATGGTTTCGGTTTTTTGATGGAAAAAGGACTTTCAAGTCATTCATCAGTTGTTGCTCTATTAGTGAAGATCCCATCAGCCACGGTAAAGTTGACCCCATTGGATGGGAAAAACTGTTTTTTATTGTTCTTGGGCCAAAATCCGCTTGAAAAAGCAACAATGAAAACGCCGATGTGATTTTTTTCTTATGCCATACCGTTTCCTCTTTCTCCAGGTATATTTAGTTTTAATTTGAAGTCATTCTGAGCAGTAACTCTTGTTTTACAACATTTTGAATGTGGAATTTTAATTATAAATCAGTCTGTACTTATAGATGAATATTTTGCATACTTTTTTATTTAAAATTTTGTAAAAATACAGCAGGAATTGATTATTTAACTAAGTGGTTATTTTTAAATCATTTTAGACTAATCCTTTTCTACATCTATAAAAATCATAGAAGGAGTTGTATTTATTAGTAAGTTCGAAAATTAAGCCTAGAATTATATTATATTTCTTATTATAATGTAATTCTCAGTGTCAGACATGATCTTTCCCTTTTTATTTGTCGAATTCTTTCAAGTTTTTCACTGATTTCACATAAAATTTTTCCTTTTAAATTCTATAGGCCTCTTGGTTATTACATTTTCAATGTTCCTGTACCTGACATTCCAACAAGATGGATGGTACAGGCCTTTGGAATGAATAATATTGATGGATTTGGAATCCAGGACAAATCGATTGAAGTAAGAATCAGTTCCTTAATTACCTGTGAAATATACTTATGTGCTTTTTTCTCTCATTATCTAAAAATTAATAGTAGTTTATTACTTTCTAAAAATGTATTCTTATTCTTTTAGTTCTCCAGTGTGAGACCATTTTATATGAACGTGGAAATGCCAACCAAAAGCATGCAAGGAGAACAAATAGGAATTCGAATCAGTGTTTTCAATTACATTTATTATGAAATAGAAGTAAGAAATCATTTTTAATAAGATTTGGCAATAATGAATAGTATCTAAATAATATTTCTGCAACTTTTTAACATAATTTAATGACATTTACAATAATATACGTATGTCTATTTTGTGCAATAATGTGGATCGATATTCCATGGAGAATAAAAAATATTGTTAATTAGAACTGCAGATGAGGAAATGACTTTCTATGGAACGGAGAGATCAGGAGAAAATAATTCAAAATAATAGTAATAATGATTTTAAAATTTAATATTGTCACAAAAGGCTGAATTTTTGAAAAAAATCGAAAAAGAGGATTTTAGACTCAAAATAAAATTATTTTTCTACAATACTATAACCAAAAATGATAACTGATAAGTAAGTACTGAGTAGTGAATAGTACAGTGCACATTGTAAAATTTCATGAACCCAGCTCTCCTCGCATCGCCGATCCAAGCATTTTTTCCGTCTTCCGCTTTGTCGTATACTGACATTTCGATAGTAGGTTTTTTAAAAAATTTAATACTAAAAAAGCTGTTGATTGCTCCTGGTGAGTTTTTTCTTGTAACTATTTAGTAGGTGTTCTCTCATGGCAATAATTGTTAAAAAGGACTAAAATGCTGTTTTCCCTTAACAAAAATTGCTTTGACTTTTTACCATGAAGTATAGCTCAAATACCCAAATTTCATTCCCCTTGTATCTGTATTTGACATATACATTAATTTTTATTTTATTTTCTCCTTCATCTGTAAACTAAAGAACATCATTTTCGCATAGCTAAGTTTTGAAATTTTGAAGAAAAAATCATTTTTGATATAACCTATTGTAAAGTGTGTGAAATCAAAATTTTATTCAGTTAATCTCTTTTTGAATAAAAGTTTTCAGATAAATGCATATTGTGTAATCATAGAATTTTCTTTATTGTAATTTATTCATTCCATTTCAATTTATTTTTTTTAAATAATTTTACTAATTAACATTACCAAAATTTATGAAAAATATTTATGCATACATTTTGAAATATTTCTGTTTGTTAAGTGATAATTGATATCTGTATGTTAGCATTTCGTACGAGAGGTATATTTTTTTCCTCAGTAATAATTTTTTAAATATTCCTTACTAAACGATAAAAAAAAGTTTTAAATCATTTAGTATTAGATATAGCTTAGTAATTCTAGATACTTGAAATTATATACTCTTATGTGTGCACGAAAATGATTAATTCATAACATTAAAAAAATTTTCAAGTAAATAACGTTTTTATTAAAGTACTGTATAGTATTGGACGTTAAAGATAAAATTAAATTTGGTAGACTTGTGTGGAGTTAGGATCAACGAAGTATCCATTAATGTAACATTCATTTAGTAATTTAAGTTAGGTTGGCATAGACCAACATATCATTAACAAAAATAATGGACAAAGAACATGAACGATTTTTCATAGTGACCACATTATTTCCTCACCTGATCTCTACTGAAGGTAAATGTTCGCTAGAGGGTGCTTCTGGTATAGTCAGTTACAGTTATTATGACAAGACCTGTTACAGTACCAATATTTGTTTTATTGATTCTTGTTTTTATATAATGCTGATTATTTTTTTCTGCGCGATAATTATTAATCTTTCTAATCTTTATTTTAGGCTCTCATTGTTATTGCTAACTCTCCGGACTATAAATTTGTTCATGTTGAATCTTTTGGGCGAGTGGATTCTTATAAACCAAGAACTTCTTTTGGTGAACATCAACATTTAGTTTTTGTAAGTATTTTTAAATACAGAATCTCTGTTATATATGTACACAATGAAGATGCTTTTAAAATGTTTTCTTATTCTTTGTAAATATACTTTTGTGTTTTATTTAATTGATGATGGTAATATCAATTTAACATTGGTAAATGGTTTCATAACATTGGTTTCAGATTTAACATACATTCCAAGAGCTAAGATTTATTTTTGTTTCTTTATGTATTCGATGACTACTATTTGATTTGGTATTTCAATTGTTTCATTCAGTGAGCACATATTTTGTTTTAAAATAGATAAAACCTGGAAAATCTGTTGAAGTGTACATGCCTATCGTTCCTACTCGACTTGGAGATATTGAAGTTAACATTATGGCAAAATCTCAGGTAGCAAAGCATGTTGTAACTAGAAAAATTCATGTAGAGGTAAGAGACATTATTTTCTTCTGTTCTTAACTTATGAATGTTATTTGATTTTTTGAAACTCAATTACTAATTAATTAAATTAATTTGATTGATATAATTTTTATTTGAATTCTTTTTAAACCATAAAATTTGTAATCTGGTTTCACACGAGTCAACTTTGTGCCAGTCAACTAGATTTCGATCAACATTCCTCCGGTGTGAAGAGGAGAGATTATTCCTTTCACACAGGCGGGCACAAAGTTGAATAAAAAGTAAGTACGGGATTCATCAATAGAGCGATTGAGTTCGCGAAGAAGCAATGAAAAGCTTTCTCCTTTTTCAATACACAAGTAACTACGTGTGAAGAGCCTAGTTTCCACAATATCCTTTTAGTGGAGTCAGCTAGTGAAAAGGCGAACGTGGTTTTTGTGTGCTTGAAGGTGCAGCACAACAGGAAGTTCCAGTTGACCACGCTTGAAGGAAAGCAAGTGATTCTATTCAAACTAGCTCCCAAATGTTTACTCTTTCTGCAGGGGCGGCTCTAGGGTCGGACAAAGGACCCCTGTCCGGGGCAGCAAATTTAAAAGCGGCATTTGGATCGAATTTGAAAAATATTTTTTCGTTACAAAAAATTTGATATATTTTCTGAAATATTATTGGGTGCGAATTTGGTATTTCATTTAACGTATCTTATCTCCTTATTTTGTACTCAGCAATGACAGTTAGCAGTTTTGTTTTATGTTGAAACTTGAAGGATTCAAGGTGGGAGTATATGTTAAAGCATAAAATTTAATATGTTTACACGCCTTTCATTAATAACTTTCTCCCCATCTCGAAGTGATGTTACAAGTAACATTCTGTTCGTCCTTACGATGTCCGGTGTCAGCTTTCCAAAAGGGGACAGGGGTAATAATAAGAGGTTTTGGTAGATAGAGAGCCACAGGAGATGGCGTATTTTAGACTTGCGTGTAGCTACTGTAAGTTAAAACAAACAATTGTGATCCCCACCATTAGTAGACTATTTTTCCTAGAAATTGGCCTGCTGAAATGGACAATTCTTTCTCTTCCTTTTTTTCGTTATATATATATATATATTTGTTATGCTGCCTTTTTGTTCGCTGGAATTATTACTCAAGTTTTATCGGTGCATATTTATGTTAACAATTTATCTTTTTTACTTATAACTTTTTGCTGCAGTGAGAGAGAGGTGGCAGTTTCCATTTTTGTCCGGGGAGGGAGAAAATTACTAGTTGACTCGTGCTCTTTGACTGCTAGTTGACTCGTGTGAAAGGGGTTCTTAATGAAGAGGGAAACCATGCTATTATTGCTTATTAATACATAGTTGTAAAAATCGATGTTTTTATTTGTTTCAAAATGTAAATTGAGTTCTAGAAAATGTTTGTGTTAATAAATTACCATGGATTGCCAAAATTGTTGTTATTTTTAACCTGACATATATATATTTATGAAGATGAATGTAAAAACATATATAATAAATCTTTTTAAATTTTCAAACTATTTAACAATCATATTTACTGCTAATAAATTCTATTTATGCATCATGATTTATTTCTTTAATTTTGTTTCAAATTTTTCATCAACTTTTGAACTGAATTTTTTAAATGGTTTTTATACAAAGAAAGGTGTTATTGCGGGATTAGATAACAAATATAATAAGTTTATTTAATTTAATTATCTTTTTTATTTTAGGCTGATGGAATACCTCAATATCGACACACTACTGTTCAGCTAGATTTAAGTCAAGGAGCGTACCTCATAAAATACATGGACACAAACATCACTGAGACACCAATTGTTCCATACCGACAAGACAGGTTATACATGTTTGGATCAAACAGAGCTCAAGTTTCTGTTGTTGGTACGTTATTTTCCAATACAAATAATTGAAAACTCCCTTCGACTTTACAAGACTTAAAATTTATCTTTGATGGCTAATTGTTTTAAATTAAAACGTGCTGATTGTAAAATTATCTTTAAGAATATCAAAAAGATTAGTTTATGGATGTTTGTTCTGTTAATAGTTTATTTTCTTTTTCAAATAATTGATTCAAAGTATTATTTGTATGTATATGTACATTTTTATTTCAATTCAGGTGATGTCGTTGGTCCTGCATTCGCGACAATGCCAGTAAATGCAAGCACTTTACTTCGCAAACCATCTTGGTGTGGAGAACAAAATATGTTTAATTTTGCAGCTAACTTGTACACTCTTTTATACTTGAGATTGACCGGCCAAAGACAACCGGATATTGAAAAACAAGCGTTTAGGCATTTGAATATAGGTTTGTTACTTTAATTTTACTAACTTTTGATATTGTTGTGAGAAAATATTTTTAATGCATTGGCCTATAAATTCTTTTTTTAAAAAACTAAATCCAATCTTTGATGTGTATTTTTGTGTCATATCTGAAAATTTCTGTATGTAGGTTACCAGAGGCAGCTCAGCTACCAATTAGATGATGGATCATTTGTTCCATTTCGTTGGAAATCTAGACCAAGTGTTTGGTATGTATTTAATTTTGAATTCAGAATTAATGTATTGCTTTGAAAAACTGTATGCTGTAAATAAATACTTTACTGAAATGCTTTATCGTATTAAATATTAAATTACACTCCTTAAAAGCGAAACTGCAACATCAAGAAGTAATGACCGTAGTATCATGCAAATTTCAGGAGCAACGATGAGGTGAATATGCAAATGATTAAATTTGCGCACGCATCTGATCACGTGGTGCTCATATTCGGGCTATTAAAGCTAGAAACTTTCCCTTCTCTTAAACAGGATCTGAGGTTTTGCGTAGCATTTGCGATTTTTGATGAATCCACTGGCGTAGCGAGATCAGAGGGGGCCCTGTATCAAAATGCCTTCGGGGCCCTTTTTTTGCATATGGGAGCTTTGTTAGTGGACTATAGTTACACATATTGGGGGCCCTGTCGTTTGGGGGTCCCGTATCATTGATACGGTGGTAGCCACGCCCTTCGAAGAACCACAGAAAATGCCTCTGAGACGTCGGTGAGTTCAATACCATCAGTTAACGACTGGGGAATATGACCGTATTGTCGAACTTCATGATCTGGGTTTGCCGCTTCGCACAATAGCAACTTGTGTTGGGTACAACTTGAGCACATCCAACGTTGTGACACAAACGATGGATTCAGAAAGGTCTACGCGCTCACCGAAGAGGATATTGGGCTCACAGTTGCACGTGTCAGAGCGTTCATAGAGGCGTATTCGCCAGTTGACTATTTGAGACCCTTTCTCCATGGTACGTGACATCCGAAGTCAGTTGTCTCCAGGAGCAGGTGGTTCTGTGTTCACCCAAACCATACGCAACAGATTGCATAAAGTACAGTACTAGTAACAGGGATACCCCTGACTGCTCAACACAGAGCAAGAAGCCTGGCGTGGCGTGATCGTATCTGTATCATCGAATGTCATTGGGTATTGTTCACGAATGAATCTCATTTCCGTCTGTGAAGGAATGACGCCCATCGATGGGTGTGGCGGCGACCCGGAGAACGCTTCAAAAGAACCCAGTTCGCCGAGTGTCAAACCGGTCTTACACTGGGCATTACAGTTCAAGGTGGCTTAATGTTTGATCACAGGACGTCTTTGGTACACATTGACGGCCGTTTGACAATGAACCACTACGCCACACAAGTTGTGTAGCTTGTTTTTCTACCCTTGTTGCAGGGTGCATCCAACGCGGTATTCCAGCAAAACAGTGCCAGGCCGCATGTCACACGGCGAACTCTTAACAGCCAGACTGTATTTGACATATTTTCCTGGTCGGCAAACTCTCCAGATCTGAATCCCATCAAACACCTGTGGGATATCATTGGACGTGGCATGCACCGAGGACCACTACCTCAGACCGTGGATGATCTACGCACAACAGTGGATGTGGCTCAGGCAACCAACAATGGATTAATTGATAGAATGACTCATTAAATTGAGACTTGTATAGCTGCCCGAGGTGGGCACATTAGAGACTGAATAAATTGATTTAAAATGGTTTCATTTGTCTGTTTTTTTTTAATCATTTACATATCCACCTCACCACTATCGCTCCTGAAATTCGTGTGACGCTACGTGCATCATTTCTTGATGTTGAAATTTAACTCTTGAGTATTGTATGCCAATAAAAAAGCAGTAAATTTACTTATATGTAATATAAAATTAGATATATTCGTAAACTTTAACCGAGAACTTGGATGATGCAAAATCAAGTCAGTATTTCGTCAGCATTTTCCCTCCAGACACTAACTCTTCCCTATAGACTTAGTACCACCTCTGTCTAGAGGGGTTACAGAACCAGTAGAATTCTAGAAAGCCCCATAAAGCACGGCTTTTGGGGAATTTCACTGTTCGCTATTTCTTCCGATTTTCTCCCTTATAAATATTGTTGTTCCCCTAAGTCAGGGTTCTTTTGTCTCTTTAAAAGTATTGTAACACGTTATACCCCAGTGTTCTCAATATGAAGGAAATCCCGTACATTCAATAAAGACTTTGAATTCCATAGCTGTCGTTATTGGGTCTTTGAAATATGTCGTGTGTGTGTGTGTGCACAGATGAATGAAAAATATAAAATACATCTAAGAACATGAAAGAATAAATAATTAAAACGTGCAATTTTTAGCAAAAATTGAAAAAGAAACTTGGCGAGTCAAAAAGTAGTTTCGGACTTAGGACCGAATAAATGGGGTTAAACTAATTTGATGGTATCAATCTTTTCCCCCTTGCAGCTCCGTAGGTCAAAAATTTCAAACAGAATTTTGACAAAAATATCCAAATAAAAGAATGAGAATTTAACTAATGTAAATTTTGCGATATATCTTAAAACCTTACAGAAAGAACTTTTAAAATTCCACTCACGTCCCTTTTTAAAGAATTGAGGAATCTTGAAATGATTTTATAGCTTATGTTGTCAAGGCAAACATCCAAAGCATATATAAACAAATATATATGCAATATAAGTTAGGAACGTATTGTAGATCTCATTCTTCTCATTTTAATATGGTTCAAAATTTTAAAAACCTTCGAGGCCAATGGCCTTCGAGTTGGCTTTTAAATGGCTTTTAGATAAACAATTAATCAACCGTTTGGTATTATTTTCTACCATTCTTCTTTTATACTAGTTCTCCTTTCTGGGGGAAGTAAATACTGTAAAATATATTTTAAATCCCACTTTTTTTCTTCAAGATGTTGAGGAATACTTGAGTGAACTAATTGATTTGATGCATTGAAATTGCACTATTGTAATTTTAAATGACCATACTTACGTACTATCGCAACCGTTTTTGCGACATTATATGAAAACAGGCACAAGCCAATTCAGCGCTTTCGACACGTTGAAAATCAGGGTTACCAATTTGGCGAATTATCGTGAAAGTTGGCATTGTTGCAATAGTACGTAAATACTTGTGTGATTTTATATAAAATTTATGGTACACGTTTCTTATAGGGTGACAGCATTCTGTGCTCGGATATTTCACAAAGCTACTTTCCAAGAATGGGAAAACTTCTTGTACATTGATCCGAATGTAATAACACGTGCTGTGAGCTGGCTGCTGGATCATCAAACTCCTGATGGATCTTTCTATGAAACATCCCAAGATGCCTTAGACCGCAAAATGGATCAATCCGTAAGTTACTTATAATCTATTTAAATAATATTAAATATAATACATGTTTTTTTAATAAAAAAAAAATATCTCCCCCTTTCTTTGGGAGTAAATGAAATTTTGACTTCTACTTAATTTTGCAGCTAAGTTTGTGTATAAAAATTAGTTTTATCTATAACTAATGTAATATCAATTATTTATAATAGTTTTGAAAACTGCAGGATATTTTTTTTTTAAATTTGCATGCTTTTAGTTCGGGTAACTTTTTAAAAATCTTCATTAAAACGCAGAATGGAAATGGTATTTTGGAAATGCGTTATTTATATTTCAAAATTTCCATTTTTCGATGGTTTTTTGAAATCTGGGAAAATTAAAGTCACGTGGAGCAAGATGGGAAGAATAGGGTGGTTGCGGAAAATTTTCAAAGCCCAATCGCTTTTATTTCTCAACTGCACCTTGAAATGAGGGAGGAGGAACATAGTTGGTAAGAAGAAGGGCATTTTTTAATCACGCAATTTATTCATCATTGTGAAGTAATAGGCTTTCTTTTTGCTGGTTATTTGCTAAGATTACTCGATGACAGTTAAATAACAAACAGCATGAACTTCCATGCTGACTTCTGCACTTTAATTCTCTTGAAGGGAGGTGGATCTTTGTACGCTCACACTTTACTCATATTTTTAGTCTCTGGATCATATCGAGAGATCCAAGAGAGTCATCCAAAGCTACCGGGAACTCAAGAAATTCTTTTCGACTTTCTCCGAAGCACTCAATATCTCCCCTAAAAATCAGGTTTCACTTATAATCATCAAAGAAAAGGTTTTCTTCAAGTTCATTTATAATAAACATCAGTTGTACTGGGTAATGCGCGGGAACTTCCTGTTTTGAACAAGTTGCAGTGATGTTCGTAGAGATGGGAGAGGTTCGGTGGGAAGGGGTGGAATGTTTCCCAGGGCCGCTTTTCCGCTTAGGCACGTGCCTAGGGCGTAAAACATTTGAGGGCTTAAGAAATTGAAAGGTGAAAAGAAAAAAAAATCTCTCCCGAACCCAAACTGATAGGGTAAGAACTGTAAAAGGGAGGTGTTCTGGAAATTGGTGGTGGTGGTGAGGTAATAATTTGAAGTGCCTAGGGCGCCGAGGAAGTTAAAAACGGCCCTGATGTTCCCCCCGTCTCGGTCTCGGTCTCAAACATGTTGTGGTCGAGTAAGCAGCACGCTTTTGCCGTGGAGGCATATCTCTCTAACAGTCGGTTGGTAATTGCAGTGCAACGTACCTTTCGTTGTCACTTCGATATTCCTCCATAAGATCGGAAATGTGTTTTAATGTGGATGGATGCCTTCCAAGCTAAGAAAAGAAAGAAAAAAGACCCCCGAAGACCGTTAGAATACCAGAAAATATGGAACGAGTTCGTGTGTCAACTCAGACCGGTATGTGACAATGATCCAAAAATTCTTCTTGCCCGCTTGTCTAGAAAGGGATCTTGACAACGTGTAGTTATAACAAGATGTCGGCACAGCCCACTCTTCTAGGGGTTTTATGGGTGTTTTCAGAGCAGCATTCTCCGAATGATGGATCTCCCTGCGAGGGAACGTAAATTAGCCTACGCGCTCACCTGTTTTATCCCCTTCTGATTACTTCTTGTGGGCTTACTCAAGTCACTGGTTTACAAAGATCGCTCCAACACCCTGGAAGACCTACAGGGCAACATCCGAGCCATAATTGACAATATCCCGGTCGATATGCTTGAAAAGGTGACTCAAAGTTTTTGAAATCGATTGCATCAATGTATTAATAATGGAGGACGACATTTAACACATTGTGTTTAAAACTGTGTAAATTCAAAGTTCCAATGTTGTGTGGTAGACGAAAAATAACAATAAAGTCGAATGAAACATGTAGTGTGTGTTTTATTGCATTTTCGAAACGGGAAGTTCTCACGCTCCACTCTGTATTTTATTTAACCCTTTATATACCGACGGTATTTATAAGTACCACTCATTTTAAAATCACATAAAATAACCATTTTTACAAATACTCTGACGATACTTACCAGGAATATTCTCTTAAACCCACTCTTTCAAGATATATGGCAGTATGGGTTCTACGATGATTATTTTAGCAGGGAAGGGGAATAGTTTTATAGCAGAAATTGCATTTTCAGCTGACGGCGTTTTCAACGGATTGCGAAGATTGTCATTTTTGTTCCGAAAAAGTAGTTAATATCAAAAGATAAGTATCTTACTTTTTTTGTATGTTCAGGAAGACCTTAGAAAACGATTTGACTATTTATTTTAAGGTGAACAGTGTATATAATTAATTTTGCAGTTGAATATCTTTAATTAATTAATTAGTTGTAACGGATTAAATTTCCCAAAGTTGAGTATTTTTTTTTTGTATATCCCATAATTTTCAATGTAGGGATTCAAAAAAAAATTATACTGGAAAAAAACTTCAGTAAATCATAATGCCGTAGATAAAGGGTTAAAATATAAATAATATTCCTTGTGCAGTGATAGGCAAAAATTTTAGGAATTATCCAGAAAATAAAAATTAAAAAACATTTTATTTTGAACATTCCTTAATACTAAAGCGAAGTTGTGATTCTGTGTGTGTATTTCCTGTTTTTAGATTTTTTTAAACAAAAATAGCATTCAAATTGGATATTTTTTTAAAAAACTAAATATAAAAGCAAATAAATATATTTTGATAATTTGTGCGCATTCATAAAGTTTTTTTTAATCCATTTCTACGAAAGATCTCTCTACTCTGCATATTCCGAAAATTATTCAAATTTTTATGGAAATTTTCGCATATGCAAAAAAACAGAACATGCCTTCAAATGATTTTTTTTAAAAAAATTGAAACTAAAAAACTCTATACGTTTGTTATAAAATCTCTGGCAGGCCATATTTAGTTCATCACTGGCTATAGCATTTTATTAATACCTGCAAGTTTAATTATTGTGTAAAATTTGACACAGTAATTATTTGTGTTGGTTGTGTTGCATCACACCCAAAAAATTTTTTGTAATATTTTGTCGTCGAATTTTAATGTGTTTATTACAGTTTTTAGCAATATTTAGAGGAAGAAGTATTTAATTTAAAATGTAAAAAATGTTCTTGTGGGTGTTTGTGGCTTACATTAAGAATAGTTGCATAGTTTTTAAAATGTGTGTGTTAATTACCTTAGATGAAATGTATTTATTGTAGATGTTTCATGTATCATAATTAAATCAATGAAGGGTATATTATTTTTGACTATCACACAATTTTGAAATGAATCGTATTTTTTTTACAGATAACTACTCCGTACGGAAATGTTCAATATCGAAATATTTCATTGACTGCTCATGTTCTCATTACACTTTCAGAACTCAAAGATTTACAAGGAGTATGTGGATTTTTCTTTTATTTATATTGTATGTTATTATAATGAGGAATTAATTAACATATGCTTCTGTAATTTAAAATTCGTTCCCTTTTCAAGAAATATTTCATTATTGTGTATTACGTTCTCGAAAATTTTTCCATATTATTATATTACCTTTTTTTTTTTTTGTTATTATTAGTATTAAATTTGGATCTCTTTCACATTCTTTAAAAATAAGTTATATTTAATTATTTGTTATTCTTGCTTATTTTTTTTAAATAAATTAAAGTGGCGTATAGTTGTTAAGAAAACGGAAAGATATTATACATGGTACTTTCACTGTTATACTACCGACCAATTATACCAAATAAAAAGACGTCGCCAAATGCTTTCATCAATATTATTGTCATATTCGAACAAGCATGGGACGGTTTTCTACTATATACTGCGTATCACTGCTTTTGGCGATGTCTTTTAATTTGAAAAAATTGGTCGACAGCATAATACATACTTACCAATATTATTTAAAAGGGTTTTAAAAAAAAACAACGGAAATATCCTAAGTGTTCTATTAAAACCTCCCAAGGAGTGTTTTTATTATTTTTAATTCAAGATTTATATTTTTTTAACAGAATCAAAGATTTTAAAGATATTTTGCTTATTTTTAGCGTTTTTAACTGTTAGCAATTTTTTATAATCGATGCTACTTACGTACTATACCATCGACCAATCTCGCCCAGTCGGAATACGTTGCCAATTCAAAAAACATCGTCAAATGCTGACATCTTCATATTTTTTTTTTTATTGTGTTTCAACATGCGTGAAGATGGTTTTCCAATGGCGGCATTTGGCGATATCTTTTGATTTGACGAAATTGCTCAACAGTGTATTAAGTACCTAATTGTTTCATCCTTTTTATAAGAATTCTTTTAAAATGTACTGCTTCAATTGAATCTTCCTAGGATGTTGGCTCTAGACTTTCGACAGCAAGACGTCAAGCTCAGAGATATTTAGAACGGATGCTTCACATAGTCAGAGATTTGCCAGATCCTTATGAACTTGCAATCGTTACATATGCTTTAACTATATCAAACAGTCCCGATGCTAACGAAGCCTTAAATAATTTGGATTCTCGCATGAGAGAAGATAGTAAGTTTACATGTTTTAATTCATATTCAGATGTTTTATTTAGAATGGTTTGGGGTTACACAAAGTGAAAAATACTTTTGAAAAAGGATCCTTCTGCATTACAATGCAGTAGAACTTGCAGTGCAAGTTTCATATTGCAAGCTTTCATACTTTGTAATTGATACTCTTAATTTTAACATACATTATGTAATTATTTTATTCATAATGTAATACAAAAATGCAATTATTACTATGTGTAATATAATCATATAATATTCGTTATTTATAATTGTTTCTTTTAACATTTATTTATAAATATTATTGCATATTTTGTTATTTATTAATAATTAATATTGTTATTGATTTATAATTATTATGTTATTTATTTATAATTATGTAATACGAGTAATCTTATGCATTATTTTTATTTTTTTAGAATTCGACGATTATTCTTTTTTATAATTACTATTAAGTTATATTATATGATTATTATTTCTAATAATTGTTATTAAATCGTACTATATGAATATTATATAAAATTAAGATAAAATAATATTATTAGATTATTATATGCTGCTTATAATACTATTATTAGTACCTGTTACTTTTTATTACATATTATTGATATTCATTATTTATTGATTGATCTAGGTTATTCTCAATCTCTTCCTATATCCTTTATTTGAAATACATTTCAATGTATTTCAAAACAATTCTTTAAAATTATTGTGTATCATTAAATTACCGCTAGGCCGCCATATTGGATTCTATTCCAGCAACAAGAAGCGCTGCTTGGTGCCATTACCCCCGATATTAAACTAGTTCGGTTGAAAGTCCACCATTCTTGTATCGTGCTCCTTTTGATTTTGTCGATTTTCGGGAACAAAAAAAAATCAGTAAAAAACTTAGTGAACAAATAATTAGCATTAATTGATAAAATTAATCATTAATAACAAAAATTTAATTAAATTTTACGTACTATATACTTAGAATTATAATCAATCGGAAAAAATCAAGGGCTTTGAGGGGGTCTGGACCCCTAGGACACCCACCTTGTGTGCGCCACTGTTCACAGAGCATCCTGATGAAGCACCATTGTTGATTCGCGTACGTTCCAAACCAATTTGAGCGAATTTATTTCTGGAACCGCCTTAAAGCTTTAACATATATTTGGTTGATGCATATGAAGTGTCGGACTTTCTTTACATATGAAAGTTTGCCTCCATGTTTTCGTTATGCTTTTGTTCTTGGTATAACCTCGTTTATAGCCGTAAGGTTCTTTGCAGAGTCACATTTCAACAAAGAAAATTTTCACGATAGTGTTCCATTTTATTATTTCTTTAGAATTTCGTTAGAATATATATATGAATTCAATCGATATTCGTGCAACTCTTTTTATATGAGTATAAACTTGGTAATGATGCTGCACGCAATATAAACCAGGCATTCGGGGAGAATATGTTAACGATCGAAAGGGTGTGGTAACTCCATTTTCCAACTTTTCATCACTTCTCAAACGCTTACCGCGCAGAAACTCAGCTTAGAAAAAAGATGGTAGTCGCTGAAAGCAAAATCCAGACTGTAGGGTGCATGATCAAAAATTTCCCATTTGTGAATTGGTCCAGAAATTCTTGAGTTGGAGCAATAGTGTGAGAAAAAACATTGTCGTGAAGAAGTACAATTCCTCCAGAAAGCATTATTCGCTTCTATTTTGGATGGTATGCCGCAGTCTGCTTTGAATCTCACAACAAATATTTGCACACTTGGCTTAATGTTCTGGTGGCAGAAGAGTATAACATGGGAATTCTCGCGAACATGTTTAACATATGAACATGTTCGCGAACATATGACTCATGTTTAAATGTAGAAGGTGATTATGTAGAAGTGAAGAAGGCTTTAGAGGTTATATAACAGAATTGTTTTTAATTTTGTGTAACTAATTAAAAACCCTATGCTTTTAATATGACCCTAGTATTTAAACTATACCATTTATTTCAGTAGTTGTATCCACCTTTGTCACTGATGTATTTTTCGTCCTTTTTTTCTAGGTGGAATGCGATATTGGGCAAGGGAAAGAGTCAAGGGAGCTACGGTGAAGATTGAAAATACTCGACCCTACTTGATTTCCCGCTTACCTGACAAATATGATGCATCTAATATAGAAGCAACTGCCTATGGTCTTCTTGTTCACGTAGAACGTAATGCTGTCATCCAGAGAGAAATTGTGGAATGGCTGAATTCACAAAGACTTACATATGGTGGATGGGCCTCCACACAGGTTATTTAACATTTGATTTTTAATTATTTAATGTCTAAATGTTATTTGTGTGATTGATTCAAAAGAACTGATACCAAGAAAATTTTATTTTTATTTAAACTTGTACACATCTCTTTCAAACAAATACACTGCTGGCTATTAAAATTGCAACACAAAGATACTACATACAAAGATACGGCGGACAAAAAGATATTTTTTGTTCGTTACATAATGAAGACAAAATGATAAAATTTGCAAGCAGTGTGGGCGTTTACAGGGGTGCGAAATTATTAGAAACTACTGCCACCCTTGGGAACTAAAATGGCCCGTACCCAGTTAGGCATGGAGTCAAACTGGGCTTGGATCACAGAAATGGGTAACTCATTCCATGCTGCTTCAAATTTATGTCACACTTCATCAACCGTATTAGCTGGAGAGGGGTGGCAAGCCAGTCTCTCAGCAAACCATGATCAGTTGTTTTCAATGGGTGACAGATTTGAAGACCGTTCAGGCCTGGGTAATAATCGAGTATCTTGTATATCGAGAAAGGTTTGAACAAGGCATACAACCTTTGGTCTCATTTTATTGTGATGGAAGATGGCGTTTGGCAGGTCTCGAAGATAGGGCACAACCACTGGATGTAAGATGTCAGAAATGTACCGAACTGCGTTCAAATTACCGTCGATCCGAACTAGATACCCTAGGTGCAGGACCCCTATGCCGATATTGAATAGACAACGATCCTATCTCTTTCGAATATTCCAACACATGCTGGTAAGCATTTCTTCTTATTCGAGGCATAACACGATATTCTGAGCAAACACCGATCTTACAAAGATCTTTTCGAATGAGAAATCCACTGCACAACTTTACTTTTATGCAATGCTTCGGATGTCTTTTCTATCTCTGGCGTCATCTAAATGCACTGAAATAATAATCATTTGTATATCCCAAACTCTTCTTCCTTTCATGTGATTTTGACATTCGTCAGATCATTCCTTTCTGGTGTTGCCAGAAGTGTATATATTCTTAAAAAATGGAAAATACTAAGGTAGCTTGTGGTTATTAAGAAAACGTGTAATTTATAAAGTATATGAGAACCATTATTTAAACCATGAAGTATCTCTTATTTAAGATACCACTCTTGGGAATATTTTTATAATTTTTAATGCAAATAACATGCTTTCGAATGGAATTAAAAATCTTTTGGTGAAAAAAACCATGTATCGATTTGTAAAATGCCTTCCTTAATACTGTTTCTTTGCTCTTTCAGGACTCCATTGTGGCTATGCAAGCCTTAATAGAACATGCCATCCAGTCACGTGTGAGAGATGTAATTGATGTAAGTTTGACGATCGAAATGCCATCCGTGCCAGGATTCATTAAGCATATTCATATAGGAGAAGATAATTTATCTAAACAGCAACATTTTGAGGTAATTATTTTACATTATTATATTTTTTATAGAGTGTACATTTTAATATACAAGAGGAATTATAATTAAAGTTCCACTTTCAAAATTCTGTAAAAAAAAAAAAAAAAATCACTGCTTTGAATAATTTCAAATTTAAGCTGAATATATTTGAAGGGGGAAATGGTATGGCTACAAGAGAAAATTCATTGGAGTTTTCATTGTTGCTTTTTATGCGATTTTTAGCTAAGGACAATTAAAATCCGATTTTTCCCATCCAGTGTGGTGCGCCCTTCCTATGGTGTGGTTGGGCTTTTCCGCTCACAGTGTAACAACTGTTGAATGATTGGGAAGTCATTTTTTTTTCCGACAAAAAAACCAAAAAAATCCTGCACAACGAACAGCACGGCTGTTTTAATGTGCAATTCACATGCCAAAGCCGTCATCATTCGATTCAAAATACCACTTGTAGCCGAATCCACTTTCGTTATGTCGCCTACAGCGTTATCTATTGATACATTTTGGAACTTATTTTTTTATGCCATGCCGTCGCTCCCCCCCCCCCTTTCAATTCCTACTATTAGCTCGCACTGTCTATATATTTATTTATTTATATATTTGTATATTTATTTATTTATCTTGGTGGAATTTTCAATCGTTAATAAAATACAT
>BMAV01026633.1:88718-119111 GCA_019973955.1 Trichonephila inaurata madagascariensis | reverse complement strand
CCCCCCCCCCCCTTTTTTTTTTAAGTATATTCAGTTGTTCTTTTCTTTTGATGTCAGTGGTTTCTTTTTTTTTCTTCCACATAAGTTTGAAAAGGGAAATTTAATTGTAAACACTTTGTATAAAAAGAAAATTATCTTTAAAAATTATTTGTTTCTTAATTATGTTAATGTCGTGCACATAGCGATTATTTATTTATTCATCAATTATACTTAAGTACCCCGGCCTAAGTCGGTGGATTTTCATCATGCAGAAAATCGACAGCGTCCATTTGAAAATCGACGTCGTTTTATGCGGCATCCAAACTATCCCTTGAGTGCCTGTTTGGCTTGGGTGCTCTCGGCAAAACAGTTTCGCATCGTCAAAGCTCAGATGTCTCCCTCTGGGGAGGAAACTGAGCGTCAAAAATACTTGCGGTGATTGGTATTCCACCTATATGGTGACGCACTAAAAAGAAACACCAGTTGCCGGGGAATGTACTAGGTCTGCAATAGTAAAACACCAATCCGTAACACCTTTAAAAATAAAAATAAAAATTATACTCTATAGTTTTTGAGTATTAATTTTGTATATAAAATCACCTTTTGTATTTTCATGACTTGTTAGTTAGGAATTATACATTGCGACACGTGTGTTGATTGTTTACAATGTTAATTAAGTCAACAACGTTATACATTGTTTTTCAATAATTACTTTAATTTTTAATTGATAATAACAGATTGACAATGCATGGGGCGTGGTTCTGGTGAGAGCTCAAGGGTCCGGCATTGCTTTAGTCCAGCTGTCCGTCCAGTACAATGTGGACTGGCCACATCTCCAGACGCCTCCACCAGTTGATGCCTTTTCCCTTAAAGTCAAGGGATATTATTTTGGACGAAATAGTTCCCATGTTGAAATAACGTCTTGTCAAAGGTGTGTGCGAATTTTTAAATCATTTTGCTTAATTTCATATATTTTATTTTTTTAACTTTCATTTTATAATATTACTTTTGATCTTTTGTCTGTTTCTAAATTAAGCTCATATTTTTAACACGTTTTTATAAGTTTCACTTGTATGTAATGGAATCTTTGAACTCGGTTTTTACCCACTTTAAAAGGTCAGATTAATTCGAAATTTCGCACACTTGTCAAGGACCCATGACAGTACAATAATTTCATAATTTTGTTTCATGGTCCTGATCAGGATTTTAATAATTAAGGATTTACGAGATTTGGCGACTAATTCATTATATCGTTTCTAGATTTGGCGACTAATTGCATAAACCATTTTCAGATTTGGCGACTAATTCCATATGCCATTTCTAGATTTGGCGACTAATTCCAGATATAGCCCTAAAACCGCAAAATAGGCTTCTGGTTAGTAAAAAATAAATAAAAAAAAAGTGTTCTTTATGTAAAAAAAGGTAGGGTGGTGGGGGTGCGTAGTTTTTCTGAAAATGTAAATAAAAAAAAAAAGGACTCGTGCATGTGAATAAAAATAATTTATGTTCTAACTGATAAATATTTTTTATTTTTATAAAGCAATATGTTTTGAAGTGATGATACGCGAATTAACATTATAGCAATGCGTTTAAAAGTTGATAATACGATTGACATTTAATATTTCTTCTTTACACACTTTTATTAGTTAGACCTGTATGTATAGAGACGGAATCTTTGAATATAACGATATTGAACTTATCCGAGGCCCCGTTAACGGAGAGAATCCCAACCCCATTAATTAATATCCATTGAAGAGCAAGACTAATTTCAGCAGCCACATAATTCTGGCCCCAAATCTTAAACTCAAGGATAAATTTAACAAAGAATAAATGATAATTTTAAAAACTAAAAAAAAAACAGGCTTTTATTGTAGATTGAACTAAAAAAATAAAAAATAAATTATAGTTTGAAAAAAAAAACACGCTTTTATAGTGAATCAAACTGAAAAGTAAAAAAATAATTCTTAATCTAACTAAGAATAAAATGATTAACGAGAAAATTAATGTCATTGTGGTAAAAGCGTGGGGTACTTGGTAATACATTTTTACACTAACTCAGCATTTCGGAATAGAACTATTAAGAAATTATAACAATTAATATAGAGCACCCCACGCTTTTATCCCAATGACATTAATTTTCTCGTTAATAATTTTATTCTTAGATTAAGAATTATTCTTTAACTATGCTGAATTTGCCTCGTTTTAAATTAAAAGCTCATGAGTTTGGATTTTAAAGACATGTGAAATACTTATTTATTGTAATGTCTTATGAATCTCTGTCTTTGTAGCTCATTTATTTGTTTGGCACATATTTTAAGTATTATTTCAAATTACTAGAATTTTACTGTGCAACTTTTATTTAAGTTAAATTGAATTATTAATCTTTAAAAAAGTTAATTTAATTTAAGTACCAACAAATAAATTTATTTTATTATATCAAATAATTAATATTGTAATGTACATCAAATTTATCTTTCAAAATATCGTATTAAGAATCATTTTCTTTATTATCCTTATTTTCTCCATTTGACTTTTGTGGAAATTCTTAAAATAAACATTCTTATCAAATATTTCCAGAAAAACTTTTTATGGTACTTACGTATTATACTGCCTACCAATTTCTTCAAGTCAAAAGACATTGCCAAGTGCTGCGATACGCAGCCAATAGTGGAAAACCATCTCTGTGCTTTATCTAAAACAATAATAACGATGACAATTTTTTGCGAAATTGATTGATGGTATAATACAGCAGTTCTTAAACGTTCAATCACTGGGGTCCCACTTTATGTATCAGTCAGACATCGCGGACCCCAAAATTTTGAACACCCTTCCTGACTCTTCTGAATGAATTAAATGTTCCTTAATAATCCGATGTCTCTGCTGCTTAAACAGACTTTTTTTAACCGCCCCCGGGGCGTTTCTACTATTTTTTAAAAAATATTATGTTGCATTAATGGCACCGGGGTTGCAAACATTAAAAAAAAACTGAATTAATATTCTTGATCGAAATACATGTTTAGTAGTTTTTTCATCGGAAGCAATTTAGTGATCTGGTCTAGGATGTCACATCTTTAAATTTTTCCATGGGGTCTTTGAGAGTCTATAAAAGAAGGAAATCTTAACATTAAACTAGAGACTTTCGTGACAAGGACATCTTAAGATTTCTTGACGCCCTGGAACCATACGCAAAATAGGTCTTGGACCTCTACGCAAATTAAGCCCTGGGCCCCTACACAAATGTAGGCTCCATCTATGGCCCTTAAAAACAGACAATATGAAGCATACGTTGTCAAAAACTCGTATAAACAATAACCCAAGCAAATAAATGTACATGATTTACAAATTGCACAAACCGGCTTGATCGATTGCCGTCTTTTTACTAAATGAGCAATTATGGTGTAAGGTAGTAAGCCTAGGTCTAAACAAGGATGACAGTCATCACATGTAGCCAGTTGACATATCGTTCGAAATTCCGAGTTTTTCGGAGAATACAACTGGAAATAACATTTGACATCGTAATCTTATTAAGGTTGAGTCAAGAACGAGACGAGGCCCTAGGCCTATTCCTTAAGACGTCTCTGCTTCCCGGACGCCCTAGAAAGGCACTGCGGACACCCGGGGTTCTGCGGACCACAGTTTAAGAACGGGTGGTATAATATATGTAAGTGTATTTTTATAAAACAAAATTTTATTCATTTTTTAATTTTATTTTCGAATAGATGGACTCTTTTGGATGAGAGCGAGAAGAGTGGAATGGCCGTTTTGGAAGTGGACATTCCTACTGGTTATGTCATTCAGCAGCAAAAGTTGGATGCTTACGTTCATTCTGGAAGAGTTCGAAACCTCAGAGAAGCTCGATATAGCGAAAGAAAAGTGTCATTTTATTTTAACTATGTAAGTTAAAGAGCTTTTAGTTTTACTTTGAAGTATTTTGGGTATTTACGTATTATCGCAAAAATGCCAACGTTTAAGGTAACTCGCCAAGTTGGCAACCCCGATTTTGCATGTGTTGTACACGCTGGATTGGCAACCATGTGCTTCTTTTCGTATAATGTCGCCAATGCGATTGCGATAATACGTAAGTACCGTATTTTGAGTATTATTCAATTTTTTTTTTTTTTTTATTTTTTTTTTGTAATAAAACCGTAATGGTTTTTGTTTTCTAAAAAAAATGTTGTCTTTAGATTTTATAAATGAATTGTGATTTTAGTTGTTTGGAAACTAATTCTATTATATACTTTTAATATTTGTCATAACTGTATGAGTGAGATTCTTTTCCTTTTCGAAGATATTTTGATGATGAGGCTCTTATTACTTTTCCAAGGTTAGATTTTAGCTGGGTACCTTAGATTTAGGGTAGATTTATTAATTATGCCAGAAAAGAAAACCTTCCTACATCGATCAGTTGCCGTTTTTTATACAGCTTTGTGCTTGCAGAGGCGAACCGTCCAGCGTTTCTCCTTCCAGTGAAGAAAATTCCACTGTGAAATACTTGTTGTTTCTTATCCTCGAACGATCTGACGTATGTCAGATCAGCTTCAGAAAGGTTGTTGACCACCAAAAAATCTATAATAATAAGGGGATCGAATGTTGTCCTCCTTAGAAAGTCCAAAGCATCTCAGAATGTGATTTGGTGAAGCTGGATGGCCACAGCATTTCTTACAAATAAGGTGGATTTTTCTACCGCTATCATAGGAAAGACATTTTAAGTGGCCACTTGTTCGTCTGGCTAGAGCAGTCAGGGAGTGACTGTCACATTTGATTTCCAGTAGAAAGTCAAGGGATGTTCCTGTGTACCACTGGTGCGTAGGGGGAATATGCCATATTAAATTTGTTTAGATCTTGCATTGGAGAACAGTTCTTGATAAATGAGCGAAGTGCCAACAGCCTTTTCATTCACCCTCTTTGGCCATTCTATTAGCGATTTCACTACCTCTAATGTTAACATGTGATGGTATCCACTGTGTGTGGAGGTGGATTTCGTGGGTTTGATAGATCTTCCTCAGTTTGATCAGAGTAGAAACGCAAATTTCATCTTATGCGGAGGACCAGCGACACTGCGGCTGTCCGATAAAATCCATAGTTCCATTATGCCAGGCACGTTGCTTTTGATTAAAGATTCGCTAAGAACGCGTTTTCTGAAAATTGATTTCCAAAGGGGACGTATAGGTAAAAAAATTCCCCGTTTTTGAACTATTAGACCGACAGATTTGAAATTTGTAAAGCATGTTCCTTTGTTGAGAAGAGGTTCACTAAGAACAGGAAATCGACTTCCAAGGAACATATAGATAAAGAAATATTCCCTTTTAATTACTATTACATTTACGAGCTTGAAATTTTAAAAAAAAACATTGTGTTGAGTAGAAATCCGCTAAGAATGGATTTTGCGGAAACTGAATCCCAAATGGAAATTATGGAAACCTAAAAGATAAATGTACTTCCTTTTCAGAAATTCAAGTTCTGCCTTTTTTAAATCCATTGAGGGAGCTGTATGAATATTTCTTAATCCAACCGAAAGATTAATTCTAAACTTGAGATATCAGTAACTAAAAAGTAGTATATATAGTCATATAAAATCATGAAATATCCAGCGAAATGGGCAAATAATGTCTATGTGTGTGTGTGTATAGTTATTTCTGCATCAATTGCTTTTAAATATATATTCTTTTCCTTTGTCTCATTTGTTTTGCTCTATGTTTATGATAATGATCTTCTTTTGATCATTGTACACTTCAGCCAGTTATAGACTGCAATGCAATTTTTTGGTGATTATATTTTATTTAGACTTTGATAATGAACCTGTGGATATATTTAGCCAATCCTGTTAATCTAGGATGTTCAGTATTTGAATTCATAGTCGCCAAATTGTCGGATTTTGCTGATGGTATTGTTCTAGTGAGATCTGATTAATTTGTCTGGGAATCTGCAGACAAGCATATTTATCAATTGCGGGTAAAAAGAATCAGTTCGTGGACCAATTAGTGGCAGCATATTAGCCTAGATTTGCTATAAAAGAGATGTTATAAATCGTTCAGTTATTCCTCGAAATACTGTATTCAATTCTGTAATATTTTATGCATAAATTACTTGAGTGTTTCAAAGCCTCATTTTGCAACGAAATAGTTTATCATCACATAGTAAATGTGGAATCGTTGATTAACACAGAATTACTTGGGAAGTTTAAAAATTCAAATGGTGCTTCAGAAGTTTTATTTATTAAAACATATTTCGAATCGATGCAAAAATATGAAAAGCTTTTACATTTTTCCTTCTTACAAAATATAACATTACTTTTTTTTCTGAAATGAATGAGACAGTATTAAAAAAAAATTAATGTTCATCTTTAAAATTCTAGTATGTGATAATGATAGAGGCTTTGATCATTTTAAACAATTGGATCTAAATACAATCAATATGTCTGTAACATGGATAAAATTACAGTTCTTACCAGTAGTTATTAAAATAAATATTAATCGAAATAAAACATTTATGCATTGTTTTAAAGATTTCCTTTTTTTTTTCTGTTTTAAGCTGGATCAAGAAAATACTTGCTTATCATTTACTATTCAGAGATGGTACCCTGTGGCCAACATGACGAGATTTTTGCCTGTTCGTGTGTATGATTATTATGCTCCAGGTATTTTACACTATCTTTTTCTTTTGTTACTACATTTTTACTGTATTTTGAAATCGCATAAGTTTGAATGAATTTCTAAATAACTTGATGAATGAAACATTACTTTCTCTCTTGCTGAACTAAGTTTTTTAAAATGCTAAATTATTTTAATCTTTAGAAATTATAGGAAAATATAACTAGGGGATCAGAGAGAGAAAGTAAACCTCAAACATCTCTCTTAAATTCACATTAATTATCATTAACTGATTGTAATTGAAATCTCAGTTACTATATTCTATTATAAACAACTGCAAAATTACAGAAATAAATAATATATATATATATTTTTATATGTAATTTTTGTTCCCTTTTGTTAAAACACTAATTACTGGATAACGAGCTTTGAATAATTTTGTAACATAAATTATGAATAATAAAAGCCAAAATTTATTCCACAGACGCTTTTTATTTCAAATGATCAAAAAGTTCCTCCAGGTGAATGATAATATCTCAACAATATACAGAAACTAAATAAATACTAAATTCAATCAGCGTCGATTACGTATTACTATTCTTTTCTCTGACTGAAAAAACGTATTTAGAATCATTACAAAATAATTCAATTTAAGCAAGCATAACTTTAACAGCAAACGATAATGGCAAATAAATTAAGTAATCAGATAAATTAGAATTATATGAATTATTGAATTAAACAGACGATACTAATATGGAAGAGAATTTTCAACCTAAAGAATATCGATAATGACTGTATATTTTAAATTAAAACTTGGCTCAAAATAAAATAAAAATATTTAAATAGAACCAAATTGGTACTTTTCCATTTCGCCGGAGCAAAACTCACAAGCCAAGACCTTTATTGGCGATAACACACTATATGCATTTCAAAAAATTTAGATAAATGTTCAAAAAATTTTTTTTCTTTGGAGGAATAAGCATTTTAATATCATTTAAAAAAATTTCATTTTGTCAATTTAAAACATTCCATTTGGCATTGGTTGTATCATTTTTGGCGACTTTATCGCCCGCTCCGACGAAATGGAACTCTAAATATTTTACAATACGAAATATAATTACGTCATCTTTTAATTTTCAAAATAACAATATTGTTTAAGTAAATTTCTTTTTGTATATTATTGTTTAAGTAAATATCATTCAAATATTTTTTTTTCTTATTACATGTTATTGTATTAATGCTTCACTCATCTTTTCAGAGCGATTCAATGAGACTATATTCGAAGTGTACAGTTTATTCGTTTTGAGTATTTGCCAAGTATGTGGATCTTATCAATGTCCATATTGTCCTATCTTCAGCTGGAGTAGCAATGTCGTAGCCAGTCCTGTATTATTAGTTGTGGTGATTTGTACTATGCTGTTCTTCAGTAAAAAGATCACATCATTCCATTAATTCCTATTCATAAACTGAACTGATAAAACAAATCTTGAAGAGCGACTGGTAGTAGTTGAATTTGTCCCAAAATATATCATGAAATGTACAGAAAAGGAATTCGTATTCATGATATGAGACTGTGATATGTTTCTCCAAGATCATATGGAGAAAATTAATTTCGCAACCATCAAAAAACCATTTGTGTCCGTTTTCAAACTAGACATGATTAAAGCTGTCCTATTAAGCACTGCTTTAAAATTGCAATTAATATATGGAGTTGATTATCATTTTAACATTTTTTGTTAAGAAAAAGACAAGAAAGGAACACTATGTGATGCAACAAAATGCTGTTAAAAACTTAATTTGATTGCGTTTACTTGAATATTAATCGCAGAATGCTTATAGAAGACTAATACATCTTTTCTAAAAAATATAAACTCCACCATTAAGTTTTAATTAAAAAAAAAAATTTTTTTTTGAGAAGAGTAAATTAAAAAAAATTCGATGGGAAATATTATGGCTAAACTTTATTTTAAAAAATACAGTAGAAAAAATAATTTCTATAGTTAAGACAATTTTTAAAATTTATGAAAGACATTGACGATTAGAGTCAAACTTTTTTTTTTCGAAACTTATTTTTGAATTTCATTGAAATTGTTTTATGTTAAAAAGAATGGCACTTCTGTAAAATTGCGACTGTTTTGGTTACATTATATAAAACGAAGCCAATTCAGCGCGTACATTACATGTGAAATCGTAGTTGCCAACTTGGCGAGTTATCTTGAATGTTGGCATTGTTGTGATAGTATGCAAGTACCAAAAGAACTATGTATACAGACTTCTTTAGAAAAATACACTAATATATATTTACAGAATTCTATTTTCTTTACGGAAAACATTCTGAATTTTAATGCATCATTTGATTTTTTTTTCACAATCTCTAGCTAAATCAAGAAAGCTTATAAACAATTACTTAAAAATTTTTTGTATCTGTATATTTATGCCTTTTTATATCTCATATTTTAACAATGAAGTCTATTTCACGGAATCGTACTTTATCTATTTAAGAACATATTGTATTAGTCAATTAAATATTTGTTGCAAAAATCTCAGAATAGAACAGCTTTAATTGTGGTTAACTGCTATATTGGTTATTGATTTCTAAGTAAGGTTTTTACATTTTTTTTTGCGCCAATAAGAGTTATTATATGCTATCATAATTTCTTCTCAATAGATTCATCTATGTATAGTTTTTATACTAATTAATAAATTTTTGTAAATATTTTTATATGTATGATTAATATTTATGTCAAACCATTAATCAAAATCATGAAATTGGTTTTGTTATGATTCATATATTTTATTGTGGTGCTCAGTTCAATAACACTGATGATATATGCCCTGTGAGAAATTTAGTCAATTATTAGGTTTTCATTTGTAGATAAAGACTTGAAATGTTGTTTATTTAATATTTGTTATATATATCTATTTGTGGTTTACTGCCTTGGTATATGGTGTTTTTTAGTACTTTTATTATCATTATATTTTTTCTGCTCATTTATATATTTTTATTTTGTGAATGATATATTTTCCCTGGTTTATATACACTAGTCTAGTTGTTATATGAAAATCATACTTTTTTTTCAAAAAAAAAATTTAAAAAATATACAATTATTTAAAGTATGTGTTTTAGAATCAATCAAATAAAATTTTTTGTGCATGTATTGTGAAAAAAGTTTAAAATCAAAAGGCCCTAAGTGAAATCTGAATACTTACATCAAAATTTCAAACATCACCTGCTTTTATCTAAAGCCACTTAAATGCACATACAGCGAGTGGAGACGCAAATGCTTCCCTAGTGAAATGTTGAAACCAAGAGCTAAAAATCAGCATCAGTACACATTGTTTTTTCTGTACATGAATCAATAGAATCTTGGACGGCACTGTTAAGAAAAATATAGGCAACTGAAACCTTTCAGTACTAATTTCGGTACCAAAAAAATTAGTCTATTTAAAAAGAACTTGATCTTGCAGATTGTAATCCTTCGATGTTTCATTTGATAACTAGACTGCAAACTATACTAAAAAAAGTGCCTCTAAACATTGAATTTAAAAATAAAAACTTACAAGAATTTTGAAAACTCCATTTTGAGATGTATGTCATCACCACTCAAGTGAGAGTGAGTCATATTAGCAATGCACTATAAAGCAACATGAGGGCTATTGGCAACAAACCTCACAAATTTGAGGCTCAGTTAAGTAATGAGAATGACACCTGAGCTGGCTCCCTCCCTCCTAACTACCACACCACATCAAAGGGAAGCCATTGAGCTATCACCATCCAAAGTTTCAGTATACTGAATTTCGTACATTTAAACTTTTCCATTTTCTAGCAAATGCCATCTTCGCACTCACACAACTCTTCATTTTATCATTATAGATTGACTTTGTCATAAATGTCAAAATGTGTTACAAGTTTGATCTGTTTTGAAACATTACAAGAAGCTAAGTAGCATGGATTCCAGTTTATATCTAAGCATGTTCATATTTCTACCTTTACTCCCTTCATGTGCATTTAAATAGAAAAGTGGTTAAATAAAAATGATAATCAAATTAACGTGTACCAACATGTATAGAGTAGGGCATACAATTCATGTAATTTTATTATGATTGTCGGAAACTTTTCTTTCTGTTATGGCCTTATTTTGAATAGCTTTAAGATTACACATTCTTGTTCCCCAAGAGCAGTTTGTGTGTATTTTCCCTAGAAAATAAAAAATAATTATATTTATTGGATACTAACGTAACTTCTAAGAAGCCGTAGGAATGTCAGGTAACCCTTATTCTGTTGCAAAATGTCATAAAACAAATTTACAACTTTCTGCATTTAGTAGGGTTTCTGGTTTTTAATTAAGTGCTCAAGTTTAAACTCAGGGATTTTAACTTTGTTTGAATTCTGCATGTAATTTTTTCTAACTTCCAAAATTACTTATAACAAGCCTTCTGTATATGCTGATATTCTAATCATAATTATTTCATGCTCATCATTTAATGATCATTTTATTGTAGTATTAAAATATATTATGGTCTAATTATTCAAAATGCATTGGGGGAATTTTTTCTAATAGCGCTAAAGAGATCAATATTGTAAACATTTTGTACTGTTTTTAATTCTCTACATTAGTTTTTGTTGTATTGTACATTTTTGCATTTGTGAAATATGAACAAAAAGCTTGGATTCATCTGAAATTTCCTTTGTATTTCAAAGTTGTATGTTGCTTGCTACATACAAAATGAATAAAATATCTAATTTTTAAATTTTTGTGCAAATTTTATTGAACACTACTAGAAAAAATTATTTAAACTAAAGAAATTTGCTTAACTTGAGTGAATGTCACACGATAAACTAATATGAGGATTATATGAGGAGCTCTTAATTTTGAATCATGGTCAAGTGATTAGGATGACATCTGAGCAAATTACCACTTCTCAGTCTGAATAGACTTAATGTGCATCTGCCCCTTTACATGGCAGGTTTTCAATTGGCACTAGGGCTCGAACTCACAACCAAAACCATTAAGCTACAATGACCACATTGCTTAACAAGAAGAAAAATCCACTAAGAATTTAAGATAAGATAATAGAAGATACATTGAATATGTATCAGTGTGATAATTACTATGCAAAATTATTATCTATAAATTACTATACAAAATGAGCCTGTTTATAAAGAAACAGTGTTCTGATTAGAAATAATTTGTTTTTGTTAAATATTCCATTAAATGTATAAGATGACACAAGGAGCATAGAAATAAAGTAATTACTTTCACAATGAAAAATTTTGTAAAGTTTTAATTGAGAGGATTTGCATCTCATGAATCAGCGTTAATTCTATTATGATTTTTAGGTAGGAATAATTGTTGTTATCACTAAGAATATAAATTAGTTCCTCAATGTATAAACACATTTTCACCCAGCAAACCATTCAAAAATACAGTTCTCTAACATTAATTTTATTTTTACTTAATGAAAATGTTACTTTCATTATGAAAATAATGTTAACTCAATATTAGAAATCCTAACCTGAATTAAGAAATTATGCTCCTTCTTCAGCTCTTATGAGTTTCCAAGATAAAGATTTTAGATCCTTGTTTTTAAATATTTCTCAAACATTTAGAAATAAAATATGTTCTACTTCTTGACACTTTCTTGAAAATCTTTCACGCCAAGCAATTTTTTTCGAATTCTAAAAATATTAAGAAATAAAAAAATAGTATTTTTAAAAATGTAAATCCTTAAATATAATTACGGAGAGTTAATTGTAACATATTCAAGATATTTGGATTTCTTTTTCATGAAGCCCTTCAATTCAGAAATTTCATTCAACTTTCTCCAAGAAGTATACTAGTTCAAACACATAACTGGATATTGTGGAGTCAAACAATAGCACATATTTATTTGTAATATTTTAAATTATAAATCCGCTTATCAGGCAGATTTAAAAACAGAAAATGATGAATCGTCAAGGTATTTCATGATATATTCCTTCTCAAATAGCAATTTTTCCCTAATATATCTAGAACTAATGATATGATTCAAATTAAAATAAAGACATTTATTATGTATACCATTCTGTCTAATGATTTGGTTAAACTATTAAATTTTGTTGAGAATATAGTGTTTAGTAAATTAATTAGAATTTTGATGTGTGAATAATACTAATTCCCTTTGAACAATTAATTATATTAATTTTGCACACTGTGATGAGAATTATGAAAGGTATTAAGGAAGTTTTTTTTTTGGCAACTGCACATCAAATCTGAAATTTTGCACTATTTCATATACACTCATTCAAATGAGCACCCACAAAGAACTTTCTAAAAAATCAATTGTGTTTGAAAAATAATTGAATAGATTTGTTTTCTTCAAAACAATTACACTTATTGAAAATTGGTTGTAAGTTTTTTTACATCAAACCTGACATTGAGGCATAAATCTCAGATTTGATATGAATTAAATTAAAATTGCTTAACAAAAACATAAGGGCTCTTCTCTTAAGGCTATTTGTTATTTTGAACCCAATCAAATAAGGACACCTGAAATGATGTCATACCTGTTCTTTGAGGACCAGTTTAATTTAAGAACTAACTGCCTCTGCCATTTCTAGAATCAGAGCTGGCATTTCATCCTCCACAATTTGTGCTACTGCGGCCTCCATAAATATTGGAGCTGGCATTGATTATGAATGCTCAGTGGTTAAAAATAATTTTGTTGTGAATGAAGGATGCCTAATAATAATAAAGACTCTTACAAATGTTTAGTAAACTGAACATTAATTGTGTGTAACATTTTATTAAAATTGGATACAAGGAAAATATTTAAATCACACAAAATGCTTACAAATTCAGTAGAATATTAAAAATGTCTACTTAAAAGTCCAAATGACCTGATTACATTTGAAAAGTTGTTAAACTTGCTGCCTGTTTGCATCTAAATGGAGATTATTTAAGACAACTTGGATCATTCTTCTGAAAGAGTAAAATCACTATTACATGAAAAATAGAGAGTAAGTTACAAATGTATTATAACGAGTAAAATATTGGACAAGGAAGAACGTTATATCAAATATGTACAAATAAATCATGGAAATGCTTGATTTGCAGTAAAATAGCATTTTTATCATAAGGTATCCTCCAAATATGGTTTAAGAAAAATAATGCATTGTGGTTTTTTAATAAGTATTTAAGTTAACAACTTAATTGCTCAAAAGTTACTTCTGAAACATAAGACTGCGGTAAAAATGGAGAATCTGCATAACAGTGAATGATCCATTTAAGACTTCTCTTTAGTTAGAGAGAACTTGTAACAATGTAATATATGGTAAGCAAAGGTTATTTATATATATATTAATTAAAAAACTGATGTAGACTCCAAACTACCACATCACACCAACAGATTTCATTTAAAGTATTATGAGACCAATAACTGAAATTACTTCAACCAAAATTTGACAAAAGTAATGATTCCACAGTGAAAATTCTGAAATTTCACATATTAAAAAAAACTGACATCATAAACTAAAACTATTTTTGAGTGCATTGTAAACCTTATAATTCTTATTTGCTCCATAAATAATAAATGCAAGCTGCGCGATTAAGCTACAAAATCTCTATATGGTGATACTAGTTTGCAAATTAATTGTTTTAAATGGGAAATTCCAGTATTCATTCATAACAAACATCTTCTGTCCAACCAAAAATAGAAATACTAAATTGATTACAAATTTGCTGCTGTCACATGATTATTTGAAACATCTTCCATATACTGTAAAAATATAGGTCACTATCAGTTTGTAATATATATGTAACACCTTATCCCCACTACGCTTTCTATGATTATGCATTCTATTGACAAAACATAACTTCTAATACTTTAAAAACACAATTTTTCGAAAATGAATCAGGAATTTAAGTTAAAAAAAAATAATTTTCATAATTAAATCAATTTGAATGAAATTTTAGAACCATTTACACTAGTACCACCAGATCAAAGAAAGAGGAATATAGATTGAAGATGCACAACTGTGTGTGTGTATCTCATTTCCCTACCTCTATTAAAAAGAGCTCTCATTCAACTAAATATAAATATTTTACAATAAATCCCATTTTAAGGTAACACTTCATATAACTTACCTGCAACTGATTTTTTATAGTAGTGCATTCCATAGTTCACATTTTTTCGAGGATCTTCGCAAAGGTTTGAAAATGAATATGAAAGCCATGAAGTTTGCATCAATGGTTTGTTATCCTGAGGATTATAGATGTGACCTAAAAAATTGTTCAATACATTAATATTTATTATATTTTTTCAAGTTTACTTGTTACCTTTTACTAAAATGTTCAAAAATAATTTTCTCAATAAAAAAACTTCAATATTAGTAAAACAATCAAGCATATCAATATCAAAGTTTAATGCCTTTTAATTATTTTTTTATTTTATTGCAAAATAAATGGTTTTAGCATTAAGAATGAAAACCAGAAGAAACTTTGGTGTTCTGTTTTTGTATAAAGGTTTTCTTTCTTATTTTAAAGGCAATGATTAAGAAGACAAGAATTAGAAATTTCAGCAGAAGGATTCTCTTTTACTTTGTGATTAGAGGTTCTGTGATAACTCTATTTTGGAACTGTTATAAATTTGCATTACATGTTGCCTACCTTCTATTTTTAAATAATTTTAATATAATTTGAATCAGAGTACTTACATGATGTTTATAGATATAGAAAATATACATTCTTTTATCTAGCCTCTCATAAAAATTTCAAAACCTTCAAGACAGTGTGAAATTTGTTTTGAATACAAATCTGACAACATACTTCCTATAAAAATCCCCAAATATTTTAAGCGATAATGTTTTGAACACTTTTTCTAAATTTGAGGTTAATTATCAAATGTTTGGAACTGTAAAAATCAGCCATTTACAAAAGGGAAGAGATTTTAAATAAAATATTAATTAATAGATAAATATATATAAGAGAAATTGCCCAGAAAGCTATTGCACTTTTTGCACATTTAAATGACTGAAGCAAAAAGTAGAATATATGGATTTTTTTTTGCGACGACATTTTGATATGTCTTTTATAGAGTACCATACATATCCCCGCCCCATGAGATTAATATCCATACTTTGAAATCATTGGAATTACATACAAGCAAAATATATATGTATTGAAATGTTCTCTATAGTTCAAAAATATTATACTCTTCCATTTAATACACAAGAGAAATTCAAGCATCAGGGGCGCAGCTAATGCCCTATCAATGATACAGGGCCTTCAAGCAGTAGGGGCCCTGAAATGTGTACCTACAGTCCCTCTAACAGGTTTCTTATATCTAAAAAAGGCCCAGAAGAAATCTTGACACAGGGCCCACACAGAACTAGCTATGCCAGTGTCAAGCATCAAAGTCAATATCTATTTTTATTGCATTGTCTTTGAGTTATGTTTCTATTTACATTTTTGAAAACCTAGAAGTAAAAAATATACAGCATTACAATTTTGTTGTAGTGCTGAGTTAATTTTCTACTTCTCAGAATTAAATATTTAGAAAAAAATAAGCAAAATTTTCTCCCATCTCAGTTGGGCAATCCAAATTTCTGCAGATGGATACATCAACAATTTTTTAAAAACAAATGTAAAACAAGGCTTTGCACACACTACTTTTAAAGTATCCTTTTCACATTTCTCATCCTGAATCCATGTTCACAGACTCTTATTGAAAGCCACCAAGAACATGAAAAGTTAAATGTATTTTAACTGCAAAACGAATGTTAGAGTTTTTATTTATTACTTACCCGCCCATCCTGTGATGCGATTCCCATGAGCTGATGCAAATCCAAGAGCAGTGTAGGTTTGATTTCCGTCAAACTGACCAAATGCTGGAGCCCCATCCACGGCTGTTGGAGCTTTATGCAATCCTAGAGATAAAAATATAAATGCGTGTTAATGAAGTTTGAGCAAAAAATTAAAATGCTTTTGAACAACTCATATTTTTAATCAAGAAGAAATCTGCTAGAATATTTAAGCTAATAAGAAATATACTCATAAATACAACTTATTCCCTAACCTAATCAAAATACTATATACAAAAAAATACAAAGCAGTAAGCACTGTGAGTTACACAGTAAGGAAATGACACACATTTGTTTATTTTAAGATAGAAATTTACTTTCTTTCCAAGAAAAAGAACAGTAATAATTTAATTCTGAGTTAAATATAAGGACTTCTCAAATATAAAGATATAGGTCAATCAACAATGATGCTATTGCAATTAATCTTGCCAATAAAAAAATGTTCAACATAAAGGTTACTAGGTACCAAAAAGAATATATATATATAGTATTTTTAACTAATTATATAATTATTCAATAGATGGTGCCACATGTTTAATAAATTAATAATATTATTTAAATATTTCTTGTATTCGTTTATTTTCCACAAATATTTATTTCAATAAAAATTTATGGTTTTTTAAACAAACATATTAGACTTTATATTATTCTATCATAATTTTTAACTTTATGCGGTACTGATATTCCTCTGTTGTATTTGGTGGGAAACATAACCAGTTGATAGACTCCAGTTGATAGACTCACGAAGTAAGTCTTACTATTTACCTTTTGCATCGACTTTAAATCTATACTGTGAACACTAGTAGGGTATAATTTTATTGTTATATTTTATTAGTATAGTGATTTTATTTGTAATATTTAAATTTCTCCTAATATTATTCTTTCTTTTCCCCTTGGCACTTTGTATAGACAAATTACAGGGGAAGGTTGGCTAGCCCTAAAACTTGTTTAAACCTGCGATCTTGGTTCCTGAAGGTCAGGAGTTTGTTATTGTACTACTTGCCTAATATTTCCTATATATATAAAGAATCTACTTGTACAGATACAAAAATAAATGTTACCTTAATTTGGTAACAATTTGATACTGGAACTTTTAATTATCAGTAAGAGAATATGCGATCACAAATTATGAGCAAGGGGCATCTCTACATCATAACTCTTACCTCAACAGAAAAATTAAATTCTTACCTTTCATAATCTTTCCCTCAAAAGCATTGGTGATTGATAAAGAATCTCCTGTCTCTGCATGCCAGTTTCCCAAAATACCTTAAAAAGAAGATTAATTACAAATTGCAATAAAATTAAATAAAACACTTTATAATAACATCATGGCCTACAGCTCCATGAAGTAAGATTGAAAAAATATACACATTTTATAAATCAATTTTACATTTTATATGCATAATACACCATTAGTTCAAAAAAAATTTTAAAAAAATTATATCACTATCAATATAAAAACAATGCTATTTAAAAGTAATGAAAAATATGAAAAAAAGTATGAATCAAATGTGCAGAAAAAATAAAATGAAAGATCCAGCAAGGCAAATGCAGATGTTTTTTGGAGGCAGAATTTATGCAGGAGGAAGTATTTATCAGTAAGCATTGTCATTTTTATATATTGATATATAATTAAGTAGATCTTTTATTTTCATCTTTTAGTGTTTCTTCCAGGAAAATTAAAAAATAAATTAATTAATCTTTTCTCATCTAAGTCAATTTCTTCCATTTTAAAAGTCCATAGAGCTTAAAGAATTTAAAAATTAAATAAAATTCCCTATTTGTATTCCATTTGCTGTTGTTGAAATGTAGTTAACACAGAAATAACATACTATTCCAACTGAATAATTGTTTTTCACATTTATTTAAATCTATATAACATAATATCTCTTTTATTTTGATTAAATTAATGAACATATTGCTTTTGGTCTTATCCAACAGAATACTTCAGATGTTGAAATAAATTTCTGTTCAAATAATAAAATTATTTTTATTGCTTTGTTAACTTTAATCCTACAATGCAATGCTGGGCTTTTACTCTATTAAATGAAATTTTTAAAAAGGCAGTAATAAACTGAAAATAGAAAATGATATTTTTTCTGAACTTTTTCAAACTTTTAAGGTTGGGGTAGAATGTAAAAGAAAAAATGGTTTATTTATATATTAAGTATTACTTCTGTAAATTAGACAATTTCTCGCAAATATATTAGAAAAATATTACAATCTTTTGAAAAAAATTGAAAGTAAAAAACATTAAACAAAAATCCAACAGTTAAATAACACACAATAAACCATCAGTAACTTAAAAATGGAGAGGAAGAAAAAGACAAATTTAACCCTCCAAGCGGTCTGCATGTAAAATCCCGTCATTCCAGAGATGCTTTTTCTGCCTTCAAGCAAGATTCCCAAAAGCGTCTGAGCCACATTCTTAAAAATATGGCTCAACCGCTTTTGAGAACCCCACCTGACGGCAAAAAAATACGTGCAGTGCATTTTCGAAGCATCTCGAGAATGGCAAGACTTTAAGTGCAGACCGCTTAGAGGGTTAAGTAAATGGCATGAAAAGCTTAAAAACATTTATGTTAAACATAAATTTTCTTAAAGAGAAAAACAACTTGGATTTATTTTTGTAGTTATCATTAATAAATTATTTCTCTCACATAGTTTAAATTGTTTGAAAGCAATGTAACACATTTTCATGAGATGTCTTCAAAAATCAACATACCATATTTTCCTGTATATAATGTGTTAAAAATAATAATATATAATGTGTTAAAAAAGTTTCAAATTTCGTTGTGCGTATTATACGTTGCAGCGGATTATCAGAGAAAAAACATTCTCCATCAGAAAAGCTAACAATAAAGTTTTGAAAGAAAGAGGTTTATGTTTTATAAAATAAATAATAGATGGCACTTTCATGACTCGGATGATGTATTTCAGCCATAACTAGTTTTTGACCAATTACACTCAAAAACGAATTTGATTCCTAGGAAGGAAAAAAGTCACTAGTCACTAGCGCCATTTCCAATTTTCTCTTGACTAGAGCTATTACGTCCTTTGAAAGTTTTCCTCATGTCGAACGCAAAATTCAAGAGTTAAAAGTTATAGAGAAGGCTCCCGAAGTCGGAAATCGGGAAGCTGAAAAGTTTTTAAACGTTGACAAATCGAATTCACTTGTGGAGAAAAAACAAGACCAACTTCAAAAATTGTGATCAATGTTAAAGAGCCGTTCGTCGTGGAAAACCTCATTGGCCAGAATTAGAGAAAGAAATAAATAAATTGATTTTAAAAGAAAGAGACAATGGGAAAGCAGTCTCGATCTTAATTTTTTTGCTGCTAACTTGCTAAATTTTAAAAAAAAGAAAGATTTTTTCCGCGTGGAATGTTTTGTTTAACAACTCAAAACACAGATAGCAGTAGAAAAGAATTTTTTTGTTTCATTGAGATTATCGTAAAAAATATTATCATACATATTTAAAAAGATGTTTCATAATAAATTTTTTTTTTCTGTACAATTTCTTACTTCTATTTTTAACTATATTGTGTATTTTTATCTTATATGACACCCATTATCCGCAGTTTATATTTTGGATTATTCACCGTAAAAACTGCTGCGGATTACTATTATTTTTTTTACTCGAAAAAAAAAAGGCTTTGCAGATAATACGCCGCTGCGGATTATATACAGGAAAATACGGTAATTAGAGAATAAAAATACTGTTTTTATGAAAGAAAATATTAAGAATTTAAAACTGCACTTACTTGAATCTGTCACAGCTGTTCCTTCCCCCTATAAAAATGAAAATGATTAAATCAAAATTATAACAGAGTTTTAATGCTACTAATTAATGAAATTTTCCTGTAACCAATAAAATTCTAAATGGCAAGAAATTTTGCTATCCATATTAAGTAGTTTAACGTATAAAATTGCTTAAAATTTCTCTTAAAAATCCTTCCTCTGAAAAAATATTTTTGCTTAGTTCAAAGATTTCTTTCATCACATTTCAAAATTATATAAACTTAGCTCCAATTTTAAATATGTGTGTATATCAGTGGCGCAGCATACACCCCTGCATCATGGAGGGGGCAGGGTTCTAGAAGGCTCAAAAAGGAGTAGGTACTGCCGTCAAGTACCTAAACGTTGTAAAATCCAACTTGGGGGCTCAAAACTTGACTTTGCAGGGGGGGGGGGGGCAAATGTTCATCACCCCACTGGTGTATATATATACAGATATTATGTATACAGGATAAGTAGTACCTTCTAATAAGGGACACACATAGGATCAGACATTTTGCCCTTTAAATAGAGGTGCCAATTTTTTAGAAATAATTTACTAAAAAAGTGTAATTGAATTGAAAATGAAGGTTATATATCAAGCTTTAAATAAACAACAAATAAGTAACAGTCATCGGTATTTATTTCCATTTTTTGAAGCTGATGAAAAATGAAAATTTTTAATTAAAATAGTTCAATCATTTAAAAAATGTATGGCATGAACAATTTTTTTCAAAAACACTTTTATAAAATCACTAATTACAAAATAGGTTTGCAATACATACCAACCAATTTAAACAACTGCAAGGTTCATCCTCATTTCATTGTTGATTTTCTATCATTTTTACTTTTTTTGGCCAGTATTCATTTCTTTAAGATAGTGCAAAGAGCTGAAACACTGTTATCTAATTTGGTTCTTAACAATGTTTTCAAATGCAGTTGAGAGAAGGGACTGACATTTTGAATTGTATCCTATGTTAAAAACTGTTATTGTCATTCAAGTCATTGTATGAAGTCATTAATGTTGTTAAATCATTATATTCAAAGATAACAGAGTTATCTTGGAACATAATAAATTAGTTTTATGAGATAAACACTAGCTTCACGTATTTAGTTGCAATTTACAAAACCTTATTTTATTAAATTCTAACTATTTTTGTAAAGTTTTACCGTCACTTTGTCTCTCAAGCTAAAAATCCTATATCAAGAACTGAAATAAGATCAATGCACATCTTGCGCAAGTTTGCCTTTCCACTTAAGTATCCAGAATCATACAAGAATTATTTTCTGTTCAATAATGAATTAGAAGCACTTATACATATTTCCCCCAAGCATTAAAAAATAAAGTTTTCAATTGATTTTTACTTTCTAACTTTGAAAATTCCACTGTTATTCTTCATGATTTGTAAGCAGACTTTAACATTCACCGTTATGTAGCTTTCATTGAGCTTCTAAACTTTATTGGGCTGCCTGTCAGACTGATGACAGTCACGCCTAAGACTGGTGTAGGATTAAAGAACTTCTATTATAGCCATAATCCATTAAATATTTTAATTCAACACATAATAAAAATACAAATATAGTTTTCTATTTCTGGCTACTAACGGTTTTCGACTACTACTGTATTACTCACTAAAATGATTCCAACATTTAAAAAAATTTTTTAAAAAAGTACATATTTTAAGAACAATTTTTTAAAAATTACTTACATTTGCTGGTGTTAACTCAGAAGTGGAAGCTACTCTTGAAAAAGTGTCTTCATTTATAAGAGTGCTCATCCAATTTTTCCTTCGCTCCTTTAAAGACCTTAAAGCCCATGTAGTGTAAATTTTCTCTACACCTTGACAAACGATGCACTGACCTATTTAATACAAGAAACATTAGTAGTAAGGATATAATTTACAATATCCATATTTAACTCAAGTACAGGGACATCTTAAGACTTCTTGAGGCCCTGGGTACCTATGCAAAAGTAGGACCCCCTCCCCATGACCCTTAATGTAGACAGTACATGGCATACATTGTCAAATACTAATACAAATAATAACCCAAACCAAATAAATGTGCATGATTTACAAATTGCACAAACTGGCTTGACTGATTCTGCCATCTTTTTACTAAATGAGCAATAATGGTGTAAGGTGGTAGGCCTAGGACTATACAAGGATGACAGTTATCACATGTAGTCAGTTGACATATCGCCCAAAATTCAGTTTTTCAGACAATACAATTGGAAATAACGAACTTTGAAACTATTCTAATCATGATCTTATTCAGGCTGAGTCCAGAACAAGATGAGGCCCTGGGCCCATGCCTTAACCCTTAATTTGACAAGATGATTTTTTAATTTCTGTTATTTTCCCATGCCTGTATTTTTTATTTTATTTAATTTATTTGCAAAACTCCTCATGCTCCGCAAAGCATAACATGAGGCTTACAGATGTAAGTGGTAACTCAATTAAATCATAACAAAACAAAATTGGAAGAAAAAAAAAGAGAAAAAACAAACAAACAAGACAAAAAAAAAAGGAAGAGTGGAAATACACAAATATAAAAAAGGGAGGTACCAATATATATAAACTTTAAAAATCTATACACAAATATAAAAAAGGGAGGTACCAATATATATAAAACTTTAAAAATCTATACAGTAGACAAATTTTCTTAAGACATCAAGGCTCTCAGTACATTTAACCAACAAAGATAAAACAGGTGGCCAGGAAATACCTAAACATTTCAACTCCTTTCTAAAATTTTCTCTTTTACAGAAATAAAGTTTACAATACAGCAATACATGTTCTACAGTTTCAGCATTCTGACCACAAGAACAAATATCACTACCAATTAAATTAAATCTAGATAAATAGCTATTAAAATTTCCATGGCCTGTTAGAATCTGGGATAACTTGAAATCAGTAACAAAATTCTTACATTTAAGCCGTTGATAAATGGTCGGAAAAAACCTTTTAGTCCACAAAGCTTTAGGCGAGGCCAAGAATTCCGTGTTCCAGGAAGAAACAGTTCTTTCCCAAGCTAAATGCTTCCAGTGGGACAATGGCACAGACATCAAAAAGTTCAAATCTTGGCAAGTTGCCTCTTTGGTCAACTGATCCGCTCTGTCATTGCCGAGATTTCCGCTATGGCCCCGAACACAAGAAAAGTGGATGTCGCAGTCTAAGTAGTACAGAATAGACTGAACCTCTACAACAAGTTTTTCTGTAGAGTTCACGTTGAGCAAACAATGGAGTGAAAAGAGCGAGTCAGTGCAGATAAGAAAGTTGAGCGTTCCACCCTGGCGGAGAGAGTCCTGAATCAATTTTACGGCAAGATTAATGCAGAGTAGTTCAGCTTGAAAAACAGAGCATTCATCTCTTAACCGATGCTGGAAAGTAGCATATTCAACACCTTCCTCGTAAATAACGCAGGCAAGACCAACCCTGCCATTCAATTTACTCCCATCTGTGAAACAAACAGTTTTATATTCTTGAAAGACTTCATTTGTATAAGTCACAAGAGTGATAGGTTTCCTACATGAAGGGTGTGGCAATAATGAAACTGGAATCGTCCCATCCAGCGTGCCAAGGCTGGTACTCAAATAGTTTTCCCGAACATCAAGATTGTTCAGAATAACCAAGTCGATAGGCGGTATACCAGAAATAGCAAACAATGCTTCATAGCTAATAGTTTTATATCCTTTAATGACTCGAAGTAAAAATCTACGTTGCATTCTTCTAATAAGTCTACTATTAATTTTCTTACTTAAAGAATGTCATGTCTGTATAGACATTAGGATTTTTTTAATGAAATAAAAATATATTTTAAAGTTTTTGTTAGATATTTAAGCCCTATAGAAGTTTTCATAAACTCGCCAGATTTTATTTATTTGATTGTTCATTGTAGCGGACTTAGCCAAATAACGGTTAAGATGTCCCTGCTTAAGTATAACTTTATATTTAGCATGCAGCAACAATCTACACTAGACTTAATCAGTCATATAATGCTGAAGACTATTACTAATAAATGTATAGATTTTTTTTTATAATCATCCTGAAATGAAATCCTAACTTATTTTTAAATGAATTCAAAAATGTTAATGCACAATTGAATTAAAATACAGCAAATACCATAAAAAAGCATCTATCAAGAATACAATCTGTAGCTTTGTTGCTACAGTAATTACAAAATATGTTATTACTTCATTTTCACATTGAATTAAGAAGCAACTTTAAATGCATATTCCTATATTTTTATACTTGCATAAAAAATTACACACTTGAGGCTTTTGCGATTCGACTGTACATAAGTAAGGAATTTAATGCATTGAAAATTTTCTGTCATTTCTCTCTCTCTTTCCGATATATAATTTAATAAATATGCTGAAAATTTTCTCAATCTTTTCTCTAAATATTTTTAAAAAGGAACAACTGCATTATGCACACGGAGGCTGCCATTTTTTTGGCAAGTGTTCGATTGTATCAAGGCTTCCAATTTACTCCGAGTTTTCTTCTACATAGTTCCGCATAACTTCATGGACAAACTGTCTCAAATCTGCCATGCAATGCAAAGAAAAGTTCAAATTGTTTAGTAGCACATCTGACGTATAAACAATGTTAACAATAATACTTCACCTTAAGTTAGCTTATTGCAGCAGAACCAGGATTCATGCCTCATACTTCATTGTTTTCTACTTTATTTCTAAATACCCATATTTTTATCTGAAATTTTTTTAGATCCAAGTTTCATAAACTGTACATTTTCAATTTCCACACTGCAAATTCCTTTTTATAAGGAGTGATTCTCTTAAGAATTTCACACAGCAATTTATATTTTTCCCTTGTATGATACCCTCAACAAAAAGTTGCAAAGGAAAATATAAAATCCTGTTGCCTAATGTAGGCAGAAAAATCATTTCTGATGTTTGTGTGACAGTTACTGGATTTACAAAGTACAATGAATTGTGTATATATTTACTCTTAAATTTCATACTGTATTTCACCTAAGAAGTCTTAAACCCTCCAAAAAGCTCATCCTGGTTTTATCCACTCTGTTAGCAAACCTTTCCTAGTTTGATTGCGTAGTGACCTAAACTTTAATATACCAGAACTGTTTACTTTCTTTCCCCAAATTTAGACTCATTTATCTCTCACCATTTTCTCCTCTCCTCCAATTTATTTTGAATTATCCTCTATCTATTCCAATATAACTTTGTGAGCAAATTGCCTCCAAGCTGTAATGGTTCGTGACGGGGGAAAAATCTTCGAACATCAGTTCATCAGACCCATAAACAATGTGGTAAGTCAACATGATAATTCCTTCCAAAATTAACTTACTGCAACTAAACTAGGAACCATCTTTGACTGCCACATTTATTTATTTTGTTTCGCATAACAATTCAATCTTAATGGATACCTTCTCGGATCTGTTTCGTATTCTGACTACATTTCCCGAACTGCAAACTTTTTGAGACCTGCTGTTCTCCAAAATTCTAAAGATGCTCGTAATTACTCCACAACAACTTTATCAATAAAGAAATGATTGATAACGGCATCGACGTGCAACATGGCTCTGTTTTGAGAAAATGTTCCAGTGACATCTTGAAGCAGAAACAAACGAAGTTACAATTACAGTTATGGGTTTCGTTTATCAAGGAACTACGAAGAATATTGTCCCTTGCAATGAAATACAAATGTTTTTCGCTTTTTATTTAATATAAGTACAGAGAAGGTCAAATTTTAAAAGTTGTAACATAACTTCAAAAGCAACTCTTGCGCCATAAACTCAGCACTCACATTCGAAAAGAGCGGGAAGAGAACGTAAAGTGTTGCCAAACACAGGATAAGTGAATATTGATTTACAATTCAGTAATTCTTTTTTTATATGCATAATTTGTGAATAGTGAGTGAGAATTTATTGACATCGCACAAAAACCAACACGAGTACTTTTGGTGATGGACCTCCCAATTTTGAATCTCGGTCAAGTGACGAAGACAACACTTCAGCTGGCACCCCATCTCCAAACAACCACACCACGATAACGGGAGGACTTCGAGCCTCCACATATTTAACGCGTGTCAGTCCCTCTATATGGTGGGTAATCTGAGAAACTAGGACTTAAACTCATGACAGGCAGGTCACGATTCAGTGACCATAATCACTAAGCTACCACGGCCCCCTAATGTTAATGAATTGTAATGTTATCGCATCAACGTGGCAAAATTTTACAGCTATTTTCGGGGAAATCCCTGACATACCGATATCAAATTAATTCTATTTATTCACTCACGTATTAAAAAATAATTCTTCGCAAAAATCTTTGGATACGAGCTGCCAACAAAACAAAACGGAATTCACCATTCCAGCAGGGTCGGTCAAACCCGCATTTGACGATCGAGCGTATTTGAGCCAAATATTTTATGCTAACTGTACGTAAATTATATATTTCGAGCGCCAACGAGAAATTGCTCTAACTCAAATACTAACCCGAAGTATCAAAGTAGATTCCCAAAGTGTTCTATGACAACATCCAGGGGCCCACGTCAACAAAAAATAATTTCGGAGTCTATGAAGTGTAAATCGAGACTTCAATTTTAATAGAATATTTAAATAAGTGAAAACCAGACTCAAACAAATTTATTTACTGAATTTAATGTAGTTCACTTACAGTTACAAGGCAACAGCCAGTGGCGTAACGTACATTCCCTCAACCCCCGCATCGCGGGGGCGAAATTCTAGGGGTCCCAAAATCTGACTTCGCAGGGGTCAATAACATTCTCCGATACGCTACTGGCGACAGCATAAATTTTATCACAAAAGGGCCATCATTTCAATTTCTTGAAGAATTAAGCTAAAAGAGTAAAACATTGGACGTCCCAAATTTTACCACAGTTTCTCAATTGGTCATAGACAGTCTGCCAAGAAAATTGAGTTTTAACCTACGGTCACCTTTTAAGTGCCCTTTATTCAGATGTTGAAACAAGTTTCGAAAATGCTTTGACTACGGTATTACCACAGTAAACTAGGAGTTTATGTGGTCACATTTAAAAAAAAATGCCGGACTACAGGAGGAACTGATCGGAATAACCACTAATGAAAATCTAAAATTAAAATTTATAAGCGGATGTCAGCAATTTTGTCTTTAAAAAAATGTACTTGTTATTTATCCCGAATTATGGAACATCTTGAGAAATTTTTTAATTGCTTTTCCTCAAAAGAAGGAGTTTCAGCTCGGTTGCCAATTTCTAAAAGAAAAACAAAAAGAAAAAAATTGGACACTACTAACCGAGGAAATTTAGGGTTAAATCTGACAAGATTAACGCCAAATGTTGTTATTGAAGCACCAGATTCATCCCACTTTTTAAAAGCATTTGTTTGTTACTCAGTTATTTTATGTACTAATTTAATCTTAATTTAATTAATTAACATGTATTTATTTTTTAAGTTTTTGAACACTATACTTCACTACAAGTAGAAACATAAAACTCTTAAAGTAGCTCTATACCAGCTGTTAAAAAGACATTTAAGTTAATAAATTTGCAAATATTCACTATTAGGTAAATAGGACTCTACCAAACACGAAAAACATAGCAAGGGGTCTATGAGACCAAAAAAGAAAAAAAAAAAAAAATTGGAAACCTCAGCATTAACCAATAATGCCATAAAGCTTCATTTATCTAGGTCATAACTTAAATTCGGGAAGTCACTTGTGGGGACAATATCTGAACCAGAAAAAAAAGAACCCCGCAGGATGTTTTTACTTTTTTGAGTGTAATATGTTTCCAAGGGAGTGTGTTTCAACTATAGAAAAAAATAAAACTTATATTCTCGGTTAATTTTTATTATTTTTTACCTAATTTCACAAAGGAATAGAAGATACTCTAGCGGATGGAAATATAACAATTTCCGACTGTAAAAAAGGGATATAAATCTTCAGATTTGCAAGTTGCCGGTGCGGTCATTTCATTTTAGAAAATTCTAAGAACTTTGACTAATCGCACATTATCATACCTTTCTGTTGAGCGGTTGTACAAGAAAAGCATAACTAGAAGCACAGCTTATCTACATGTGCTAATATTTAATTGAATTCATAAACCATATCATGCGTACGGAAACAAAAAAAATACTCGATGTCCTAAAAGTCATATTTACATTTCTACTTTGTCTTTAGTCTTGAATCTTTTGTGATGTTATATAAGATTCACTAAGCATAATTACTTTATGGTAATTTAGGTCTTGGCTCTTTTTTACGGGGAAGAGGGATTTAGGTAGAAACAGAAGTCAGCAAATTTTATTTACGTAAATATAATATAAAGATCAGATTACTCCAAAAAAGAATGTAATCGGAAATTTTCTAGAGTAAATCAGGAGAGTAACACAGGAAATGGTTCAACTTGGCACTGAAAGTACGAAGCATGACTTTGAACGAAGAAATATCAGCCAATTTAATTCAATCACTAACGGTTTTAACGAGGATTAATTATTTGTTAATGCGAAATTAAAATTTGTAATATTTTAGGAATATATACTCTAAACTTTTGGTAACAATATTTCTTTTATGGCTGCAACCTTGAAATACATCTTTTCCTCTTTTTCTAACAGAGGAAAAATGCCGTTACAAATAGGGTTATAGGGTTACATTGATACAAATGCAATGGACTAAATTCTTGATGGTCACATGATAACGGCAATCACGTGTTTCCCATTGATTAAAAATTGACATACTAGTTGTTCAGCTTGTAAAGTTTAGATAACATTTAAAATTTGATGATTGGGTAAAGAGTTCACGTGTTAAAATTCTTCAAACAGTTTTCAAAATTTAAAAAAAAATACTTACACTAAACGAATACTTTTAAATTAAGTGCATTTTGTTCAACTATATGCATTATTATATCGTTGACAAATATATACTTTCTAAAAGAAAGTTTCTACAAAAAAGCAAAAGTTGGCAACTAATGGCATGTTAATGGCATTAGTTGGCATGCACTAATTGGCTGGAAACGCGTGATTATATTTATGATATAATTATGACGTCGCATTAATTTCTGAACCGATTGGCCGAAAACACGTGGCTCAGTTATCATGTGACCAATGACGTCACATGAATTTAGTCTTTTTTTTTTTTTTTTTTTTGTTTTTTGTTATCACACTTCTAGTTGCAAACTTATATATATATTTTATTTTTGTTTCTATAGAAACGAATCTGTTATAATTAAAATAGCTGGGAAAATATATTTTGTAAAGTATTTTTGAAGCGATTCTTTTAATTTATCACAAATATGGTTTTATTGTTATTTTATTGGCTGTTTTAACTAAAACTTAACCAACTCCTCTCAAATGAAAATTGTTTCCTTGAAGCCGATGGTACATAAAAAACATCGTAATTTCTTATACCAAATTGCTACAAGTTAACAGTTGATACTTTAACAGAAAAATATTTAAAATGATATTTCAAAATGGAGTAGTATTTCTTTTCTAAAAAAAAAAAAAAAAAAAATCGTATATTTATTTAGTAAAACTTTATTTCTCACGAAATTGTAATACTGAGGTATTCAAATAAAAAAAGTAATAAATTTTCATACTCACCAACCCAAGCTGTTATAGATTTTCCATTATTCCAGAGAACATTAAATGCTATGAGACTTCCTCCTTCAACTGTGTGCACAATTCCTTCAAATTAAAAAGCAAATTACATCAATTAGTAAAATCAATTTATTTTTCAAGTAATAAATTAAATTTTTTAAAAATAATTAATTTTGCAAGCTTCCCTCCCAAGTACTCTCAAAAGTAATCGTGATGCTGCGAATGGAGAGACAGGGGTGTGTACGGATGAGTGAATGACCTGATGACGGACGAGCGCCTGGGGTTTCTCTTCTCGCCTGTGGCAACAGGGGGAGGTGAAACGCTTCGAAAAGGAAAAGGGAGAATGCCTCTTGATGCGTTTGGAGGGATCAGGAGGCAATAAGCGTGAGCGATAATATTTAACCTTCTTTTATGCATCCATGTAAATAGCTTAATAAATGTTTTATTTAACTGAGAAACACTCGTCACCAGTGGCGCATACAAGGGGGGTGTCCTAGGGGTCTGGACCCCCCCAAAGCCCTTGATTTTTTCCCCGATTGATTATAATTTTAGGTATATAATACGTAAAATTTTATTAAATATTTGGTTTTAATGATTAATTTTATTAATTAATATTAATTATTTATTCAATA
>BMAV01026633.1:75271-88318 GCA_019973955.1 Trichonephila inaurata madagascariensis | reverse complement strand
ATTTTAATATAATTTTGCGTATTGTGTGTCATTTCGTCCAACTTAAAATATAGCATAGTTTTTATTTCAATTAATGACGTCATATTTTTTTTTATTCCCCGAAATGTGAAGAATCCGATATCGCAATGTGGGTGCGCCTGCAGAAGCAGATTTTGTTGACCGAAGTGTACGAAAAGTGAATGCCTGGCGTATTTTGGGGCGTGGAATCCGAATTTCGAATCGGTTTCCAATAATACCCGGAACTTTGCGGATAATGCCGGTCAACCGTAATTTAGACACACTGTGGCAGGGGCTTACCTTAAAAGCCTTGGAACGCAAAAACTTGGTCCCTAACTTATCATGAAACGAATCAGAATCAGATAACCAATCCGATAAATTCCCATAACTTTGCCGGATAATTACGAGTGACTATATTTTACGCAGACCTTGGCAGGGGCTTACCCTAAAAGTCTTGGTGCGTGAAAAGTGCCTTTCTAGTGTACTTCGGGGTGGTGAAAACGAACTTTAGAAGTTCCTGTAATTTTGCCGGATATAATGCTGGACGTCCCTAATAAACCATAAATAAATCTCAAAGTAAAACAATGTCCATTTGATGCTTGGCCTTTCCTTGTTTCTCGAATGGGCAACTATATGTTGCATACTCATATGTGGGGAAACCGTCAAATCTATTTGAGTTAGCAAAAGACAGGTTTCCGAAAAATATTAGCGTCTAGTGATTAGTTATATTAAACTTATTTAATGTTATACTTTAAAATGTGATACAAATAATATTAAAAATTGATAAAAATCAACGTTAGTCACTTCATTCATAAAATTAAATTTTCTTATTTTGTTACTTAACTACTTCATAAGTATTTCATGTTTTATATTATATTCAAATAGAGGAAATGAATAAAATGCAAGATTTAAAATATTATATTGTTTTTTCTTAATTTCAACTCTCCGAAATTGTAAGCGAAGATTTATTTGACTGCATTGAATGACTAAGAATAATATTAAATCAACACATTACAACAAAGCCACAACAACGTGTGGCCGGGTCAGCTAGTATTTTGATAAAAAATTTTGAAATTTAAAATCATTATTGGTGAAAAATGCACGACTGATGATACAAACAAGCAGCCATTTTCTATTTCAATCTATTAGATTATTGGATACAATATACTACCTACCAGTAATATTAGAAGAAATAGTGGAAGCTCCTCTGCTGCTTTCTACTGCGGTATGATATCGTCCAGTGATTTTAGAAGAATCAGCAACACGCTTTATGGTCATGTTAGACCCTAACTGGTTGCTCCAGGTACCGGAAAGATCCGAGCATGGAGATCCTGTTGGGTTTCCTACATAAAGAAAATACAAATCTTTAAGCTAAAAACATAGATATTTATTAAATCTATTCCCTTGATAAGTCCAAACAAAACCAATAATGCAATGATTTTAATTTTTGAATGTTTCTGCTACTAATTGAATTTAAAGTTAGGGAATTATATACTAAACTGAAGTTAAATATAGTTGCCTATAGTTTTGATTAAAAAAAAATCCTTTTTTCTACTATGTATTTCAAAATACTTATTACTATTTTCATAAAATTATGCAGAATGTATTGACCATTTGATACAAACAAACTTAGGCTGTAATTCCCGCAAACAACTTAAAATTTTTTTAAAAAAAACTCTTTATGTTAGCTTTTGTTTATTATTTCTTTGCTTTCTGACCCTGTTTTTTTACCTACTTGTGTATTTTTTCACCTTCTTGTGTATTCTTGCTGCTAAAAATATACTTATTTTTGGCAATTTTTATAGAATATAATAGTAATTTGTAAGAAAATAAAAATGCAACAAATAAAAGCAAACGACATTAATAAACAAAAATGAAATGCAACATTTATGGAATGAAATATATATAATATTAGGTATTTATATATAAATAAATGATTTGTCACATTTCATATTTGTTATGCGACCATTTCCTTTTTATGTAATTATATAATTTTCTAATTTTTATTCTAAACAGGAATTTTCATACAATATGTACTAAAAGGATGAGAAAATGAATAAAAACTAAAAATATCAATCCATTTCTTTTTTGCTTTAATTTAAAGCATTTTTTACTACGTTTTTAAAATTCGAGATGCTGTTCAGTGACTTTCAAAACATTTTAAGTTAAGAATCGTTTGCGTGAATATGTTTTTCCATATTCCATTGTTATTAAAATAGAACTATAATAAAAGCCACAATTTTGATATAATTATTAAGAACATAGAATAAATAAATAAATAAATTGTAGCAAAAAAAAAAAAAAAAAAACACCCTTTTATAACTGTAAGCTAAACTTAAGACTTTGGAATTTGAGTTAACTCAAGGCACTCACGCTGCCAAACAAAACTTGGCAACGTCATATTATTATTCGAATTTTCCAAAGCAAATCTGAAGTTTTCCTCGCGGTTTCAGGAATATTTTTTCAAGAAGCTACATAGTTAAAGAAGGGATTTGGCAATTTTCTGAATGACAACGAAAACAAAGTAAAAAGGAGGACCAGGAGATTTCAAAACTTACTCTTACTGTTGGATTGCCTCGCGTTTTTAATAAAAGAGAGAATTCCTTGGCGCATATCAAGCGCATTTGTTTCTTAAGCTTTTTCTAGCTCTTGTTTTTGCCTGACAAAGAGGACCGTAGTCAATGTTGAACCAAGGTCAGATGGCGAAATCGACAACTAGGGTGGTACTCCATTCTTTCTATCCAAACCACACCAACAGGAATATCAATATTTTTTTTAACTTGTTCAAGAATAATGTAAACACACATTTAAAACATTTTAACGGCATTATACAGTCGGACCTCGATATAACGAAATCGCTAAATCCAGAATAAGGGTTCCTTACGTAGAAAATTCGTTATATAGAGGTTCATCTTTCAATTTTCTTTATAAACCACATAAAACAAATTGAAAATTCATAAACACTATATATTAAAAAAAAGAGAGAAATTATTCTCTCCTTTTAAAGGTTAATATCGATTTATTTTAATATATCTTACTTATCAAAATAGAAGGAAGAAAAACTGCAAGGAAAGTTTCTTGGCACCTTTACCCATTTCATGAAGAATTAGTTTTTTTTTCTTTGATACTCAAGCACTTACGTTTTGATATTTTCGAGCAACAAGAAACAAAGTTACCTGTACGACTGGTCAATACAACAAATAAACGGAGACTAGTTCAAGGATACGAGACAACTTCACTGAATAGGAACGGGAATATCGAAGATGTTTCCAGTGAACTGGACAATGGGGAAAAAAGGTTGCACTTCTTGGATGAAATGCCCAGAGTTCTATTGTCTCGGCGACTAAGGCACATAATAAAAACAGTTCAAGATTTATGATGATGTGCTGCTATGATGTGCTAACAGAGAGAATAACTCGAAATGTCCAGAAATACTTCAAAAATAGGGAGAAAAAAAAATTGAATCATAAGAGAAAAAGCTCGTAATATGGAAAATGCACTTCGCTGTTGGAAGGTTATTTTACGAAGAAAATCGTGAAATGTTCTTGGTTCTAGGAAAAAATTCGCAATATAGAGGTTCGTTACATGGAGGTTCGACTGTATATGCATTGGGGTGCATCGAAAACCTTTTTTTTTTCAGAATTTCAAAACCTACCTATGAGGAAAACATGTTCTCTGATATATAGATGAAGGGAAAAATTATTAAAAAATTGTTATTTTTATGCCAAGTACAGTGAAACACGCTTAACGTGAAAATGCTTAAGACGAAATATCGGTTAACACGAAATAATACAATGGTCCCGACAAACTATTATGGAACTTCATGAATTTTTTTCTCTTAGTACAAAACGAAAATCGCCTAACAGGAAAAGATTTCCCTTCTGGGAATGAACAAAATACGGAAAACACCAATGACGTAGGTTCATCTACGGAAGAATTTGTTACAGTAGAAGATGATAATGTGTGTACAGCCCCAATTATGACAGACTGGCATTTTAGACTTTGTTCAAAGCTCAAAAAATATCATTGATGCAGATTCAGAAAACGAAAACGAGATAATAAATGATCCCACGTCATCCGAAATGAAGAACATCATGAAAAGTAAGTTCAGTTATTTAGAAGCCCATTTCAATGGTGAAATGAATGACAAAATGACAATGTTTTCTTCATGATTCTATCGATTTAGTAAAAGATTGTTCACGAGTTTAAATTTTTGCGTGAAGATATCGGGTCACCATTGTGGTGAAAGAAGCATTTCTCATTCTCCTTTATTTTATTGTGGTGCTCATCACACACCGTCTTTGTGTATTTACATCTTGTGAACTGACTGCCAGGGCAGACTCTCAAACTATTCTAAGCGGTTGCCATATTCATTTCGGGACCCATGGTCGGGTTTACCACAATATAATTTCTTCCTGTCATCATGTAATAACGAAGAAAGAGCTTAAAACTATTTTTAGGTCAATGAAACATCGACGTGAAGCTTTAATAAAGAATAAAGGCAACTTCACTAAGCTCTGAAAACTCCCTATTATCAGTATCTAATGTATATCGACAGTTTTCAGTTCTTGCAGCATTTCTTTTTTTGCGTTTCAAATATTTGAATTTTCTTTTTTGCATTGAATTCAGTATTAAATTTTCTTTAAAATGATATAAAATACTTTGCATTTTGTGCAACGTAAAATTTTCTATAAGCACACAAACTTAAAAAGCATAACAATTTAAAAAAGTGTCCACAATTTTGGCCTCCACTGTAAACATATCTATGTAAATAAAATTAACTCTAATAAACTTAATATTGTTGATATTTATTTATTTTTTGCAATTGCCTTTAACATGAAATTTTTTTGACGAGGAAAATTATTTCAGTCCCCTCAGTTTCGTGTTAAGCGATTTTCACGAATCTTTTCTCTCAATATTCATGATCATAGTTTTTACTCTAGGCATTTTATGTCCATCAATAGTCTAATTTCAGGTGTTTTAAAAAAATTAGGATATACACGTTTGCTATAAATTAATTCATTTTAATTCATCATTTTAACAACTGAGATCTGAGAGTCAAAGAGTCTATAATTTAAAGAGTAAATAAAGAATTACTTGAAGAGAATTTATTCTTATGATTCATTGATATCGATTTTATTCCCGTATGAACTGGCAATTCAAATTGTGTGGGACAAATAAAACTAAATATTGCTCACATACATAACAAATATATCCATCAATTCGGAAGCTGGGTATTTTACAAGCGTTTCGAAACTACACTTCCTCATACGCAGATGTCATTCAAAACAGCTCAGTAAAACGATACGTACTATAGTTCATTTTTATCAAAACACATTTATTAATTTCAATGAGTTCCTTTTATAATTTAGAGGTCTTTTTTTATCTACTCGTTTTATAAATACTTTTTTAGGAATTTGTACGATAATATTAGCTTACAGTTTTTACTAGAAACGTTTTCTTAATTTTTTTTTTAAAACTTACACTTTGAGGTTTAAGAATAAATATAAAAAATTTCATATTTAAAAAATATATTTATATGTATAAATATAAATTATATTTTTTAGTACATGAAACTAGGAAAATAAAATCGTCTGCTTCATTTAGAATATTTATAAACGCTTAGTTAAAACATTTTAAAAAAATATCACCTGCACTTTTATTTTTTAGTTTCGAGGTGTTGTGCCACAATGTAAAATTAATAATTCTCAGTTTGTATGCAATTTTCTTCGTATATTCGTTTTATTAGAGAACATGAGAGCTAAAGCATTGTTATCAAATTTTGTATTATATGAATTTCAAAGCATATTGATTAATTCAAACGGACATTATGTTTACTCACTCTAACATGTTTAAAAAAATTTACTTAGGGAAAAATTTTAATTAATTTGTTTCAAATACTATTTAGCATGTCTTAAGATTTTGATTTGTGAAATAACTCAAATGAGATAACATTATGATTAATAGAAAAAAAATTATAGCTATACTTTTAGGAAATCTTAAGATTTTAGAAATATTGATGCTATTTAAATTATTTGCTAAATTATTAGTACTAAAAAAGTTAAAAGTATTTTTTTTTATTTATGGTACAGATGTACTAATATATTTTATGAACTGTTATAGAATTTAGTTCATTTAAAGAAGTAAATCATTGTTAAACGCAGAAAAATTAACATTCTAATAAATTCGATTAGAAAAAACATTTTGCGGTACACGTTTCAAATATAATAATCAGATATTAAATCTATTCTTAAGCTAATTATATATATTTCGCATTTGTATCAAATAAATGAATAGCAATTAACCTTATATCCTATAAATCTACATGCATTAAAAAAAGAGAATAGCTTAGATAACGAAAAAGACATTGAATATAATCAGATATACCGTAAAATCCGGCGTATAATGCGCATTTTTAACAAAAAATAAGAGCCTAATTTAAGGGTGCGCGTTATACGTTGGGTATAAAAATAATAGCCTTAAACATTAAAAACAAAAGGATAAGCACAGAAAAAAATTACGATTTCTACATAGATCGAAATACTGTTTCTTTAAAAGAAATGGCAATTGTTTATGAATTTAAAGGGTTGTAATTCTAGAAGTATACTATTTTTTTGCTAAAGCTGGGAATACCTTGAAAAAATGACTTCAATACATAACAACATTGCGCAAGTGCATTTCAGGTTTCTTCGTGCGCGTTACACGGCGATTATATCGAAAAACTAAAAATTGTAGCTTGAAAGTATAGATGCGTGCTATAAGGCGGTGCAGCTTAAAACGCCGGATTTTACGGATTTATAGAAGATTATTCTCTGAGGGTTGTTTGAGAAAGAGAGACGATTATATCAGTTTTTAATAATTGCACGGTTATTACTTTTCTGCGATTTTATGTATGCGAGTTATTCCTTGAGTTTCAGTTTCAAGAAAAATTAAATTCTGACTGGCAAACAATTGACATGCAAGATTGAATTTTAGTTGATAATTGTAGTTTTCATTGTTTTAATTGCAATTAATAGATTTCCACAATTCTGTCTGATGTAATACTTTGAACGGTTAAAAGCAATTTTTTCTTGATTTCAATGATTCTTCGGTAATTTCTTCTTTTGAAAAAAAAAATATCCTTTCCAATCTTTGATTCCAACGAATTTCTTTTACATAGAAATTCTTTTATTTTTTTTTTGAAGCTTTTGAAATCTTTTTCAAAATGAACTGTCAAGACAATTTTAAAAAAAACTATACAATTCTTTTGAACAATCTTAGTTTAATATAAGAATGATTTTGACTGTTGAAAAAAACTAGAAAAATAATCTTTCGTCCAAAAACTATATAGATCACTCAAAGCTTAACATTTTTTAAGTTCGTATAGATTACCATCTGAATTTTAAGAAATTAATCTTAAAATGTTTTTGAGATAAATATCTTAATTTTGGCAATCGGTATGGAACACAATGTTACAACTGTTTGAAATATAGATAACATAAAATATTCAAAAATAAACTTCAAATTAGGAGTTTATATTTTATTTATTACGCATATATTGCTTCTTTTAAAAAGAAATTATGTTTTTCTAGAATTCTAATTTTTATTCCAAAAAGAGAATTTTCATATCGAAAACATAAAATAAATAAAAAATAAACGAATCAATAATAAAAATTCTAAAAAGTGCATTAATTCAGAATATTCTTTTTATTGCATCTTTAAATTATGAGATGCTTCGCAATGTGATTATATTTAAAACTCGGAAAATATGTTAATTATCAAAAAAAAAAAATCGTTTGAATGTGATTATGATACACCGTATTTGATTCTGTAAAAACCACAATAAAAATATATCCGTAATTTTCGCATTTATAAAATAAAAATATAGAGAACTATTCTATAAAGAAAGATAAATTTTTTTTTACCAAATGCTAAAGTAAGCCCTAAGCAAAATACGAGTAAGCTTGCAGCACTCATGTTGTCAAACAGAACTTAGGAACAACAAACGGTATTTGGAACTTCAAAGGCAATCTAAATTGTCCACACGCTTTCGGTTTTATTTATACTTCGGGCGTAAATGAACTCGTGACTGAAGGGAAGTTGCAATTCTAAATGGCAACGACAGGATAGGCGCGCACAGGGGATTTCCAAATTTCTTTTTATTTCGGTAACTCCTTTGATTGTAAAGAAAGGAAACGATTTTTTCTAGACTGTAGTGAAGATAAGTTTACTACAATCGCACTCAAAGAAATGTTATTAATACAAACGGAAACACATCACAGAACAACATTTCCCAGAAGATATCTTTTCATTTCCAAGAAGATATCTGTTAAATAAATAGAACAAAAAAAAACAAAAAAACTTAGCACGTGGGAGAACTACAGGATTGTTTTTCCATGGAAAAGAGTGATTCTAGTTTCCCCTGAGAAGAAATTTTTTTTTATTTTTCCTTAATTTTGAAAATTAAAAACATTTTTGTGTTTTTTTAAAAATTTTACCAAATTTTGATTACGTACGATATTTTCAACAAATTTCATCGATATTCAATGTATCATGAAAGGTGAGACACACAGCCACGATTCTCTCAGTACTACAACATGGGCTGCGGTAGCTCAGTGGTCAAGGTATCGGATTATGGCAGGCATGTCATGAGTTCGAGTCCAGTACCACTAAAGACCTGCTGTGAAGGGGAAGCGATGCGCGTTAAATCTGTCTAGAGCTCAAACGTCCTCCCGTTGGTGTGGTGTTAGGATAGGGGGTGCCAGCTCAGGTGTCATTCTCGTCACTTGACTATGGTTCAAAATTACGAGGTCCATTGCCAAAACCCCTCGTGTAGCAGAACAGTGCGACGTTAATATTCACACACACTCTCTCGCTCACTCAGTTCTACAATATCGTATTAATAATCATCTCCAATACCTATAAATATTCTTTGGAATAAAATAGATATGTTAATAATCTAAAGGGCAAAAATTGACATGTTATTTTAGTTATCTTCTTAAATCTTCACACACATCCCCGAATTTATTATTTTTTTTTTTCAGAATTATATAAATACAGAAAAATTTAAACAGAAAATATTCCAAATATATTTAATATTAATTAATAAATAATTGCATACATATTCAAAAAAAAAAAAAAAACTGTAAATGAACTTGTAACGGAATACATTAATAAATTGTTCAGTTGTACAATTTTTTAAGAAGAAATTTTTCTCTCCACCAAATTCATTTTTCCCCCAGAATGGACTCGATTCACCTGACGTCACAGTCACATGATACAAGACGTAAACAAATAGCCATGTGCTTCATTCGACTGAGTATTATGGCGGCATTTTCGGATTTGCATCTACTTCATATAACGAAACGAAATTCTGTAATGTATTAAATTTCCAAAAAACATTTTGACTGAAATGTGAGTACTTTTTAATTATTTCATTTTGGATATTTTTTGTTTTTATCAAATACGCCGACGGTATTTTAAGTTTTAAAAAGAGTAATAATTTCTGAGCGTTTCGAATTCGAAGAATTTTAATTTTGCAAACGTAAAGAAACACACAGATCAAGGTACAACTTCTGTGATCTATTCTGAATGCTCTGTAACTAATGAGTTATTATGCTGTTAGTCACCAACGGTTTTTTTTTTGTCATTTTAAGATTATTTTTAATAATAACTATAGACAAGTTCTACTTTGTAAACAACAACATTGACCTGGAACCCAACAATACTTCTTGTGTAATGTTCAGTATCTTTGCAAAAATATCTTGTAAACTTTTTGATTCATTTAGAGCAAGGGTGACACTTTTGCTTGATTATCGCGGTTTTTGGCGACTAATAGAATATTTAAAATCAGAACTTCTATTATCATAACTGTATTGGTTTCTTTGATTTTTTGTTTATCAAATGAAAAGTAATGGCAAGTATTTTGGAAAGTTTTTTAAATAATTGTGTTTGTTAAATTTTATATTATTTAGAATATAATTAGATACACTGCATGTACTTATTTTTAAATATAAAACTTCATTATACTAGATATTGTATTACATTTTCCCCCCATTTAACTAAAGGAAAATAGTTATAAATATATGAAAATTACTTATTTACATTTTGTTAATTTTTGGATAGTTTAAGATTAATCAGTGTGTTTAATTTCTGAATTATATGCACTTATTACATCCTAATAGCTTATATTTATAGTAAAAAGTATAGAAAAATACATAGAAAATGCATCTAAGTATTTTCATTTCTTTATTCTTACTATACTGTTGGATTAGTGTATTTAATTGCTTAAGTGTTCGTCCACATCAAATCCAAATTCTTCCTTGTACTTAAAAAACTAATATTTGAAAAATTTTCATTATTTCAATTTTGTTTAATTTTATGCCAATAAAGATTAATTATGCTAATTAAGATTAGCAATAATTTGTTATAGTTATTTAATCAGTATACTGAATCTATATAACATGTATTGTATTTTATAAATAATATCATGTTTAGAAAAATAACAATATATGTATATTAATATCTTAATTTATATGATTTGTAGACCATGTCGAGCGATTATAAAGAATTGGAAACAATGTCAGACTAGATATGATGAAAAATTAACATGCAATAGGAACAAACTTCCTTATCCATTTGTTCAGAGAGCAAACAAAACATGTACTTGTATATAATAATAAAAAGTTGTTGTTTCCAATAACTTTTGGAGACATTTATAAGTATCTTATGGAAAAAGAATGTACTAATACAAGGGGGGGGGAAGGGGAATAAAAAAAAATTAGAAGCATTGAATTATGTATTGAGTTGGAAAGTAGGCTTAAAAGATTAAATTGATTCCTGCATATTGTAATTTAAATATGTACATAATTTTGCACAGTCAAAATTCCCTCATGAGGGGCTGCTAAGAGAGGAAATCACTACTAAGTAGAAAGTTTGGGTGGTGATTATGAGAAGCACAGACTGGATAATGTCAATGAACCAGCTCTCTTGTACTGTTAAAAAATATTAGTAGTAAGCATGTAATTAAATTCATTAGTTTTGTAATGCACCAACATTCTTTTAGAAATATAACTTCTCCCATGAAAGTAGTCTGTGTACGTCACTGTTTATTTTCATTTATTTGAATTATACAATTCTTTGAATTGCACAAAGTTAATATATAGTTATTTTTACCAAGCAGTGCTTATTGTAACAATTTAAATTGCATAGTGTTGATCTGCATAAAGTGTTTATTTGCAATTATTTGAATAGCACATTAATTCTTACTTTGTAGCTAAGATGTTAATTAGATGTAGTTTGCATTATAGAACATTTCTATGTTCCAAGTTCCTTTGTTTTGAAATATTATAATTATATAAATGCTAATTATATCAAAACATTGATATGTTTTTGGTAAAATTAAGGACAGGTATGTCTACACACACACAATAGGTTATTAGAAATTTTCATCGCAATATCATCTCAAATTTTTAGTCTTGTTACAATAGTTTTTCATGAAAAATTTAAATTATTAGACACTTTTCCCTACAAAGAAGAATGTTTTGGAAACAATGCCAAAACCTTTTTTGTTTGAGAATAAAGATTGTAGAGTGATCATTGACTGTACAGAATTTCCAATTCAAAAACTCAACCGTCCTTTACAGCAACAAATGACATTTAGTCATTACAAAAATTATCTGCTTTGTATCACATTTACATTGTGGCAGAATTTCAGACGAGGAATTTTTTCTTTGAAGTAAGCCAATGGATCTTGAACCAAATGATGTTGTTATGGCTGATAAAGGGTTCTTAATTGAAGAAGAGTTAGATAAAAATTGGTTGTAAATTAAAAAGCCCTCTTTTTTTTAAAAGATAAAATTCAATTTTACGCTTCTGAAACTGTTAGTAACTGCAAATTGTCTGACAAGCGACTTACTGTGGAAAGAGCTGTTTCAAGAATCAAACAATATAAATATTTTGAAGGTGCTCTTCCATATAAAAGTTTACACAATGTTGACAGTGTATTTATTATAACATGTTTGTTGTGTAATTTTCATGACCCTTTTTAACAAATGTAACATAAGAAAGCTCTCTTAATATGTTTCAATTTAACTATATACTTATTCTATGTATATATACAAACATTGAAACTAATTAATCGAGAATTGAATTCCAAATATGGTAATAAATTAAGGCATTACAATTTTCAGATTAAAATGTGTGTATAATAAAATATAAATTTGTGTCCATATATAGAATATAAAAAACCTGTTCATCCTTACATGATCAAAATAAAGCCATTTTTGAATCTAATTCTCTTACAAAAAAATAAAAATTGCAACATATTTGTGTGGTATTTATAAACACAACATTTGTTTTTCAGAGGTTGAATGTAGTATAAACCTATCATACAAATGTAGAAATTTTTTTACAATATATAACAAATATGCATTTATTGGTTTTTGCACAATTTGTAAATTTATCATTATAGATTAGATTTATTTTTGCATAAATATAAAAGTCTAAAAAAAGACTCATGCATATTGATATTATCCTGCTTATAAGTCCTGAATAAATTTGTTGCGTTGAGTTAGCTACAAGTATTGACCGAAGAAAAGAACTTGATCAATTGTAAGGCATTTATCGAGAATTAGGATCATGAAATGTAGTAATAATATTATGCTTGATCTCTTTTTGCTAGGAGAAATTATTTGGCAGTTTAATATATAAGTTCCAGATTTCGGAATGGTATGAGTACTGATTTAGAATTTCTTTGACAAACTTTACAGTAATTTAATATTTTGCTCAAGTACAATTTGGAGAACTAAGAAGTTTCTTGAAATTTAGAATTGTCTTGGTAAAACAATGCTATAATTAGTTAATCAACTTGCTCATAAGTAGTAGAAACTGTGATTTTGATTAGAATGGAACAAATTATTCATGACTTGTAACTACTTGATGTAATAATAATTTTAATCTTTAATAAAATATTTTTACATGTTAAACTTCAGAGTGAGAATTCTGTATCTTTTATCTTCTACTTTATTAAGTATAAATATAATTATATATAAAAGGATACTCTCTCTAGAT